>JAJGOT010000155.1:500000-882500 GCA_022457155.1 Cladopsammia gracilis
ATGAATTTCCAATCAATTTGAGTTTCAATACCACAACGTTTAGAGTCACGGTTAGTCTGGAAGAAAATTATCAACTGGATTTCACCCAAAGTAATTTTCACGACCTCCTTGGCTTTGACAAAATAATTCTGAAGGACAAAATAAATGTTGGCCCCAGAGTTCCAAATTTTAGTCAAGATACTGATATGTTGAACGTTCATTGTGATTTGACAAATGATTCACTTGTGGATGGTCAAAATACTTATATCATTTATTCCTTTTCAACATCATTCTTTTCTGCGACCATCATTTTTATTTTTACTCTTGAACCAATGAGAGTAACATATAATCCTGTGAATAAAAACACAATAAGCAGTATTCAAATCTATATCACTGATGGAAAAAGAAGGCTTATCAACCTGAATGGAGCTGATACGGCCATCTCGTTAATATTAAAAAAAGTAACAAAATGAATTAAAATGATGTCATATGAATTTTCTCGTTATTATAACCCTAAATTAGGAAGGTTTGTTTTTAAACACAAAGGAACAGGTGTCATTGTGGATAATATTTTTAAACCAATGAGGGCTGTAGCATCAGCAGTTTTCAAAAAATTCGCGAAACTTGTTGCGAAAAAAGCACTGGAAGCAGGCATTTCTCACACTGGAGAAAAACTCGGTAAAAAAATATTTGAAAAATCTGGTGATTTGATCATGAAAAAACTGGCTAATATGAGAAAGGGAAAACAGCCCAGTGGGAGACCGCCTGGCGGCAAACAACCAACACAACCACGATCACGGTCAACCCCTGCGTCACGCGCCAACGCGTCAAAAAAAGAAGAGAGTGCTGATGACATATTGAACAGATTAATATCTGGGCAAGGAATAAAAAAAAAAATAAAATAATATAAAATGGCTTTTCGATCGAACGAATATTTACAAAGAAATGAATTAGTGCGCTTCCAGCCGGATAGTGTAATCAGAGCTCCAGATAATGGACAACCTCAAACTAAACCCGGTTATAAATTCACAATTAATGACAGATCAGCGTTTTACGATTGGTATAATGCTTATTTTGAAGTACAATTTCAACTTCAGAAGTTAAACGACGGTGCTGGATATGCGGCAGCTGATAGAATAACCGTTATAAACGGTTCTCATTCATTAATTACCACATGAAGACTTTTCATTTTTTGAAGAACTTGAAGATAAGATGCTTGTACCCATGCAGCTGCAATTCGAAATTAATCCTCAAGAGGATGGTGAATTAATTCACATGGCTAATGGTAGTGATGCTGGAAGAGTTGTTGTTAATAGGTTTTTTCTTTGGGTTCCCAGATTAACGCCCAAAGATTCTCTTTATGACAAATTTGTCAGTTCATTCCTGAAAGAAACACAATGGAAATATCTAAGGGAAACGTATGCAGAATCAGCTCCTGCACAATCATCAGGATTTTTCCAAATATCCAGCAGTATTGATAATGTTCAGCATATTTTTTGTTTATCTAAGAAGAGCCAACCCGCCCAATGGTGACGTTGCAGAAGATAGCCCTTGTTTAATGGACACATTCAAACTAAATGCAGCAGATAATAACTCATCCTTGTTGAACTGCCGATTAGAGTATGGAAATGGAGTGTTTTATCCCGAACCAGATTATGACAGTGAATCAAAAGTAAGAATATTTAATGATGTAATGCCTTATGCAATGAGGAAAAATGGGACGCAATTGAATTTAGGTAATTATAAGTCTCTTTATCCGCTAATTTATTTCGATTTATCTTATCAAGCTGAAAAAGTAACGAGAGATCTCAAACAACTGATATTCAGATATACTTTGAACCAAAATGCAACTGCAAATTTTAATGTACATGCGGTAGTTCTCTGTGATTAAACGGTGAAAATTGATAAAATTGGAAATGAATTGGTCATTGTGTAAATCGCGTAATCGCGTAATATAATTTAAAAAAATGATATGTTGTCATTAAAAAATGACAACGTACCATCCATTCAAAGTAAGTTTATCTGAAGGGCAAAAACAAAAACTCGCAAAAGCATATAAAACAAACAGCCCTTTAACAATAACATTAAGTAAAAATCAAACAAGTGGAAATGATGAATTACTGTTAACAGCCAATCAAACTAATAGAATCAACAAAGCGAAATCTCTTGGAAATGGAGCAGAAATAAAAATATCAAAAACACAAATTAGAAAAGTAATGACGCAGGGCGGAAGTTTATTTTCTGCCATTGTTCCATTAGCGCGTTCATTAGCACCAACCCTGGCTAAAACACTTGGATTATCAGCTCTTGCTGGGTTAGCGAGTGAAGGAGCAAGTCAGTTAGTTAAAAAGATAAGCGGAAAGGGTCAAACCGGTGGTTTCCTCATCCCACAAGATAAGATTCAAAAACTGATTTACAATAAACATTTGCTCTCAAATAAACAGAAACAAGAAATTTTGTATGCCCTTCAATCAGGAGGTAGAGTAGTGATAATGCCGACACAAAAACAATCTGTTGGAGCATTGGGTACTTTATTAGCAAGTATTGGTATTCCGCTGGCTATTGAAGCCTTCAAAAAAATGACTGGAAACGGAGCACCGCGCGTTGGTCGACCAAAAGGAAAACGCGCGCCAAGATTGGGAATGTACCCTTATCAACCGGCGTTTGGGCCGCCGCCCCCATTTTTTGGAACATGGGCACAGCAAGGAAGAGGTCGCGGTCAAAAAAAAATCAAAGAAAGGAGAGGGTCTTCTGTTAGGGCCAAACAGCCCATTTAACAGCATTCCACTAGTAGGGGCAATATTATGAAACCTAAATTCATAAACAAACCGCTGAGTAATATTGATTTAATGAACTGGATAAAATATCTTAGAATTCCAGATGTCAAAGGGGTATATTCAAGGCATGAAGTTATGCCCAAAAAAGACAGTCCATGCATTATAAATCTTGATTCGCTTAAAAATGCAAGAACCCATTGGGTCTGTTGCGTTCCATCGCATGATAATATTAATAAGTTTATATGGTATTTCGATAGGTTTGGGATGGGTTATCCTATAGAATTTACAAGTGATGGGAAACAAATAATTTACAACACAACTCAATATCAAAACATAAAAAGTGTCCTTTGCGGTTATTATTGGCTTTATTTCCTTCATCAATGGGCAATGAAAAAAGATTATTATGATATCTTGAAGACCCTAAGTTTAACAGATACAATGTTCAATGAGAAATTCATAAAAGAATATTTCAACTAAAAATGGAAACATATTGTATTAAAGAAAAACAAAAAACTGGCTGCGTTGAGCCATCCGGTTATATGACAGCCAAAAATGAAAAACCCATGTGGTTTTGTCATTGCGCTTCATGCGGCATTAAAAAGACAAGATTCGTTAAGCGGTTAAACTAGTTCAGCTCTCACAAGGTGGGGGCTTTTTCGATATAGCCGATAGTCATTCACTCGGCGAAATGGCTTTAAAAGGTGGTGTTAAAGGATTATATAATCTTGGCCGCATTGGATTAAGTAAAGCGGTTAAATTAGATTTTGCCAAACAAAAGATTAAAAGTGCTGTCAGTAAATATCTCGATCAAGGTTTGGATGCATTTACTAAAGACATTTCAAAGAAATTAGATCCCTTATATCTGGGCGTGGCATTGACATTGATGCCCATGCTTTAATAGGTAAATTTCCGAAGCCGAAAAAAGGCTTCACCCTTCCAGGGCATCATTATACAACACCATATAACCCGCTCCACGAACAACTTAGGTTCGATCCGGACACTGGGGAAATGTAAGAAATTTATCAACAGCCTACAGATAAAACAGATGCAGTTGCTATGCAACATGACGTTGATTATTCAGTCTGCGCAAACAAAACAGACCCATGTAAATGGTAAATGTAAAAATAACGCCGATAGAAAAATGGTTACCGCGTTGGATGTGATTCCATGGAAACAGAGACAGTGGGGTCATTCATTAGCTTGAAATATGATCAATACGAAATAGAAACTTGGACTCGGGGTTTCAAAAAACGAGAAAAGGTTTTGAGTACTGATTGGGCCCGAAACGTAGGTGAAGAATTGCATAAACCAATCAGACGGCGCTTTCCAAAGAGGAGAGATGGGGAAATTTTCGAAGTGGAACAAGGGATTTAAATATCTTTCAACGGTCATCGATGTTTTCTCAAAATATGGCTGGATTCGGCCATTAAAAGACAAACGAGGACAGTCCGTTGCAAAAGCTTTCAAATCAATATTTAACACGAAGTGACAACCAGAAATGATTTCGGTGGATAACGGCCGGGAATTTTATAACGAAATTGTGAAAAATCTCCTGAAGAAGCATGGTATAACTTTCTATTCCACTCAAAACGAGGAGAAAAGTTCAGTTGTCGAACGCTGGAACAAGACAATGAAGGAGAAACTCTGGAAGCTTTTTTCAGCTAATAATAACACAGTGTATTTCGACAAACTAGACAGGTTAGTCTATGAATATAATCACGCTTATCATTCTAGCATTGTGATGAGCCCCGCAGAGGCAAGTCAGCAGAAGAATCAAACCAAGGTTTTCGCTATTTTATATGGAGATTTAATTTATTCTAAACACATCCCGGGAAAATTTAAAATCGGCGACAAAGTTCGTATTTCAAAATATAAACGAAAGATATTCGATAAAGGTTTTACACCGAACTGGACAGAGGAAATAGTTGTTATTGACGAAATATTAAACACAAATCCATACCCCTTATTCGATGTTTTGGGAGATAATACGCGCGGATATTTTACGAGTTGCGTAGTATTTTTCCGAGCACCCCCCCCCCCCCCCCGGGGGGCGAGGAAAAATGCGAGCAATGAGTAATTTTTCTGTTATCAATCATCTATTTTTTTTTTCAGCTAGAGAACGGAAAGCGGCAATTTTCTCATTCTTCGTATGGCGCGCGTGAGTGACGTGAGCAAACAAAAAGCCAGTAAAATGCATTTTATTTGACAAATTACATGTTTTTGACACACGGCGATTAAAAATAGCTTTGCGTCGTGTGAGATTTTTTATTCATTAATTTTTACAAAGACTGAAATAAGTTTTCAAAAAAACTCTGTAAATAGTTCTAGCGGCCGTGAAAGTTATGTTTTAAATCGGCTAAACAACACTACAAAGTTTCTTTAAAGTTCATCGTCACTATCAGAAAGAGGCAAGATTCTCCTAATTTTTTTTCTCTGAAATAAGCTGAATTGCTCGCCAGTTTCGAAGCCATGTGCATCGACGGCAAAGGTGAACTGACAATTGTTGAAGACTGCTCAAGTGAACATATTTTTGGCTTCATCATCGTGCTGGCCATTTGAAGCAATCTGAGGCTTCAGGATGTTGCTTTCAACTAAAGACTTGCTTGTTTTGGAATCTTCAATGTAGTTGCTGAGTTTTGCTGACATGTCCTTTTGCTGCTCTGTGGAAGTGCTGGAATAGCTGTCTAAGGACTTCAGATTTCTTTGCCCAGCAAGTGCAATGATGTTTAAAGGCTCGACGTTCTCTTTCCGAAGAGTTGAGATCATAGTTCTTCGTACGGAGTGGTTGGTGTGTCGTCCGGTCAATCCTGCGGCCTCGCTCATAGACTTCATATATGAACCAAGCGAGTTCTTGCCAAGTGGCTGTTTCTTGTACCAGATCGTAGAAGCAGGCTTAGTAATGGCTGCCAGTTAAAAGGGGGACTGCGGGTTTTGCTTCCACGCTCGGTAATCCACTCAACGTACTCTTTTCCGTGGGGACCGTTTTCTCGTTTAATCTTAAAGTCGCCAAACTTAACTCGGTGGTGTTCATCACAATCCCGCCAGCCAAAGAACATAGTGTTATTAAACCAGATTCTGACAAATTTAATAGTTGGATACCGTAGAGTTATGCGGAAAAGCTATCTTAATTATTCTCGATTCTAAAAAGTTGGATCACGCGTGATCACGTTTTTTGAAATCATAGTCTGGCAAACAACGAAACCTTCTTGAATTAGCATTTAAATTAATCTCGATTCTGAATAAATTAGATCACGCGTGATCACGTTTTTGAAATCATAGTCTGACGCGCTAATGACAAAGGCAACTCAAATGCGAAAAATGAACGTCATAAGAAGCAAGAAACATGAAATTTATTCTGAGACAATTAACAAGATTGCCTTGAACGCCAACGATGATAAACGCTTATCTGTGACGATGGATTTAACACATTAGCTTGCTGGCATTGGGGCTTGAAAAAAGAAGGAAAAGGACACGTCAAAAATAGACGTATTAACAACGTGGTTAGGTAAACGATTTTTCGTTTGTCTCACGATGGAGTCACTTTAAGATGTTGATCGCGACGTTTCGACTGCTATTACTGCTAGTCTTCATCAGGCGATGAGGTCGATTGGTTACGTGTCGCTTATGTAGCACGTTGGCTTGTTGCTATTGGTGCATTTCGATCCTCATTATTATTCCGAAAAGATGTTGTTCCCTCTCCGGTCCGATTTGATATCGGTCGGCTGTTATGCTTCTTGATTGTAGGCATCCACGCTTCGGGAATTTCAATTCCACTTTCTCTGTTGATGTTATTAGGATGAAGTCTTATGAGGATGGCCTCTTTAACTCTACGGGTGTACCAGTGTGGGTCACGGTCAATAAACTTAACCTCGTCCCAAATAGGAAAATGCCCGGTCTTGTTAGCGTGTTCTGAAACCGCGGAGGTTTGAGTACGAGCAAGCCGTATGTCTCTATCGTGTTCTTTTATCCTTTCATGCATAGACCTCCCTGTTTCTCCGATATACACTTTGCCGCATTCGCAAGGAATCTTGTAGACAACACCGTCCTGTTTATTAGAGTCGAGGACGTCCTTAGGTCGTACTAAGTGTGACCTGAGAGTTGTGTCAGATTTGAAAACAGTGCGTACGCCTTGTTGTTGTAGGCAGCGTCGAAGAACCTCTGATACACCTTTGATATAGGGCAATACTGCAGTAGATTTAAAATCCTGCGTGGATTCCTTCTTTGTAGTTGGTCCTTTCGTTTTTGTGATTTTTTGTACAAACGAGGAAGGATATCCGTTAGAAACAAGAACCGACGACAAATGTTTCTTTTCATTGGAGATAACTGATGGTCTAGTAATGAGGTGTTTGGCTCGGTCATACAGACATTTCACAATACCACGCTTAACTGACTGCGGATGGTGTGAATCATAGGCCAGGTATTGATCAGTATGAGTAGGTTTCCTATATACACTGGTAGTGAGAAGGCCGTTTGAGTCCCTTGTAACTGATGTGTCCAGGAAAGGGATAGTGTTGTCTTTCTCTGTTTCCATGGTAAAACGAATGGTAGGCTGTTGGTTGTTGAGATGTTGCAAGAAACCGTCGACATTGCTTTGATCTAATATGGTAAATGTGTCATCTACATATCGCTTCCAGATCTTAGGTTTATATGGCGAAGTTGCTATTGCCTGTTCTTCAAATTCTTCCACGTAGATGTTTGCTATAACCGCGGAGACTGGACTCCCCATGGCTGCTCCGTCTTTTTGTTCGTAAATCGATCCATCGTACTGGAAATACGTAGATCTCAAAACGAAATTCAAGAGGTCGGCAATCTGTGTTGGTGTTAGCGTTGTGCGATCAGCAAGGCCGGGATCATTCTCTAGTTTAGTTTTTTTTAGTTTGTACGGCACCTTCTATCGGCACATTGGTAAAGAGTGATTCTACGTCAAAAGATACCATGACTTCGTTGTCCTGTATTTTTTCACGGCTAATGGTGGACACGAAATGAGTAGAGTTGGCAACTGCATAGTCTGATTTACCTGTCAGTGGGGACAGGATATCTGCTAAGTAAGCAGACAAATCATAAGCGAAAGTATTGACGCATGATACAATAGGTCTTAAAGGTATGTTGGTCTTGTGTATCTTAGGTAAGCCGTATATTCTAGGTGGTTATTTGTGTCTAGGTCTGATCTTGTTATAGACAGTTTCTGATATATGTCCACCTCGTTTCAAATTAAGGAGCTTGTCAGTTAGTTTACGGCTCAGACGCTCGGTTGGGTCTTTATTAAGGAGCTGATATGGACCTGTCTCAATCAGTGTTTTCATTTTGTCATGGTAGGTGTCAGTGTTTAGGACTACGCTAGCACGACCTTTGTCTGCTGGTAGAATCATAATAGAGTCGTCTTGTTTTAAGTTCTTAAGGGCATCAAACTCAAACCTCCGCGGTTTCAGAACACGCTAACAAGACCGGGCATTTTCCTATTTGGGACGAGGTTAAACTGGTACACCCGTAGAGTTAAAGAGGCCATCCACATAAGACTTCATCCTAATAACATCAACAGAGATAGTGGAATTGAAATTCCCGAAGCGTGGATGCCTACAATCAAGAAGCATAACAGCCGACCGATATCAAATCGGACCGGAGAGGGAACAACATCTTTTCGGAATAATAATGAGGATCGAAATGCACCAATAGCAACAAGCCAACGTGCTACATAAGCGACACGTAACCAATCGACCTCATCGCCTGATGAAGACTAGCAGTAATAGCAGTCGAAACGTCGTGATCAACATCTTAAAGTGACTCCATCGTGAGACAAACGAAAAATCGTTTACCTATCTTACACACCACGATGAACAACAACCACATTTTTAGTAACAACAACGTAGTTGTTTAGAAGTACCCCCAATAATGAGGGCAAACTTTGATTGTTTTTTGATTTTTAAGTTTGTCGACGCTGGAATATGAACAGTTTTTGAAATTTAGCGTTAAGTGCAGCGGAAGGAAATGGTGACCTTGGGAATTTTTTGAAGAAATTAAAGGGGATTTGAAAAACGATGTTATTTTGCAATGAGCCAGAATCGGCCTTTTCCAACTACTATCAGTCGAGGAACCAAGAAAAAATAAGAAGAACTGAGTACTTTCTCGTTTTCAAAAATGATATATTTTAATCTGTATGCATGCACCTGTCAAATACCTGATCATAGATTTAATTTCTGAAGTTATCGAAACTAACTGACGAACAAAAACAATAAGTAAACTAAGGTTTTTATGACAGTAAAATAATGCTTATCTGCCCCAAGAAATTTGCAATTATAAATTACCAGGCTCTGGTAGGTAGACTCTTACTGAAGCCTAACAGTGCAGCAGATTCTCGATATCACAAATCTTCTTAAAAATTGGAATAATAACCGAGCGGAAACTATTGTCGGTAGTTATTGTATATGAAACTTACACAAAATATTGTACTTAGTTTGAAGTTTATAAAAGTGTAATAATTTTGTAAATCGCATTTAAAATTGCGGAGATAAACGAGAAATATCAAGGACTCAGTCAAAAAACCATGGTTTCCTATGGAAAATCGAATCTCCAAAACTAAGACGACAAACGCTTTCAAACTTTCATAGTTTCATCTCATACACTAAACACACATTTTGACGTAAATTTGAGATTTTGAAATTAAACTTTCATAAGCTTAATTGAGTAATTTATGGATGCTCTCATACGCATGCAAAACCACAAGTTCGAAATGTTTTTTTCTGATTTACTCAAAATCGGCTTGACAAAAGTTTCTAGTTTTCAGGTATTTTGTTTGCCATATGCCATAGTTTATCGTAATAGTTTTAATTTTTCTAGATACCATCGCAATCGCTCGGTATGTTCTTGGTGTATCCCTTATTATTTTGTATTTAAACACTTAGTTTTTATTTCAGTAGAAAAAGAAGATAAAAACAGCAGAATGGGGAATCGAATCCGGGCCGTATGATCTACTCCATGCATATTATCCACTGTACCACCGAGGACTAGCTGCCGGAAATTGTAATTTTTAAGGGATATAAGATAATATGCTGCCAGCCCAGACCATATACAGTCTTTTGATTAAACGTTGTCATTGAAATCGGTCTCATCCCTACGCGACCAGACCGAAAAGGATTATGGAGAGAAATCAATTCACATTCAATAGCTGCACATTATCAAAATACGGAACGTCCTTAACGGAATATGTATCGAAGCGACTCTTGTCTTTGCGTAGCACGCGAAGACAAACGTAAATTTTGTTGTCCATTGTAAACGCGATAGAGAACAATTAATCAAGCATTTTAATTCACCCATACTCCCTTTCGGTCTGGTCGCGTAGGGGTAAGACCGATCAGTGACAACGTTTAATCAAACGACTGTATAAGAACTAACCCTTTCGATACACTGGAAATACTGCAATCAGTGCTTAACCCTAAATACTAAAATCAGTGCTTCAACCCTAGATACTGTAATCCGACCCTAAATTACACTGCAATATATCTAAATGCATTACAATAAAGGATACATGAAGTACCATACATTATGATCAGGGATAGACCAAGTAGCTAGGGGAAACTGGAGGGAAACACATTAAGGTCGCGGGGGACAGGTTCCGCTCATCAGTATGAATTTATGGAAAGAGTATGCACAAAGTGCGACGGATGATACCGAAAATGCGCGAAACATTCACGAACAGGCTCTGAAATGTTTCTGCATCAATAATTGCACGTGCAAAGCGTTGTCTGACAAAATACACTAATTTTCAACGCATCTTTCTGCATGAAGTGTTAACAATTAACAATAGCCCGTGGTTAAAATTAGCAAAATTATCATAAATATATATTTTTTGCATTTGTGTTTGCTCGGGAAGCCTTCGGAAGCGTAAAAACAAGCAATTTTGTGTCCAAGAATTCAGCGCGGACAGAGAATTTCATGAGTTGACACTTTGGCTTACAGCATTGTCGCAAAGCGCGATCCCTTCAGTAGAAAACAATCCTTACTTACTTCCATTATTCACCATTATCTCTGTTAAATTTTAGCGAAATCGGCTTTCAAACGTTCACGATATAACGTTTTTTCAAAGTGACACCCCTGCTAAAATTTTGCCTTATGAACTTATTCATGACCAGGTATCCCCCAGGACCTTAAGCTTTTGTCGTACGAGAATTGACCGCTACGAAAAAAAATACCATAATAATATTTTATGTGCAGGCTCAGCCTCTCCGGGGTGTTATTATTCAAGTTTCCTTTGTTAGAATGGCACAATGGAATTCAGCGTACATATATCAAAGTGACGTCGGACAAAAGCATTATATTTTGATTGCGTGACACGCTTAGAAATGTCTGACTCCTGAAACCGCGAATTTTGAAACATTTTATTTTTTCTCGCTCGTTTAAACAGAGTCATCGTTCTGTTACCTTCGGATTATAAAAAAAAACATTTTCTACCTTTACGAACATGTGTTTTTTGTATCGACCCAAAGAGATTTGCTTGCGTATTTTGGCGATTTTTTGCCGTGGATTCGTCAAATTTTTGAAAGGCTTTTTGTTGTATTTTTCGACGTCGCAAGGAATCTGGGCCTAGAATGGTAGAGCGCATGCTCAAATTGGTGTGTTACCGCCAATCGTAACGAGCAATAAATTTTCCGCATTTTGATGTATAATTCATGAGGTTTCGGTGGAGTTTGGGTGCGTTTAATGGGATTCAAAGTTGGCGCTTTGTTGCTGCTTTTGCTGTTGTCATTTTCTCTCGGCGTAAACGCTGCGGGAGATCAATTCGAATACATTCGGTGACAATTTACCTTCGTTTACGTACGAAATAAACAATTAAGTGTCTTTATCGAGTTAAAATTTTTGAACAAGATATTTAAATGATTATTTTTCTTGAATTAATGGAAGAGCCATTCGATTGTTATTCAAACAGTAAATCTCTTTCCCTCGCTTAAAGTGCTCTTGGTCACTTGGCCAAGTCCTGAAGCAAACACATCTGGCTCGGTGTTCAATTCTATCCTTACTTCTGGGTCATCCCTCCAGCCCGACCACAGCTTTCTCTTAATTGCGCGGTACAAATTATTGTGAAAAACATTCCCCCTATCTTCCACAGAGTCTTCGTCGGGAAGAAAACATTTTTCCAAGCGCTCAAAGGGAAAGTAATTATTCCCATCACAATCGTAGTCACGCCATTCGTCGAACTTCTCACTGAATCCCGTGAAATGAATTTTTGCTCGTTTTCTCTCCTTGTCCATGTCAACTATCTCCACTTCATATAAATTCTTGGGAGCGATTTTAGAATACCGTATTTTCTCGATTAAACGCCGGGTATAATAGAGAAATTGTAAGTAAGACCCTCAAACGTTTATTTGTGGTATAATAAACTTAAGATTTAAGGGCACAGTACACGGCCGCCAAGAAAAACGAATAATAACCCTTTCTTAAAAAATGACGGGCGAGAATAAACTGCTGATTCAAAGAAACGCCGGGTCCACCTGGCCAAGTTTGAAATAAACGCCGGGGGCGTTTAATTGAGAAAATACGGTACCCGTCCACTTATTTACATATCCCTAAACGTTTTCAGGTGGTTCGATACAGTTTTCTGGAGACCATACCAACGTATTTCAATCGACTTTTAAGCGGCCTTCTCCAAGTCAGATCAACGTGAAATTTTCACCACTAACTGGTTTTGAATTGAAGTTTGGCAAGATATATTATTTTCTGGTAAAATCGATATTACCATGACGACGATAAACAAGAAATCCCACATATGCATCTTAAAATATGGTATATGGCATATATATATTTTGCAAGAATAAAAAAATTCTGTACGTTTGAATTAAAATAAATCGCAATAGCATTTCAAACCTTACTATTTGTGTACCAGTATTAAATTGATCGAGAGATTAACACTGGTTTTGTGAAATTACTTAATGATAATGTCAAAAAGTAGCTTGATGTTATGTTTGTAAACCTTGAGAGTTTCGTTTACTTTTTCTTTTGCGATCTTGAGAACTACCTTTTTCCTAACATCGCTTCGAATTCATGTGCAATTTTTGGGTAATTTTCGATTTTAATGGCTTTTGCAAAAATCTGAGAAACGGCTCGATGGATTTTTTTAAAACATTCACTGTGCATGCTTACCGATGTGCAAAATATTATCTGAAAGTTTCATTGGCATTTATTCACTGGAACGCCTTTCAATTTAAAGATGAAGACGACTTACGAACCGGCCGAAAAAATGGCGTTACAAATTTACTTTTTTAAAGTTATTCTCAGTAATGATTTCAAATCAATGCGCACTTCATAATTATAATAATATATTATATATATTACTAATTATGATATATATTATATATATTACTAATTATTTTATGACTTTGATATGTGTAGGAACGCTAGGATGTAGCATTGTGTGTTCGTATACAAATGTGCAACGTATGCAAATTGCCAAGAGGTTGAAGCATAGCACGTGCAGTTCGTGCTGAAAATAAAAGAAATTGGAAAAATCAGGCTTACATCAAGCACCACCGAAACCTGCACTGTAAGGAGTATTATGGTATTTTTCATAGTTTCTGGAGTGGGGAATTGGTGATTGCAACAACAGCAACAGCAAGAAACCGCCACAACGACTCTTTATCCCTCGAAATAATCCATCTGTTACTTAGTTCTTTTGCACGATCAACGATTGCTTTTTTAAAAAAAAATCCAATGACGAATTAAATTAATATGTAGACGATGTATAAACCCCCTTTTTAGTTAATGAACATTTTGCTGCAGAAAGTGAGTTCCCTTTCCTTCCCTGTGAGATTTATTTTGTGACTTGAAATAATCATTTTTATCTCCAGTATTATGTGGCAGGGAAGCGGCCACGTGATTAACTCTTCACTGAGAACATTGTAAAACCGTAGCCAGGGTTAATCAAACTGAATGAATATAAAAGCGTCCGGCTTTGGCTAAAACGTTTAAGAAATCCGACTTTTCGGCTGCCTGTACTGCAGTCTGCAAAGAGTAAAATAGAATGATCATCTTTCTCTATCACTCTTCGAAAACTTTAAATTTCAGTTGTTATACGTACATCATGCCCGTTAAGAGCAAAATTACTGTATTAAACTAACGACAAGCACGTACCCTTTTATCGCAGCCGATCTGAACATACGGGCAAGAGACAAACATCAGTAGACATACGTTTTCAATGTGATCTTCAATCTAAAAACCATAGATAAAAAAACGAATTCGTTACTGAAATTGACCCTTATTGCATTAGCTGGCCATGGAAAGCAGGCCGCTTTAATTGCTTTAACCAGGCATCGCTTACTGTCTGTGTTATGTATTGAATGAGGAGAGGTGGTGGTATTCAAATATGCAAGACTGCAATGAAATATTTACCATTTCTCTGGGAATAGAATCACCACAACTGTTGGGGCAGGTCACGGGGAACTTCGTACACTTTCCAATATGATCCTGCAAACGTGAGGACAGATTGTTAGTTTACCTTTTATTGACAAACGTAGCCGATTGTTTCGCAGTTGGAAAACATTGATGACAAATTATCCGTCACGTTGTATGCCACCGCATGACTTACAATTTTTTTGTAACAAAATTTTTCTCGTTGGACAACATTTTTCAATCAGTGGCTTTGCACGAAAGATAGCTGGCGGAAATTTTTATTTTTCAAGTGCTGTAAACTGCTATTGGGATATGGAAGCTTATCTCATACATGTTTATATGGAACGTACTGAAACATTAATAGTCAATTAATGGCAGAATATGTTTTAATAGTCTCAATGGCAGATCTTTGTATTAAGAGAATATAATACCAAGCCAAGCAAGTCAGGATTGATCCTCCAGTGATTCTATTCTTTATTAAATTATTTTACCTGCATGTGACACTCTGGGTGTGGCTCTGCGCAGTATTCACAGTCAAGGATCCTCCACTCGCACGTGATCGTCACGTGCTGCTCCAGCTCGCTCCTTTTCAAAGTCAAGTGACAATTTTTGTTGGTACAGGAAACAACTTTGAAAGGACAAGTTGTCAGGTGGATCTGTATGTTACATGAATAAAAACATAGGTTACTTTTTTATAAAAAGTGGCGGAAAGAAATATTTGTAATCGTTTAAGTTTTTACCTCTTTGTTCCTCAGTTCACCGGTCCAGTCACAATCTTCACTTGGACATTTGATTGCAAACGAAAGAATCTTTCTTTCCGTTGCTTTGTCAGGGAAAACATCCTGAAATAAAATCAACAGAAAATCATTATTCCTCAAAGAAACTAGAGCACCCTAGATAGGTGGGAATTTATGCAAAATTAAAGTTCTAGAGTTCTTGGATTAGCCGGAGTAAAAAAAATACGATTTCATGAGAAGCTTCCGAAACAAATGTTTACAATAGATCATAATTGCTTAGAATGTCACAATATGGAAGCACTAATATAACACGTTGGAAAACACTGCAGACTATATAGATCTGTATATTTTCACTCTAACCTGTAAAAGACAAGGACGAATTGAATCTAGCGACAGACAAGTAAGGGTTATTCATCATGATTCCGCAAGGCCTCATTGGGATCACGGCACACCAGCAGGCAGGACGGTGAACATGTTTTGCTTTTGCCAAATTTGCATTGAGCACGTTGCTTCGTTATGAGTAGAAGGAGGGAGAGAGAGAAGAAAATGTATGAACAGTACTCGTGGTCTCGCCATGGCCCAACTGCTCCCTTCATCTTTCGAAGATCAATGGAATGGATGTCGGTGTGTTTTCCAAGGGAAACCGGCGGAAAAAAAAATTCAGGTTCAAGGGTAAACCGAGGCGTCATACACTATTGAAGACCCGAAACCTAAATCGAGGTACGATACTATCGAATAATGTTATCAACACTTCGCTTTTTGGTCGTGACCCGGCGAGTTAATTATGTCGGAAAAAGATTTATGAAGTTGTCTTTTTATGTAAACAAAAAATATTCACTGATGCTTGTGTGTTTTCCTTGTTAAACCCTATTTTGTCTTCCCGTTTGTGTTAATTATTCTATTACTTGGGGACTAAGGCGAGAGGAATATGACGGGTGGGATATATAATCCTTTGTTTTGCTATTGTTATCAGCTATTGTTTTCAGCCCCGCCTCTCCCCTGTTACAATCAAAGCCGCACCCAGCTTTTCAGATACTGTAATGAACGGGGTTATGTGATCTATTCAACTGAAAAGAACAAAGAAAACTGAGCTAGGTAGAAAATAAGAAGCAGTCTAGAAGATCAAATGCTGCGACCGCCAGGCCTCTTACATTCAGTGCGACTGGCAGAAATTTGAACATACGACCGACTAAAAACGAACGGGCGACGAAAGTGGAGACGTCAACAATCACATTGCTGAACACCATTTACACACTAATCACAGAATTGACTGGGACTCTGCTGAATGTGTTAAACAAAGTATGGACTACTACAACCGACTCACATTAGAAATCATTACCAGAAATCCGAGTCATTTCGTTCACGCGATACTTCCTGACTGCGGTGTACTCAAAGTTCTATAGAGCATGCCCTGAGGTATTAGATTACGTAAAAAATGGCGCGATCGGTTTGAAGCAAAGAGCGTGTAAATTATGTTGCACTGAATAATCTTTCTTCGGCGGATTTTGAACCAGCTTCTACAGGCAAAAGAAAATATAAACCCGGAGCAAAATTATATCAAGTGGAGAGACTTGTCAACTAGCGGAAATCGTCGAATAAAGAGGTATGAATTAATTCATATGAAGCTCATCGGTAATTTGATGTGTTCGTTCACCATTACACAGAGCTGTACGCGAAACCGATTAAGCACTTAAATGGCTGTATTTAATTTCAACCTTATACAGGATGACGAGTATATGGTAAAGTGGAAAGACTGGCCGGCCTGGACAAGCTCTTGGGAGCCTTATAACCACTTGTCTGATGAGCTAATCAGGTCAAACTATTGTGCAATAAGCTTAAATAGTATAGTTATTGGTTATCCCTTTTGGCCCCAATAATGGTGACTTGGTATATTGTGCACATGGCCCAATAATAGTGACCTGCATTTCATTTTTCCTGACAATATCACTACCTAATTAAAGAAACAGGTCATGAAAATGAATGAAGTGATCACCAAAGGTTAAGGCTGTTGTCTTCACTGATGCAATTTTAGGCATTCTTAAAAGCAAGGCGGTGAAAGCAAACTACTCAGTAGAAACTGTCATTAATCATGATATCCTTAGATATACATTTAGGTCATGGAACATTGTCAGGGGATGGGATATCAATGCTGTATGAAATGACCGATTTCAGTAGGTTTTGCCTTTCGTCATACTGGTATTATTATTTAAATGAACTAGGACAAGGTATTGCTGTACGTTTTCCCCTGAAATGAAAACCAGTGCTAAAGTTTTCCAAGAAACGTTTTATCTTTTCAAATGGAGAACTTAAACAGGTGTGAGATGACGTAATTGCAATATAGAGAACTCGTGACCAGTGTCACGTGACTTGTAAGATCTTCGACCGCGTGCGAGATGTAAAGGTTTTTCAAGTGCGGAAATGTTTTAAAACACTGCAAACTGTTTGAACTTCGGGTCCACTACTTCCAGCACATTAAAGCGTTGTTTAAAAATCAGTCGTTTGTGCCTGGCAACACAGGCACCCATGTCTCCAGTAGAAAATGTTATCATTGCAGTGAATAGAAGGGCATGTGACAGATATAACATCTAATCTAATGTAACAATGAAAAATAATTAACTACATGTTATTTAGAAACATTTTGTTGTTGTTTTGAATGAATGCTAAGTGAAAATTATTGAAATTTGTTTCATTTTTAGTTTTCTTTGCTTAAAAGTTTGTCTAGGATGAAGGCAAAATAAAAATGTTATGCAAGTGTAAATCATTTAATAATACTACCTTTAACTGAAATTCTTTTTACATCTAGCTAAATATACAGATATAACATATTTTAAACTTAATATAATTATGCTTGTAAGAAAAGGTAAATAAAGCTCAGTGCATTTTATCATACACATTTTGCCAAATCTATTCATTTGTCTGGAGGGGGACGGGGTCAGCCATTATACTGAATTAGTTTGCACATTTAGGGGGTATTTCTCAAAAGTTCAATGAGTTCTCTCTTTTTCAACTTGGCTAATCTCTTGACTTGAATATTTTTTGATTTGACCCTCTCTTTAAGTTGTGAAACATTGAGTTTACTGAGGTCTTAAGAAAGAACGTAAAAGCTAAGCTATGAAGGCTTTAAAATTCATTTGCGAACTGCAGGAGTCGTGCAGGCCCGTCAACACTTTTTAACTCTGAATGATATTTAATGGACGGGCCCCGTTCTGCCTCGCATGAGACTACTGCGCTTCCCACGTTTACTACTGCAGGTTTAAACACCATTGAGAGCAGAAGATTTACATGTTCAAAGAACGTATCGCTCTTAAAGAAAACCATCTTGCCTGCACAAAAACATAAATATCTAGGAAGCCGAACATTGGCCTGTGACCGGAAGCATAGCTTAAGAAAGAATGTAAGTAATCACTAGCATCCGTGAGATTTTCAAAACAGATCACCATATCTGTAAAAGGCATGTTGGATGCGATGAAACAACGGAGGTCCTTCTAGCTCCATGAAACACAACTCTAAAGCAGAATAAAACAAGGAGCTAAAACATATAAACTGCAAAAAGTCTTGATTCCAATAGACACGGCAGCTTCATACTAGTTGGATCTTCAACATCTATTAAACCAGCTTCCAAGACAATGTTGATTTCATTGATGGCTGATGAAAAAGAGTGTTCAAGGGTGTCATATTTTTCTGGGCCATTGACAATAGCAATAGACCCTTCCACGATTTTTTCCAACTTTTGATATTGGCCATGTAGCGGGAATCTAACGACACTGCTCGAAAGAGCACCTCAAAATTAGTAAAATAGCCAAGTTTGTGAGTTGTATCTTGTAAAATCGCAAAGTTATAGCTTCGCGAAGTCGGGAAATTTTACAGAAGTTTGTATGCTGGGGGGCACAAACTTGCCCCCCAGCATACAAACGTCTGTAAAATTTCCTGACTTCGCGAAGCTATAACTTTGCGATTTTACAAGATACGACTCACAAACTTGGCTATTTTACTAATTTTGAGGTGCTCTTTCCAGCAGTGTCGTTAGATTCTCGCTACATGGCCAATATCAAAAGTTGAAAAAACCGTGGAAAGGTCTATTGTTCGGTTTCCTCTTAAAGAGATGACTTTCTCACCTGTTTGCAGAAGGCAAAAAGACAGGATCATGAAGTTTGTGCTTCTAGAGATTTTGGCCCTAAAAAGGCTCATTTATACCAAATGAGAGATCATTTTTCTGAAGGTCTTTAACGTGTGTTTTTAATGTCTCTGTAAATGATATTTGAGCACCTGGATAATGCCCAGGAACACTTTCAATTGTGCAAATGTTGTTGAGTTGGTTTCGTTTTTGTTTTATTAAATACGATTTGGGCAACTCATCACACACAGCTTTATCACAGTTCACAGTTCGTGATAAAGTTCATCACTTGCACAAAACTTATCTAATAAGTACAGGACTTTTTCCACTTTATCATCATCTTCCTTCTCAGAACTTGCCACCTGTGTTTCTTCGTGCTCCAAATCAATAGTGTACGCCTTTCCATGTTTGTGGTCCACACCTTTTAAACAAGTCAACTCCAGACCGTAGGACTTCATAAACCAGAGTGCCACCTGAGCTCTGCTTTTTAGTTCCTTTAGTCTCCTGGACCTTTGCCTTGAGCTCAGGTCTCCAAGTTTCTTGCCAGTGCATCCTCCCTTCTAAGGCGTCAACCCTTTGTATCCTAGTTACGCATATATGCGTAATTTATTGAACCAGCAATAAATTAGGCATATTTATCAAGTTTTGCTATAGTTAGGCTTATACATTGCTAATTGAGACCCCCAAACCACATGGCTTGTTTTGGTTTGGAGTTTTCGCTAATGGCGAGTTTTTGAAGGCGATTTTCAGCGAAGAAATGTTTGGAAAGCGATGGAATCAGCCATTTTAAATTGTCGGAAGAAGGATCAGGACACGAAGATCCAGCAATTCAAGAGATTTTGCCACATTTGCTCAAAGAAAGCGTACACAAAAGTTGTGACGAAGTGGAACTACTCGATCGGAGGAGATGATGAACAAAAATCAGTCTATAAATTGAATTTTCTTCATATAGGAATGAAGACGAACTTGATGAGACGAAGGCTTGGAACCCTGTTGTTTTATTTTATGAGGAATGTGTGTTTGGCTAATGTTGTGTTGGCTGAAAATGGCGAGAATGTTGCCAAACAAATCACCCCTTCATTCTTGCACTTGATATTTAATGCAGAGTGAGAAAGCTCAACGTTTGTGCTGTGTACATGGGGAATTTCGTGGACACTCTCAGACTAACATTGCCTGCCATATTCATTATAACGACCACAGTGTATGGTTTGTGCTTACAGTTGACCTGGAATTGAGCCTGAGGTGTCAAATGAAAGCTAAATAAATCTAGTAATAGATTTAGTTCATCTTGTAGTCATTCAGTGTCATGTGAATGTTACAGAACATTTCCTTTAAAAAATTGTATTTTTTTGCAATGAAAATTTACCTTTATTGCTAATTTGTTTTCCTTTGAAAAATGTTTAGGTCGATTCCACTCAATGTTTGTTACTTTATTTTGAAAGAGGGATTGTTAAGGTTTCATTTGATGGGTAAATTATGTGGTTATAAGCAATATATAAACACTTTGAGGATCGTCATTTGGCATCAACCAAACCCAGGCGAGGAAAAATTAAAGAAGGCCAGGATACAAAGGGTTAATATGACGCTGCAGCTCTTGATTTTGCTCAGTCAATTTGGCTATGTCTTTTTCCTTCTCCTTTAAGCATTCGTCTTTTTCTGTCAGGGCCTCCTGCAATACCTCCACCAGTTCTGTCTTTTTTTGTTCCAGGTCTTCATATTTTCTTTTCCATTCTTCAATCTCTTGTCTTGTGCAAATAAGCTCTTCCTCAACACCCTCTAATGAGACGATTTCATCCTCGAAAATACTAAGTTTGTATTTTTTTTTCGTCAAGCTCACCCCTTTCTCTACTGTTCCTGGCCTTTCTGTAAAGGGTTTTCACCTCTCCAGCTTTTCTAGCTAAGTTGCCATTTATTCGCTGCCCAGAGTCTTGGCTTATTTGTACGCAATGTGTCGGAATTAAATCATTGGCAAGACTGATGTAATCAGGGGCAGTTGCTTCGGGATTGATTTTACCAGTGACTTTTCCATGCCATTCTTTCAACAAAAAATACGGAATTTCAACTGACAAAGCTAGTTTAGTTGCATCGACATCCTTCCGGTTCTTGAATTTTTTGTGAGGGCTAGAAATTCGGAGTTTGGCATCCGTTTTCTGTCGTTCACAATCGCTCAAGAAGTCGGAAATTTTTTAAAATTAACTTTCTCAACAATTTAAAAAAAAGAATAGTGCTGCAGCTGTTACAGCGATGTCGTATATTAAGTTCCTTTCGGTTCCGAAACCTTTTTGTTTACATTTTAGCGAGCCTGCCAAGTCAATGCACAGCGGATTTAATCTTAAAACTGCCTGGTTACATATGCTTTAACATGGCTTCCAGGACGTCCAGTAGAAGATGGACAACAAGCTCACACTGTACTGTGTACCCTGTTTATGACAGCAGTATTCTAAAAACCCTTAGTTGGGGCTACCTCCCTCCACTCATTTCCAGGTTATTTCAGTTGTTGTACTGTGCAAGATGTCAGATGATGATATTTTTCTCTTTCCAGGTTGTCATTGACCCCTGACGTGTTAAGCAATTTTAGATACATTGAGAATATTTGATGGTTAGATAAACGACTTAAAAGACGTTCTGTTCTGTTAGGTTCTTTCCCAATAGAGATCACTGGGATAGTTGAAGCAGTGCATATTCACTAGTTATATTGAACTTGTTAATTGACATGTTTACATAGAAGCATGATATGATGACGTGATAACACGTGAGTGTTATAATGCACATCCCATGTCAACTAGACAACGCTGTCCAAGATTGGTTGCCTATCGGTGTTTTCTTCTTGAGATATGCAATTTTAAGGTTATCGTGACGTCTTCGATGACGTCAAAACAGACGTCACAACACGTTAGTGTTTTAATGCGCACCCATTGTCAAGTAGACAATTTTGTCCAAGTTTGGTTGCCTAGCGGTGTTTTTTTCTCAGGTTAAATATTTTGACTCATGACTCATTGACTCTTGACTCATGACTCATTGACTCATTTGAACTTTAATCTCCTACCTGTGACCTACAAACGACGTCAACAGAACAGACAAGATAATAGTCTTGTATCACCCATAAATGTAATAACAACCATAAATGTAATACTCACCATAAATGTAATAAAAATCAACCATAAATGTAATACAAACCATAAATGTAATACGAATCAACCATAAATGTAATAAATGACTAACCATAAATGTAATAAATTTTTAACCGTAAATGTAATAATCTGACTCACCATAAATGTAATACATTTTAACCACAAATATAATAAACTGGATACCAATAAAAAAATACGATTTTTAAATACCGTTTATATGGTTGATGTACACGCAAATTCAAACTCAAACCTTTGAAAGAAAAAGTAATGGTCACAAATAACGTGTCATTACTTGGTAGGTACGTAATGACACAGATCGGCGATGTCTGTCGTTGGTATACACGGCAGAAATAGGCTGCATTCCATTAATTGACTCTACAGGAAATATACATTTATGTAAACGCTCTATTAAGCCCCCTCTCTATGAACCACCCCTCTCCAACAAGCCCCTCCCTCTTCAGCTTCAAGGTTTTAATAAGCCTCCCTCTTTCAACTAACACCCCCACACCCTTCCCTCTCAAAACCACGGAAGACAGAGCCACTTCGGTCGGTTATAGTCTCTCGGGTTGTATAGCCTGAATGTGTTTCGCTTTAGTTTAAAATTGTACATGGCAAGTCCCTGCCGATTGTATTGCTATTTATTAAAGCTTATGTATGAGTTGTGAGTATCGCGCTCTTCCTTCGTCAGTTTAAAACCTTAAGTATCATGACGCGGAATGTTCCATTTCAAAGTGCTGAAATGAGGTCAACAAAAATCAAAATTTCGTAAATTGCACCTTTTGTAAACGGTTCGTTGCTATGTACATATAAGGATAATAATATCTTCAAACCTTCTTGGTTGTTGAGAGTGGGACGCTTTGCTTGCTGAGAAGAAACTCCTAAAGCGGCATTTGTTCTATTGTTGAAAACTGCACAAAAAACATTCTAATTTACGTTTATCACACCAAAAATATGTTAAGGACGTTAAGTGACCATGAAGTTGTTAAGCGGATTTTCATAATTGACTGCAGCTCGCTACCGGTGGATTCAAATGCGGTTGACATTTCGTTACAACGTGGAGCCTGTATTTCAAGACATTAAGTAACCACTTAAAATAGTTTCCAACTCTATAGACCTTTCCCGCATTCCACTCCAGTGAGCACACACAATGAAACGAGGTCGAGGCGTGGATGGACAATTTCATACAAATCACTGTATTTTGTCCACCCCAGCCTCGAGTTGGTGCCTTTGTTCACAGGAATGTGGGAAAGGTCTATTTGATAGTAATAGCCAGTTTATTACATTTATGGTTAAAATGTATTACATTTATGGTGAGTCATATTACTACATTTATGGTTAAAAATGTATTACATCTATGGTTAGTCATTTATTACATTTATGGTTGATTCTTATTACATTTATGGTTGTTATTACATTTATGGGTGATACAAGTCTGAACTCATCGCCAAATTTGACTAACATAAAACCGACGAAAATTGCACACACAAAACAACACACGGATCAAAACGCACCAATAACTGACTTGATGGCAAAACTGACCAATGACAGTAACAGCCGGATTTACAATTTACATAACTCTGAAGATGACTTCCACTCAGGATATCGAAACGTCAGTCATTGTCAACAACAACAATTAAAGTTCTTTTGAGAACTACACCAAGCCGGGCTCAAACCATTTACAATGTTACAAAGTCTAAGCTGTGTTAATCCTTAAAGAAGAAGAAATACAGTCGAAGTTCTTTTTGAGCGGACACTCTCGTAAGCGGACGGCTCTACTTACCCCCTATTATATTGTTAAAGTATAAATTAAATAAATAGAAGTAACTAGTGACTTTACCCGGTCTCGGTCCAGGCCTTCCCTATCTGCAGGACAAGTGTAATGCTGGGCTTGAACTTCCTGTCTGTGTTTTGGAGTTCAAATTAATTAATTCGATGAACAAAGTCAAACAACCTTCTTTAGAACAAATAAACTACAATTAAATCAAAGGGTTTGACTTGATAATGTTTATGCTGTCTCCTGAACTCACATTATCAGAGAATTTAAACTTGCATTCTATACATCAACATGCATTATGCATAGGATACAGTCGAAGACGTTTCGATTTGCATAATATGAAAGCTTTATCAATTATCATGCATGTATTTTAAAAAGAGCAAAACTGAAGACCGCAATAAATGTTTTATGGTGTAAAAATCAGGCTAGTGAGATAATTTAAAAGGCGAGCTATCTCATGGTCCGTACGCAGAGATCACAAACGATCGCGTGAACGCAATCATATAAGCAAATGTGGGGCAACAAGATCATTTGGCCCTATTCCAGACAGAATTATAACACATAGAACGAATCTTAAATCTTAAATTTGCAGCCATTAGAATACGACACGTATTTTGAACTGACTGAATAGTTAATCGCTGGTACAGAAAACAATTAATCGGAAGATTTTGCTTTTGCTTTTGCTTTGCTGTTTTCAAACAAATAAGGCCGAATTATAACAAACACACAGATAAATTTGAACCTCATAAATATAAACTGCACCTTCTGAGATGTTCCTCGAGACATTCTTTACAAAACCTGTGTCCGCATCTCGTTTGAACAGGCTGCTTCAGCGTCAAACGACAAATTAAACATTGAAAATCATCTTCAACTTCACGCGCGAACTCCTCATCATGACCAGAAGGCAAGCGATTGCATGGCGCTTCCGCCATTTTCTTAATAACGCTTTGTTAATGTAACGAAAACGAAATCTCAAGGTCGCAGCCCGAGGAGGGTGGGGTGGGGGACTCCCATGTGAAAGGTACGGGGGATGGGGGTGGGAATGCTCCACTACCCAAAATGACATACACAACTGTGCAGATACAGGGTGCTGTAGGTCAGCAAGGATCTCATAGCCAGTTTATTGCATTGCAAGACTGCCATCAACTTATCGGTGTACACTTAATTTCAATACTCTTTATCACAAAGATCGATTTTCTTAAACGTACCTAAGTACGACACCACATGATACGAAAACACAAAACCACTTTCTAGATAAAAGGGAACGTATACCCCCACATGCTGAAATCAACTGCAGTGCCGCCAACTCTGGGAGCAGATGAACACGAAAACTAATAATTACTAAAAGTAAATATCTCAAAATTTACGTTATAAGATTTTGGTGTTCGAGCACGTGCTGACCTAGAATGATTCAAATTCGTAACGAACAACTGTACATCTCTCAGGAACATACCCATAATTCCCCTTACGTGGACCCAGTCTTCTCGTCCGTGCCAGTAAAATAGCTTTTTCTGCTCGTTCCGCGATGCTTAATTGTGAGAAATACCATTTTTCACTAAGCGACATAACTTATGCTTATGTCCCTGGTGAAAACCAGGCTTTAGCTATGTAAATTACGGATTTTGGTATCACTTCCGGTAGTCTTTCACATGGGGGTCACCGGTGACACCTTAGTTCATCACAGACTCATCACTTTGCATTTAGGAACGGACTATTAGAAAATTATAGGAAGGGGGAGTGGGGATTTTTCAGCCCGCCTGAATGTGCAGGATACCTTTGGGGGGTAAAGTCTTCTGCACAATTGGAGTTCTTGCCTAGATTCAAACCCTGTTGAACGAATTTCTTGCATAAAATCAAAACCTGCTATTTCAACGAATTTTTTTCATATTTATGTTAATTAACTCTTGGCCTCATTTTAGGATAAAATTTCTTTTGAATTTTTCACGTGCTAGCGAGGCCAAGGGGGTTGATTAACATAAATGTAATATTAATGTTCTCACTTTCAAAGAATTATGATACTCTTGAATTTTGTGCATTCTAAGTCCTGACCAATGAATATGATATAAAGTTCGGTAGGGCTTATTGTTAACAATGATACCCACCCGAGCGCTTAGCGATAAAAATAATGGCTTGTTTAGTATTCTTGGTTTGCAGTTAAGTCGTATCAAAATTCAGAAACACTGAAAAAGAGATTTCGATTCCAAAATTTTTGTGGAATTGTAGAGTGTATAAAACTACACATCTGGGCCAAATTTTGAAGCGCAAGAGCATTTAGTTCAAGAGTCATAGGGGAACGAGTATCGAGACATTTTTAGTTTTTTTTTTCTAATTATGTAGTGTAATAAATTTCGTGCTAAGTATATTTAATTCAATACTTTGTTATTTTACTTAATTGTGAAATAAGTAATGTACTCTTAAGTCCTGTTGATGTTGTACTAGTATAAGTAATGTACTGTAAATAATGTATTGTAATGTCAAATAAAAGCATTAAAAAAAAACATTTCACCAACATGGCAGCAAAAACTTCAAAGTCTTAATTACAATTACAATTTCAATTTATATAGCGCCAAATCCTATTAAACGTCCTAAGGCGCTTTACAATAAACAAACTATAAATACATCTGTGATGCAAAAATAACTTTTAACTGGTTCAAATTTGTTCATTTTCACGGCTCATCTGAAATATCGTGACGAATTGCGTGACACATTTAAGACCTTTACAAATCGGAAGCAAAACATCGTTGACCTGAAATTTTTGTGACGGAATTAACACCGTTTCCCACATATTATGTTAGGAACAGCATTGTAGGATGTAAAGTTTAGATTTTTTGAATTTTATGGCGTCATTCAAACTAAGAATTATAATTAATTTAATTCACCAGATGTACGCTCGTCGACACTGACGCACATGTAAAATGACTAAAACTGAGTCAGTCAGTAACGTTGATTGTAGCACGATCAAGGAAGCCCAGTAAACTACTTCATTGACAATTGTTGCTTCATTCAATCTGTTACGGTTTCTTGATTACGATCCCCTGACTTCTGTCACGAAGAGTTCTTCAGTGTACTTTCCAGCGGAAAACTGGCCTTTGCCAAGTTATGTGTTAGGTGCCCGAATCTTCTCGTGGAACATATGTTGCAAATACCGAGAAAATAATATCCGTGTGTTGCATTTGATGATTATTCTTGTTTCAAGATTGATGGCTCCACACGGGGGTGGGGAGGGGCGTAAAACAGCAGGAATGTTATTTTACATATTTTTTTGTTCGACTGCGCTGTCATTGGTTCCAAATTGAGTTATTCCGCTTCAATTCTTTGACGCACTGTTGTATGGGGTTTTTAGCATTGTTTTGGAGGTTTTAAAAAGGCTCTACATAAAATCACTACGGACAAAGCAAATGATGTCATTAAGTCAACAAAATGATTTTAAAAAAGACATCGATTTTTAATGTGTGGCTGTTTACAACTGGTAAGTTGCCATTCACAAACAGTCTTAATCATCTTTTCACTGTTTTCGGTTATTCCTATTTTGCACATGAAATTCATTACTTTATTGTCCTTTAAGCTACCAAGCTTAACTTATCTTCTTTTTCTTATTTGGGCATCCACGCCTTTCAAAAGACACTTAATACTAATTCATGTTGTGCCTCTTCATTATTATCTCGCTGTTAAAGCAGGTTTGTAAATATTGTGTCCTAAATAATTAAATAGGGAGTTTGGCCATTTGCGCACATCATCATCTTCTTAACAATCATTAATTTGCTTTGCTTGTAATTTATAGTATTTTGATGTTATAACTTTGGAAATTAGACTTCTCGTGAGTGAACCTGGGTATTAAAAAGTTTGACAGCGATGAGTAATATAAATATAAACATATATCAAACTCATCACACTGAAAATACGGTTTTCATGGCAATTATGAAAAGTTCAGTACACCTGACCACCTAAAACTACTTCTTCGAGCATTAGAGAAGTAACATAAACGTCCGGTCAGACTGTCAGTAAACTTAGCCAAAGATCTCTCTCAGGCACATGAGAATAAAATTTGGATAGATGATTAATATTTTAAAGCTAGAATACTTCAAGGAGAGATAAATCATGTAATTAAGGAATTAATTTTTACAAAGAAGAATACGTTGTACATTGTTGTGTTATATTACTCTAACTTTGCCTGTAAAATGCTGTAGCTCGCAAAAGATAACCTATTCCTCCTTAAAAATTGTTTTCTAAGTAATGTTTATATTGCCCATTTCAATAGTGTTGTTATATTTACGTCCAAACATCGACTATCAATTTGCATGACAAATATAAAAGAAATACGGTGTCAACCTTACCCTCTTTAAAATCTCAAACTGTTTTGGTAAAGACAACTGCGTGTAATCTAGTTTCAAGTTAAGACGTGTTTCACTGAATTAGTACTAACGTAAAAATAACTTTCTAGATGTAAAATCGAAGCAATCAAAACAAAATATTTAAATTCAACTCCTTCGTAAACTCTTTATTCTTATATAAATTCTTAAGTACGTAATACTAATTTAACTAATGCCTAGGATGTTGTATCACTCTTATGTCACCTAACGACTCAGTAAGCTCTTACTAATTAGCTGTAGACCCTTATTTCGCTATACAACGGTGATAGCGACGTCAACATCGACTTTATCTCTATTGTCATTTGAATCAAGAAAACAAATTACCGAAAACAATAACTATAAACTATGGAATAGCGTTTTTAAAATCAAGGTTATAAACTTGGTTATGTGGACTAATGCTGTGGATGACTAGTTTAACTTCCTCTCTTTTACAAAGGCTTTGGTTTCATGCAAAGTATCTAGCGTCGCAAGAAAATTAGTTTGTGATGACTACACAAGTTCTGATTTCGTGCCACGGATCATGTTCCTGTTACTAACTTGTTAGAACTGTTTTCAGTCCAGCGTCGTAATACTAAAACCAAGGCAATTACTCTGGCCAATCACAGCAGATCAGACGCAGACAATCAAATGAACCAATCAGAACTCGAAGCAAATACATGTAGCTGGCGCCAAGCGCGGGAAAACGTGTGCGACAAGTCACGATAGGTTTAGGTTCTACCTCTGATTGGTCGATTTAGTGGCGCGAGATTCTTTAGCCAATCACAAAGCGTAGCAATGCTGAACTGCTTATTGCTAAGTGTCTTACCAAAACACCGCGGTAAATTTATTTCGACTATGGCTACTATAATTTTCAAGGGAAATTATAAGATTTAAACAGAAATTGCAGGAGGTGGTTAGAACTGACCCATGGAATACTTTCCTTGAAATTTAATAGAAGCTTAAAAATGAAAAATACAAACAGACACAGACACAGACATCACAAAAAGAATAAGTTAAAACTCGAATTGAAATGTTTGTCTATCAAACTTACTTTTCAGATAAATTAATAATTCCATCAAAACTCTATGATAATTCAAAATCGTTAAAGATTAATTAGAAATCAGCGATAATCGTTAAAAACTAGAACTTATCCTAATAACATCACAACCGGAGGCGCTCGAAAATTTGTATTTTTGAAATTGTCTTTATCCAGCCACGGCGCACGTTCTTGTAACTCAAATGTAGAACTCAAATATCTTTCAAATAAATAGCAATTTAATGGCACATATACGTGCAAATATGTTTTGGACTATTGCGAAACTAAAGCCAGAAAACAAAGTTCGACGCGTTTGTTGAAAAAATGTTGATATTATTAGAGATAAATAAATGTGTTAATATGGTACGGCGGTCAAGGACTCACCATTGCTTTCTAGCTCTGAGTCTCGCATGGATGAGAACAAAATGACTAACGTTACGGATCACTAATTTAACTTCCTCTCAGGTCAAGATCGCAATAAACTAACTTCCTGAGTATAAAAGTTGTATTCCAGGGCATGTTCGGACGCCACGAACTTTAGGAAAACAATTATCGATCGAAGAAAACTCGCATTTGTTCACATTTATAGTTATCCGATAAACCTTCTTATTACCCTTCTGGAATATAAGGGTTGCTAATAAGTAACGTTGTAGCATGACATAAGCATTGATATGTTTATAAGCAGGCAAGGAAATGTATATACATTATATACCTACTCAAACAAATTAATATTTTCAAGAAGGAAACATTTAAGTGATTATACGTATATGCGACTGTTTTGCCACGCGTATTTGCAGTTCATAAACGAAGAAATTACGCGCTCCTTATTTGTATTGTATTAGTCATCACTAAATATCTGTGTATTCTTTCACGTATTTTTTTCTTTACCTAAAAGGTTAAATATCAAACCATAATAACATCGCAAATCAATATGAACACAAATCAGTCCAATAAACGAATGAAGAAGTGCTATTTAACCCAAGAAAAATATACTTTAACACAAAGTTGCTTTATTACTTTTCTTCTAAAACCCTTACCCTTTGGTAAACTGTTTCAAATATTCTATGGTTATATTTGATCTCGACGTCACTAATGCAACCGTTCGTCTCTAATCAAACGATTGGGTTTGATTGTTTTGTGAACCAAAACTATAACTTAGACCCTGCTTAGAAAACCAACAACATATGGAAATATGGCAATCGAAATGATCAACTTATTATTTTTGCCCTTTTAGTTTTAGTTTTCGTCCAGCTGACTAAAGCACCAAGTAAACCAAGTAAGTATATAAAGAATGAATCCGTTATTCTTTTATGAATGCAAGTTGCAGTGTAAGTAAATAATTTAAATATCTGTTTATGTTTTAATGATATTTTAAGACCTTTTAAAAGGGATTGTGTACTTTTAACAGGAAATAACGTTGGGAGAAATTTTTGCTATTTCACTGGATGTGCTACACTCTGACGAAGGGATAACACTAGAAATGTTATCTTTCAAATCAAACCCAGTTGATAGTAAATTTGAATGTTTCATGTTCCTACGGACACAGCACCACTGTCATTCTTTACAAACCAAGTGCAACTTATGGACATTAATATTGCATCAGGGGACGAACTTTCTTGAAAAAGGGGAAGTGTCCCTAAACCATGGCCAGTTGACCATGATTGTAGGTCTTCGTCCCTTCTTGCATTGGTTTTAGCAATGTTCTGTTATAGCTATTAATGTGTAGTTGGTTTATGAAAAAGCTTCAGAAATACTTACACTTAGTCACCATCAAACTGTAGTTATAACAAAGCCTTATATATACTTTGTTGTTCTTTTTTCAGCGCCTTCGATTTTACCACCGCCAACGTATACAGGTAGTGAGACGTAAATATAATTTATAAAATAACTGAGATACTACGCGCGTTCTGATTGGCCAAAGACCTATTAACTATTGTGCCGGTAAACTCATAGAAAACCGCGCAAGCGAAACTGTAAAGTAAACAAAGTTCAATTTTCCACTGCATCAACACAAGCGTCAGGAAAAAGAATTTCACAACTCGAGCCGGTTTAGTGTCTTTAATTGCATATTGTGGTCTGTTAGAAGATGAGAAGAGAAGATATGTTTCTTGTAAACAATAAGTTGCTGCTCAAACCTACAAAATAAAAAAAAAATCCCACGCACGCAAGCAAAAAACGGCTTAACGACAAAAGAACACTAAGCTTTAATATTTTAAAACTGATATCAACAACAGGAATATATTTTCATTTAACATTGGCTTGGAAAGGCTTACATGCAGCGATTAATGACAATCAAAACAACCTCGATATGTGAAGTTCATTAAACTGAAGGTTTAGCTATTAGTGGAAAGCTCAAAAATTATGGATCCCAAAGAGAAAACAATGGCTTTCAAACTGAGGAATTTTCGATTGAAATTCACTGAACAGAAGTTTATAAATGTTCCTACAAATCCTAAGATAACTTCTAAATAAGACGGATTTTCACAGAGGAATTAAAAAGCAAGGCGTAAGCTTATAGCTTTGTTGTTTAGGATAATTATTTTACGCCGATTCCATTTATACGCTTTATCGTGTTTTGTTTTTGAGATTTTTTCATGGAATACTTTTGTACCGGATGCAGTTAAAATTCTGATTATGTGTCCAAGCAAGGATGATCAATTAGCAAGAAGAAAATGAAGCTAACAAAAATTATAGGTTTATGGTTAAACAAATTATTTGCATGGAATGATCAAACAAACATAGGCTTAAAAAACAATGAGCTTAGTTTTCACTCAGAACTTAAAATGTAGAGAAGTACGGGCTTCATTGTACACTTCAAAGTAAGTGGATAAAGTCGAAAACATTTTCAGAAGCTGAGTTTCTGGAACTAACCTTTATTCCAATTGAAAAATTCTTGACAAGAAGGCAATCTTTGAATCCAACAAACGCCATAAAAATTTTAGGCTTTCAAACTTTCCTGGTACATTCATGTTTGCGGCGGCAGATTCCGGACACAATTTTCTGGATTTCCCATTCAAAGAACTTTTGAATCATTGAATATATTTTCTTCTTTCAGCTGATAAATTCCAACTGACGAATTTCAAAGCGCTAAAACTTTTCATCACTTTCGTTGAACCCGTGAATTTGTCAGTGCAGCTTTGTCAAAGGCATCGAGTAAAGTTCATTCTTTCAGCCGCTCTGATTGGTTTTCTCGGTCATATGATGAATGTTATGAGAACAAGCTACTTGATCGGCACAAAACTACAACAAATTTCTCTCTTTCTAAACGCTTTTCATAGTTATTTCATAAAAGCAATAGAACACATTTTCTATGAGTTTACCGGCGTTATAAACCCACGCGGGATGTTGGGAGAACACGAGAAAAGCTTGTAAATCACAAGCCGCAGGCGAGTGATTTACAAGCTTTTCAAGTGCTCTCCCAACATCCCGCGTGGGTTTATAACGCCGGCAAACTCATAGAAAATGTGTTCTATTGCTTAATTAAAACGCACATAAGCTACACTTCAGCAGAACCTTAAAACACGCCAATTATTTCTAAAGTTCTTCTTTTTTTTGTCGTACGTATAGGTCTTTATCACAGAAACTTCCTTGATCGAACCTTTAACTTTCTAATTAAGTGATGAGCAGTTGGTTATAGATGTAGATATAGTCCTTTTTAATAACGATCAATTAGCGCTGAATCAGATATTATTTTTACTATTTGAAGAAAGCTTTATACTTAATGTTCTTTTTTTTCTTTTTGCGCCTCCAACTTCATCTTCGCCACCTTCTTTTTCTTTTCTTCCGTACTAACGGAGCAGCATATTTACTTAATTAATAGGTAAATACCCATGCGAAATGTTTTGGCATGTCATGTCAAGGCATGGCATTACACATGGTACATTCGCTTAGCGAATTGGCTGTAGTTTACAACGGACATGATAGCTCCCTTATGTGTGAGATACTCGGGTTCAAAACCAGTTTTTTACCACTCTATATTCCATGGAAGCTGCATTGTTAGGCCAGGCTATCTATTTAAAAAAATTGAAATCTAAGTGTCGAAATTTATGTATATTTATATATGTAGGAGTTCTTTTACATGAATTTTGGCACTTTGATGCCAACAATTTTTAAGTGCCCCGCAGCCACCGCACTTTTGAGTTCCAATTTTTAGTCTTTCTATATTATGACGTAACACATGAGCTATACTACATCGTTGAAAAAGCCTACTAATTGCTAGTAAAGGAATTAACGTCTCCTTGGTTGCAAATTTTTCATTCCTTCATTTTCCTTATGTTATTATTATTATTAAATGGCATTTAGTTAAAGGCGTAGCTAGAGAATTGGTTTCTTCCAATTACCATCAAAGTGGACGTCACAAAATTGGCAACAAAAAATAACCTTCATATTTTACTTTTTTTCAGAGTCTCCCACTTCAACTCCTCCAGGTACAGACGTTAATATAATATGAAGAAATAATTCAGCTGAAGTTTAAAAAGTCGCCTATAATTAAACTGTTGATTGTGATTGTGAACTTGAAACGAACTCAAGAATTTTTTAGTATATTCACAACTTGGGCGTGTGTACAACCTGGGTGTAAGGAATGCTAAGCTTTGTTTACTGCAGCAGTAAGCCACGCGGTATTTTTAAAGTGCATTAATATAAACATCACGCAACAAAGATTCACAAGATGTATAAAAACACAAAGATTCAATATTGAAATCCACTTGTAGCAATCTTACTTATTTTTAGGATTCTGACCCCACGCGTGAGGCAGCTCTTGCTTTCAGAAACCGTGTTCGTTGTAAAAGGGGCGGCTGTAAATTTAACATATACATAATACATATACATGTATAATGCTGGGTTCAATTTAATAAAACTTTTAAACTTCTAATTTACAAGTGCAGCTATTGTTTTCAACATCTCAAACAATGGCCACACTTGTAAATTACACTTGTAACAGTTTTATTAAATTGACCCCTGCTTAATAGCTTACTTTTTAGACAACCGAATTGGTGTTTCTAGGTTATAGCAGAAATGTATTGGGATTTTTTTTTCGGAAATGCAATGGTTAAAGATGTGGTATGACAAAACTTAAAGCTCCATATATTTTTCTGCGCCTCTTACTTTAACACAGCCAGGAATGGATAACTACTCGCCACTCAGGAACCAACCATGCTGGCAATACACAGCTGTTTACTGGCCTTATAGTGGCTCTATACGTATTTATTTATCAGAAATCTGTGGTAAATTGCCATCCAAACTGGAATAGGTTGGTGATCCTAAGAAAATGTGGCAATTAGTTTCTGATATATTACGAGGCGGATTTCGCCATGCATCATCCCCTTCGATCGACCTTTAAGTGGTGAGATGTTCCTGACTGATCACAATTTGTTGAAATATCTCCTCGGAGCTATCTATAAAAGACCAGTAACGGCCAATGAACATCTGTGTTGGTCCATGGTAGGTTCTTTGACCGAATGGTTATAAGGCATCCCACCAGTGCTCTATTCCTGGCCGAACCACATTTTCTGTTGTGTTGATTTCTTTTCCAGTTTAACTGTATATAAACGCTGAAAGCTTATTACGGCCTACTTGCACATATTTGTCAAACAGGGTTGAACATTAATATAATTTTTTCAAGTTTTTAAAATGCATTAAGCTATTTTTGTTTCGTTTTTCTTCATTTAGCGCAAGATTGCATCGTTACGTTAAATGAAACATTTGGTGAAATAAAATTTAATGTTTCGCATGGATACACAAACGATGCGAATGGACCATACAAAGCGCTGGTGTAAGACAAGCCGTTGCTTTGATCTCCGTGCAGGAATTAGTTATCCACTTTGGCAAGTAAGTTAGGTTTTGTTGTTCATTTCTACCTTTCTGTGTATCTCCACTGCCCTACGTTTCATTTAGAAATCTGTATGGCTTTAAACAATCCTATAGTTATCTTATTTCGATCCTATTTATCCCTTTTAACAACAGACTTTTCATGTCTACTCAATGTGTATAAGTTTACGCCAGTGTGTTAAGAAATGTAATCGTTTGGAAAGTTTAATGCTTCAATTACATTCGATGAACACAAAATCAAGTCAATGCAATATAAACGTGCGTGATAAGTTTTCATTCTCTATTTAACAGACTCTTATTTACCATAGAACTGACGTCATAAAATGTTCAAAACTCAAGTGGAACCACGAGCCGTTAGGCGAGTGGTTTCACTGCCAAGTTTTGAACATTTTATGGCGTCATTTCTATGGTAAATAAGAGTATAGACCATGGAAAAATGCGTTCGATTTGTTTTTTACAATAACAAACTTGAATAACTGCGAGCGCCGAGCGAACTAGTTTGCGGGAGTCATTTTAGAAAATAAGCTTAAGCTTAAAGATAAACAACCTAACACTGACAAACCGCTGCAAAATGTTTTTGCGTGGGGAATAATTAAAGCCTTAACTTTTTATGTAAATAAATTATGCGCGAAAAAGGCTCACACAAAAATTCTCTTCTAGCATCTTTTAATATTAACACAGCACAATAAAGAGCCGTTATTCGGCAAATTTTAGAGAACCGCGCTCGGCGATAATCGCAAAATAAAGCACAATAACCTCACACATGCAAAGTCAAATATAAAATTTGAAATTTGAAATATCTTCGAATAATCAGATGAATCTTTGCTCCAAGTTGTTTTCAGTTCAGTTTTTGTTCTCTCGGGCGCCGGCGACTGATTCCGTGGATTTTCCCGTGAAACTACGACAAGTTGTTTGTCCATTTTGCTTCCACTTAATTCCAGACAAGTTTAGCTGATTGTAAACTAAATTTAACTGACGAGAGAGCATTCTTTTCATTGAAGAATTCCAGTTTTAAGTGCATTTTTCACTGTTTGAAGAACCCGCAGCGTCAACAGTTTGACAAAACTCACAGCGTTGCGTTAGCTGTTACGTCATTTTCATGGTCTATACTCTCATCGACCATAGAAATGAGCCAATCAGCGCGCGGGAATTCACACAGTTATTGTAAAATAATGTATGTTCTATTGTTGCATCTTTTTTTCAAACAGCGAATATGTCGATATTACCGATGGAAACGGTATTGTAATTCTTCAACATCGAGCTTGGCTTCCGACATTTGCGCCAGAAATAATAACGGATATCCAGTTTGGCCAGTCAAATAATATCACCGTCCAAGTCAATCTACTGAACCTAGGAAGTCCAAAGAGCAATATTAAACTCCAGTTTGCCATATTTAAGAAGGGCATTTCGTCCGGTAAGCTACTGCTACTGCTACTACTACCACTGATACTACTACTACTACTACTACTACTACTTCTACTACTACTACTACTACTACTACTACTACTACTACTACTACTACTACTACTACTACTACTACTACTACTACTACTACTACTACTACTATATTACTACTATAAACTAGTTTGAGACGGCAAAACTGCATTATCTACTACTGATACTACCACTACAACTTCTACCATCTACTATCTATCTACTACTGCTATCTACTACTACCGCTACTACAGTACAGCTACTGCCACTACTAATCTGTATCTGTATATTTGTTTAGCTAATCTTCTTTCGGAATGGAACGTGACATCTTCGGATAAAGACCTCTCACGTTTTACCCTCCACTGGACCAAGCTTGAAACGTTCATTTATCGTCCTGCGAGGTTCTACTTCGTTCTTATAAAAAGCATCGCCGGAATTTTACTGGCCACAGAAACTTTGCCAGGAAACACAACAACCGCAGTCATTAACGGGCTCAAACCGTCTTCAACGTATCGTTTTGGTGTTTATGGAGTTGATCATACCGGGCAACTTTACAGGAGCTTAGAAAATCAAATCTCTACTAAAACAAATATGATAAAAATCCATTTTTTCCAGATGTAGTTATTTAGGAAACAAAGGCACTGTCAAAGATCAGAGGTAATCTTTGCACATACCGTGCTCACTAATCTGCATTTGAGTCAAATCAAAAGAAAATTGCTAAAATGATCTGATATTGTAAACTTTACTACAAGAAAGTTTAAAGTGTTCCATTAAAACGGTAATTTAAGCATAAAATTTAAAAGACCGAGTAAGCAATACATATGCCAGGAAGTGCGTGATCTCCTTTCTGCACATACCGTTTTCTAGATTTTTGTTGCCTCGGTGAAAAATTAAGTCTGGCTGAGGGCCAGTACATAACTAAAACTTTGATTTCAACGCTCGTGCCTTTTTTCCTTCCTTCAGTTTGCTTTTGATAAAGACTACTGCAATGGAAGTGTAATTTTTTTTCAGCATTTTGTGGATTCCGCCCGAGTGGGGGTCGGATTGTTGGAGGTTCGGTCGCAAAAGTGAATAGCTGGCCATGGCAGGCGATGTTGACGTACAGTTATGGTTACCCGTTTTGTGGTGGATCATTAGTGGATCGTTACTGGGTTGCGACAGCTGCTCATTGTGTCACTGGAAAGTCGCCTTCTGACATTAGAATAAGGTAAGCTTTCCAATCCGTCGCTATGCCTTAGATATACACCCAATTGCAATAACGTGGTTATAGAAAAATGAAAAAAGGCAATAGTGCAATTAATTAGGCATGCAAAGAAACGCCCAAAGAAACGGGCATCAAAACGCCTCAGAATACAGGTTAATCACGTTATCTTAATTGTACGATTGATGTACAGCTAAAACGCTTGGGTTCTCTGACAATACTGCAAGCTGTGATGATCAAGCTAATTAATTCCTATTGGCCTTTTAAAAAATAAAAACAAAATCAGTCAATTTTTCGAAACAAGTTCTTCATAAATATGTTGTTTCCATAACCTTGTGAGAATCCGTCCCATTCTTTTAGTTGGCGAATCCTTTGTACAGCCCGATCTTTTCACAAGCGCAGAATTATTGAATGCCTAATGACTCAACAATGGAGCCCCAGTTTAAACAAACAAATTCATTCTTACGTAGGAAGACTATTCCTATCGGGAATCACTTAAAACATATAAACTATGCATAGCGGACGGTCTTTTACACTGAAGATGACTTAATTAGTCGAAAACGTTCTGTTTTTTTTTTTTTGGTTTAACTTTTTTAGCCTTGGTAACAGTATTTTAAATCTTAAAGCGAATATTATGGACAACCTTGTTTTAATTCATTATATTACTACTTTTTCAGGTTGGGAGCCCACTACAGATCAGGCAGAAGAGTTGGAACAGAGCAAGATATCAGAATTGCTAAGATCATTATGCACGAAAATTTCCACGATCCACTCCGTTATAGCAACGACATCGCGCTTATTAAACTCGCAAAACCTGCTGATCTCGGAGTTGGAATTGGACTCGTTTGTATGCCAGATGTCAGCCATCCTCTTCCTTTCGATAATATGAACAGAACGTGCTGGATAACTGGTTGGGGAACATTATCTTCTGGAGGTAGCCTTCTGGAAGCGCGCATCCCACTGGTGTCCAAGCAACGTTGTCAAGTTGCTCATCCTGGCAAGATTGATGATACGATGCTCTGTGCAGGATTAGACGAAGGAGGAGTTGATACGTGCCAGGGGGATAGCGGTGGGCCATTGGTTTGTGAATTCAACGGTACATGGCATCTTGAAGGAATTACGAGCTGGGGTTATAGATGTGCATATCCGGGAACGTATGGTGTCTATGCCTACGTCAGGAACTTAAAAACCTGGTTATCAAAACAAATGGATGACGTTGTTCCACCAAGTCCGCCGCCACATAACGAATCAGTGTCTGCAGTAGGTAAGTGCAACTCAATGGAAACATAACTACCTAAATATACTCAAAGCCATGAAAAGATATTTAGAAATTACTGCAGTTTAAACAATATGTAAGCACAGGGTCATGACATGTACGATAGGAATAAGGTAGCACATTTCCCGGATATTCCAGGACACGATTGCATTATAATCAAGAGTTCAATATAGCGAACGTTTTTAAATGTGTTTTAGTTTGCATGTTTGCGCTTCTTCCATCTTTCGCGATCGACTTAACAAAGCAAACATAGAAGAAGAGACAGTTAAGAGGGTATTTTTCTTTACTTGTTGCGCACCTGTTTTTGCTCATGCTTGTATCGCTCCTGCGTGCACATAGATATACTTGTACCCAACCATATACTCATGCTTAAAGCTTCAGAATTACTTCAAGGCAGTAAAGTACTTTGCAGTAATGTTTTTGTTTTCACTAAAATTGTGAAGAAATTTGCGACATTATCTTCATTTCTTTAGTATGGTGTAACTTTGACGAGGGGTTGTGTTCTGGGTGGAATCAATCGTCTTCAGACGACTTCGACTGGACACTGGAAGCTGAGTCGACGCCTTCCTCTTCTACTGGGCCGACCTTTGGTCAAGGGGGTCAAGGTTAGACTTCGTCTTTTTATATAGATTACGCGCAAACATCTTAAAAATCGTTCGATTTTACTAATGTAAATTCGTGTTTTGTTCCAGGAAAGTACATGTACATTGAGGCATCTTCCCCGAGGAAATCTGGAGAAAAAGCAAAACTTGTAGTCGCCTTTCCGGACAATGGGAAAAAGTCGTGTCTTTCGTTTTATTATCACATGTATGGATCCTCAATTGGAACACTTAATGTCTACAGTGGAGATAACAAGGTAGTGAACATATCAGGAAATCAGGGAGACACATGGATTAAAGAGGCACTACCCGTCCTTCTGGATAGTTCAGTGAGTATGAGTATGTTTCTTTTCATTAATGGCCGTTTCCAGACCAATTGTCAAGACGAGCACGTCCTCTGACCATTTATTCGTCTCAGTGTGAATTCTAAATAGATAACTGACTTTGGCAATCACGTTGTCGGTCTTCTAGTGTACAAACGACCCGATATATGTACCAATGTGATTGAGTTATTTGCGTTTGTTTTGGTTATTTGATTGGGAAATAAAACACGCACTATTTTATTAACCATGCAATCAGACGTTAAACCCTAACCAAAACTGAACTGTTTTAAGGCTTTATTTCCCGTGTTTCCCACCGGCTAAATGTACAATGTACACTACTTCGAGTTCCGATTGGTCCCCCAATGATGAATTCTCTGTGTATTTTATGACACTTAATTGAACACCGCCATAATCAAAGAAAATGAAAACTAATGCAAGTTGGTTACAGAGCAAATGGCCTGAGTATTGTTTCAGTGCTATTGATCTTTTTCCTTTTTATCGCGTAGATGATGATATAGCTATTCAATAAGGGAATAGTAAATGCCGTGTGTGACAGACAGACTATGACTATGGAAGTAAGGATACTCCATAAGGAGGTGGATGCTATTTGCTGTGGATGTTATTAGGACTAGAATTTAGATTTATAAGTCGAGGAACCTTACAAATGATGAGTAATATAGTCTAATAACTTTGAATATATAAGTGAAATTTGTGATCCTCACAATGTGCTCTCAACTTAAGAGCGGATGTCCGTAAATATCGACCGGAGGCGTGCAATAGTAAAAATATCAAAATTATCAAAAAAATTCACAAAGTAGCCCTAGGTAAACTGTTATCAAAAATATATTTTTTACCTCTGTCCGATAATTGGTTTAGACGTACCGAGGTGATCTTGGTTTCGCACCTCCCGTGCCGGGTTTTACGAGTATGACACCGTGCATTAATGAGACCTCATTTTAAAAACTAAAACAATTTTATTGTGATCCACAAATAACTAATCATACAAAGTAGATAATTATACACATTCTAAGCCGTTATTTTCTCAGTTTGAACTAATTTGAAATATTTGGGAGATTTTTCAATATTTACATTATTTTCAGCGATTTCATTCAATGCAATATTGACAAAGTTCAGAGCCCAAAATCATCGACTGGTACATGGCCAACAGTACAGAGTCTTACACCACGTAAAAAAGCATTATTTCATCTTTCAAAATCTGTTTTCAAAACCATGGGCAACTCAAACGAAAATTTTTGAGGCCGCAAAATGGAAGTAGTACTTTCGTGAAATTCGAGCTCTATTGAAACGGCAGTCCGATTCTAAAAGCTCAGATAAACACAACACAACAACATTTTTTGAACGAAAACGGTTTAATAATACTTTCTGGCAGACAACAGCACATGTTTAAAAGACTATTTCAAGAATTTGCTACCGTTTTTGAGCAGCAATATAGAAGATTTTGGTTGTTTTGTTCAAAATTTTGAACTCTCGTGTGTTTCAAAGGTCAAGCACTATCAAAACAATCAGAAAGTTTTGGGCTCCAAAATTACTTTTTAACACACAGAAGAATAGCTGTCAGTGTTTGTTATTCGTACCTTAGAATAGGTTTTCTAGGTATTGTAGAAATCCTCCGGAAAAGTGGCGAAGAACATCAGCTAACATCTTCCGCGGCTTCAAAGCCTGTCAACTGCCAGCGATTGCGTTACCGTACATTACACCTGCAGACCACTGATACGTTTTTCGCTTACGGGCGCGCTTTTATATTCCGAATGGAGATCAGAGCAACTGAATCACCACAATAGCATTTATCATAACCGTCAACACATTGAAACTCTTAAACAAATTAAAGGATCGCATAATCAAAACGGGGAATATAACTAATTCCATGTCACGATAAAATGGTTTTAGACCACAAGGTGATCAAACTTAAAACGTCAACGCTACTTATTGTTTGCATTGTCTTGCCTAGGTTCAAAGAAAACAATGGAGAAACGCTGAGACAAACGTAAATACAAGGCGATAAATCAAGTGGTGAAAAGCGACTAACTTTTGCACAGATAAATCCTCTATTAAGCCCCCCTCTCAAATATGCCTCTTCTCCAATAAGCCGCCCCAATAAATTCATTAAGAGCCCCCCTTCTTTTTTTAAGCCTCCCCTCCCCCTCCTTTCTCCCTCACAACAAAAACAATAAACCTCAGACTGTATTATGAGTTCTCGCGAGCTTTGGGGGGAATATTGCCGGTACTTGGCAATTACGGTATGAATGAATATAATTACACTTCATCAATCAAAGTATGGTTTATGGGCTTTTTTTAAATTATTCACGTGTAGGAAGCTCGGTTACATAGTGTTTTCGCAAATTTATAACATGCCACCCCTCTCTATCAAGCCCCTTCCCCACCCTCACCCCACTCAAACGTGCTTGAAATAAATAAGTCCCCCTCCCCACCCCCTCGGAGTCTCAATAGAGAATTTACTGTACAAGACGTAAATAGCTAAGATTTTAGAAACGGTCACAGCCCTCGTTGACTGTTGTGAATGTCTAGGTTCTGTTAGACCTTCGTGCAAGAGCATGCTCCAACAAGATCTGCGAGATAACTTAAGTAAGGGCATTCTCGTCCCCAGAGCCGCTCGGCCCTCTTAACCGCCGGAACCTGAGTACGAGAGCTTCGTACTCAGGTTCTGGCGGTTAAGAGGGCCAAGCGGCTCTGGGGACGAGAATGATGTAAGGTGCTTTCTTCTTCGATGGCTTTGCCTCCACGTGTTTTAGTGGTTGCAGATTAGCCACAGCTGTGCAACGCTGAGCTTGGTCAGCCTGTTGGTGGTGTACAAGGTACATATGTTTAGATTGTCGTACACAATGAGATGCACTGGTCCAAAATAACTGCACGGGCCAACGAATAGGCTTCTTCTTCTTGAGCCGCCTGGATATCGTTATCATCTGTAGATGGGTCTTGCACCGACGGAGCAGCTGTTGCATGCCTCAGCTTTGCAGCAGTACGCGAGAAGTAACTCTGAATCTGCTGAGCATTTAGGAACTCGGCTATTTTGAAGCGTCGCTGCCGTTGTCAGTGTTTGCGTAGCGCATATTTCGTGACACCGTCTCAGGGTCGGCTTTGTGTCCACTCTCCTGTCCGATCTGAAACTTGTCGTCTAAGTATTCGCGCTGGTTCTTGTTGAAAGTTGGATCCATCTCCTGAACGCAGTGAAAAGCAGGTAGCGAATACTGTTGACCTCCCCTTCTCTACCGCCGAAACTATTATTCAGTTGATATATCTCATATTATTTATTATTTATTTATTTTACTTGACGGAACAGCACAGAATCGTTTTTGGCAGCGCCATCTAATGCCAAATGCATCCCGATGCCTTGGGCAAATAGATATGCCAAGATGGCTTTCATTAATTTTGAATACACCTGAAAACAAGAAACAATAAAGTTATGAAACAAAATTGCGGGTGTCGAATCAGGGCTAGCTGAATACCCACTGTTATTCTAATAACGTTTGATCAATGTTGAATTTGTAACGTATAAACGCGCATACACAATATAGCAGGTTAAGAATAGGATGCATGATGGAAGGGGTGGTTGAAGTCTAACTCGCACGCGTGTTCCTCGCGCGCGCGACCTCGAAATGCGCCTTATCGACACTTATCCTGAACTGGCGCTAAATTTTGGCTGTAAAAATCACGTGCGAAATACTCACACTTTTTTTTACACAGATGGGGACCTGTCTCTACCAAAATATAGTCTAGCGATAAAAATGCGTTATTACATGTACTTGCGGATAAAGCAGGATAAACGGAAAACTGTCGCGCGCTCCACTTCCAAAATATATCGAGTTAACATTTTTTAATGACGACTAGCCCAGTTCACACGTAGTTACAGGTGTACAGAAAAATGCTATTTTAATTCGCTTACCTGCTCTGGCTAAGAGAAGTTCTGCCTCAGTTTTAATGGTTGAGTCAGCAAAGCCAGCACCATAAGACTTCAGGTGATTCTTGATGTCTTTGTCACAGTTTCCAATTGTAATACATTGGGAATTCGCTGGATCCACAATGCCCTCCAACTAGTCCGGCGTAGTTACACGAAGCCATTTACAAGACAGCTTCCTTAAAAGGTGCAGTTTTTTAATAACGACCGAGAACTAGTACGCTGTAAAGGAAAAGATTGAACTGAAATAGAAGCACGTGGCTCAAAGTAATGCGTGTAAATTTAATATTGCAAAACCAATGTCCAAATAAGCTAAAACCGTTGTCAAGCGGTCGCTCTGCGACATGTAACGCAATCTCAAATTTGAAACCACCAAAGATGCGTTCTTCCCTAATGCACTCCTAGATTTCTTCTGCATCTAGAAAGCACACTCCAAGGTACGAATGACTTACACCCATAGATATTGTTCTGTGTGTTACAAAGTTATTTTTAAACGCAAAACATTCATATTTGTTTTTGATTTCACGTTTATAAGAGTGCTTGACCTTTGACAAACCTCACCTGCTCATGTACACTCGCAAGTTGAAAATTTTGAACAAAACAGTCAAAATGTTCTATTTCTGCTCAAAAATGGTAGCAAATTCTAGAAAATAGTCTTTTAAGGATGTGCTGTTGTCTGGCAGCAAGTATTGTTAAACCGTTTTGTTTAAAAATGTTGGTGTGTTGTGTCGGTGGTTGTGTTTATCCGAGCTTTCAGCATCGGACTGCCGTGAAAATAAAGCTCGAATTTCACGAAAGTACTACTTCCATTTTGCGGCCTCAAAAATTTTCTTTTGAGTTGCCCATGGTTTTGAAAACAGATTTTGAAAGATGAAATAATGCTTTTTTACGTGGTGTAAGACTCTGTACTGTAGGCCGTGTACCAGTCGATGATTTTGGGCTCTGAACTTTGTCAATATTGCATTGGATGAAATCGCTGAAAATAATGTAAAAATTGAAAAATCTCCCAAATATTTCAATTTAGTTCAAACTGAGAAAATAACGGCTTAAAATGTGTATAATTATCTACTTTGTATGATTAGTTATTTGTGGATCACAATAAAATTGTTTTAGTTTTTAAAATGAGGTCTCATTAATGCACGGTGTCATACCCGTAAAACCCGGCACGGGAGGTGCGAAACCAAGATCACCTCGGTACGTCTAAACCAATTATCGGACAGAGGTAAAAAATATATTTTTGATAACAGTTTACCTAGGGCTACTTTGTGAATTTTTTTGATAATTTTGATATTTTTACTATTGCACGCCTCCGGTCGATATTTACGGACATCCGCTCTTAATTAGTTGAAAAAGCAACCTGAAAAAAAATCAGGCTTGAACGGGATTCGAACCCATGACCTGTGATGCCGGTGCAATGCCCTATCCACATCAAGCCACAGGGATATATGGTCAACTGCGAGTTCGTAATATATACCCGATGATAGTGAATACATATGAATGTGAATATATCAACTGCTTAAGTTGAGAGCACACTACGAGGATCACAGATTTCACTCATGTTGATCCGCAGTTCAAATATATGATTTTCATGTATTCTCATTCATTTTGAATATATAATTAACATTTACAGGTAACGTTTGAAGGGATCGTGGGTAGCTCATATACCGGCGATATCGCTATCGATAGCGTGGAAATAACTGAAGGCAACTGTCCAGGTGAAACACCTATATTTTTTTCTATGGTGTACATGTAGTAACATTGCTGAAAACAACATTGAAATGAGGATAGCCATGTCAGTTTTAATCTGAATCTGGTATACCTCATACGACTAATCAGTCTAAAAATTAAAATAATTTATTAAACCATATACATGTAAGCAAAAGACGGCTTCACCTAAGACAAATCGTCAATGGGAAAAGCTCACAAGCCTAAAACATGAGCTATGACAGGGCGATAAATAGGGTATTTATATAAAGCAACAACGATGATGTTATCGGTGTCTGTTTCTTGCAGTATCCTGTAGTTTTGATAAAGGATTGTGCCCTGGCTGGAGCCAATCTAAGTCAGATGACTTTGACTGGACACTTTATTCCGGTCCCACCCCGTCGTATGGTACAGGACCATCTTCAGATCATAGTGGCTCAGGTTTGTTATCTTTCTATTCTTGGACCATAAAACCCAATATACTTTAGGGAAGGTTAGTTTTCTGGCATATTTCAATATGCCACGCTTAAAAGCGTGACTCCGACAGCAGACGATCGAAACATGTGAAAGATCCCAAAAGGAAATAAAAAGATGCCTTCGTCTTCTTTACCGAGTAGTCTAAGGAAATCCAGGAAGCCCATTTGGACGTAACAGTGGAACCTCTATTACGGGGACACCTCTATTTAGGGTATACCTCTATTTAGGGGACAGCACCTCTATTAAGGGGACACCTCTATTAAAGGGACACCTCTATTTAGAGCACACCTATAGTTAGGGGACACCAATATTAAGGGGATACCTCTACTAAAGGGACACCTCTATTTAGGGGGACACCTCTATTAAGGGGACACCTACTAAGAGAACACCTCTATTAAGGGAACACCTATATTTAGGGGACACCTCTATTAAGGGGACACCTCTATTTAGCGGACACCTCTATTAAGGGGACACCTGTATTTAGGGGACACCTCTATTAAGGCGACACCTCTATTAAGGGGAAACCTATATTTAGGGCACACCTATATTAAGGGAACACTTCTCTTGGTCTTGATGGTGTCCCATTAATGCAGGTTTCACTACATATGACAAGTTTTCTCGCAGCTAGGAGGCTAAGAGCTAAAAAGCAGCATTTCTGTTTAGAAAAAATAGGCTGAAATATAAACGAAACCAAAAAATGATATTAATGAATTAAGGATTCATGCTTACAAATCCTAAATAAAAATATTATCGTCAATTGGGAACAAATATTAATATTAAAGAATGAAAAAACTGATTTACATTTATTTTTTCTGATTTGAGATTTAATTTCCAGTTTGGTTTTAATTTAACAAAAAAAAACCGCAAACAAGAATGCAAAAAAAAAACAAAGAATGCAAATACTAAAATAAGCTGTACTCTTTTTACAGGGAAATATATGTATATCAAAGCTTCGTATTGGTCAAAAGGCGAGAAAGCCAAGCTTCTATTTGCAATACCTACATACAAATCGCCGTCATGCTTGACGTTTTACTATCACATGTATGGATCAGACATGGGAATTCTCAATGTCTTCAATGGAAATGATATAATATTCACCATGAAAGGAAATCAAGGCAACCTTTGGAAAAGAGTGTCAAGGACCGCGTCTTCCATTAACAATGTATGTAAATGTTCTGCATTTCTTTGCAAAATCGTAGACGATCTTTGTTAAGGCGATTTTTGTTTTTGCTGTCACCGACAGATTTCACTTGTTGTTTGTTCGTCCGCTTCAATCGCCGTTGTTGACAAGGTTAGATAAAACGATCAATGGATGTCCTGGATATAAAATGAGAAGGTCGAACCTGTTAGATCAAGTATATAGAACATTCTTGTCCAGAGGAAAAAAATATGAAATAGCTTGGTAAAGTAAAGCAATCAAATTTTAGTTGTCTGGGATAAAAGAAGTTCAGTTTGGTGAAAAATTGAAATCTTTGAAAAAGGTGAAAAATATCAAAACGCCACTATTATTACCACTTCGGAGTCCCGCAGCAGCATAATTTCAAGGCTAAACCCATAACAGCGTAACTTGCATATATAAAACATCACTGGTCATCTGTTAATGTGCTCACCTTCTATGAGGTTCCAAACAGCCCCACCGCATCCCACCCCTCCCCGGCAGAGCGTATGAGTTTGTTTGTAAATCCTTGATCACCTAGAGCACTTGATCACCTCAGATTCCATTTTCCAGATATCATTTGAGGGTATAGTAGGATCGTCATATCGAAGTGACATTGCAATTGATGACGTTTCAGTTACCGAGGGAAATTGTCCAGGTGAGACTTATAGTGTAATATAGAAACAATAAAAGAAAATACATACCTCTTAATAACCGAGTTCGAGGGCCGTACTGTAAATTCCTTTGTGAAGCAAAGGAAATAGGAGACGTCTGTGTAACACCCAGGAATTGCTCCCAAAATATGCTTTTGTCCTTTATTCACTCAACAAATGATGCACTTTTTGCGATCGCTACACGTGTCTCAGAACTATTCCACTGCGCATGTCCGCACTTAGCCGACTAAAGTCTTACTGTGGAGGGGAACCACAGTTCTGTACATCTTACATCTGCGCGCAGGCTATGTTGTCTCAGATTTACAATCACAAGCCGAAGGCGAGTAACTGTAGATGTAATACAACATTTTCTTATGGTTTTCGTCTTTCTCCTTGCCAGGTAGCAAGATCGCTGTTAATCAATCAGTTGGCCTGATAAATGTAACTAACGCAGGGTACAGTTCATTGGAATATTTTTGGACAATAGGAAATGTTGGTTTCAACCCCGCAACTGCACTTTTTTTAATCCAAGAAGTACATTTAATTTGCAGGTACATACATGTAAATTAGAGTGGTCTTCTTGTCTTATTATCGTAAGTTATTATTTGCCACATTAAGTAAATTACAATTCCGAAGTTTCTCACGATAAGAATTTCACATTGTATATTTACCCTAAATAAATTAACCATTCATTTAAAGTCTGAAGTGATTTCCATGAACGTTGTCTCACAGATCATCTTCTAAGCATCATGATGTAAAGATGCGATTAAGCGAGGCAATGTAATTGTATAACCGTATATTGTGCTCAAAAACAACTAATTTAGAGCCAAATTCTTTCTTTTAAATATTATAATCATTTAACTTTAACGTTTTAATAATTGCTTTTCATGGTCAAATATCTGATATCACTGAATTACATTTTTATCTATTTTAATATATTACAGTGAATATTTGAAGATATTTGACGGCAATGGAACTTTGAGATATCAGCAAGGCGGCTGCTCGTCATCGAATCGCAGGTCACTGGTAGAGGTCCCATTCTTGAGTTCGCAGAACATCACGGCGAATATCTATCTGCATCCGCACAGAAGCGTCGTTAGAGCCCGGTACATGATTATGAGGAATGGTCTCAATAAAGGCGGATAAAAAACGTATTGCAATCTAATAGCTAAATATTTCTTCATTGTCCACTTTATTCAAGATAAACATTTTTTCCTTAATTTATCTGGATATAATCAGAAGATTAAACACGTTAAATACTTTAAAACATTACAAATGATTTAAATCGTCTCATCGACGTGTTGACTTTATGCTGTGCTTCATATCGAACGTAGTAAGTTGTTAACTAAATCAGTATTTCCTCTCTTGATTGCAGCTTCTATGATTCCCGGCTGGAGTATTTCAGTCGAAAATACCACCTTCTCCAGCATATCTATCACGTGGACAAACCTCACAAGTTTTCTAAATCGACAGATCCGTCACTACATGATATTTTTTAATAGAACCAATAATGATGTTTTGGTTCAAAAAGTAACGCTTGGAAACAGACTATCCGCAAAAATTGATGGAGTCATACATTCAGCAAGTTATACTGTGGAGGTTTTTGGAGTTGACGAACTGGGACAATCATACAGAACTCTAGCAGTGAGCGCAACAACAAAGAACGGTATGAAAAATATGTTATAATTTTTCCCTATTTGCTTCGTATCGAATTTTTTAACCAAAACATTTACTTGTTGTTTAAGAAAGGTTAAGAAGTTGTAGTTAAAAGCTAGACTTTTTCTACTGTTTCTAATATTTTTACGCATCTTGACGACGTCTAACCATGGACTTACAATTAACTATCAGTTAAGTCGCAGCTATCGTCAAACTTTCAATCCATTCTTACTGCACTTTTAAATAAAACACACAAACTCTGAAGTTCAAAACTCAACTAACAGTTTCGTTTTTTGCCGCCCCAAATATCATAGCGGACGTCACAGGAAACAACGATGTTTCAAGCAAAATGGTCAAAAGGTCATGTTTGTGGATTGTGATTGGTTTGGTGAATTTCGAACCAATTTGTCATTTTCTGTTTTCACGGGTCCAATGTTTGTCGCCATAATTATTCTTAACGGCAGCCAAGGACCAAGGCAAATTTAACAACCGTAGAAATATTCGTTCTGAAATAGATCCACGATATTCATTTTCTCTATTCATAGTTTCATGTGGTGCTCGGCCTATAGCTAGCAGTGCACGTATAGTTGGTGGTACAGTTGCACCTGTAAACAGTTGGCCCTGGCAGGCAATGCTCAGATCAAGCAGTGGCAAACAATTTTGTGGAGGAACTTTGATTCATCCACAATGGGTCCTTACGGCCACCCATTGCGTTTATGGAATGTCTTTGTCATCTGTAAAAGTAAGGTAAGGAAAACAACTACACCTGTCGAACCGCTCTATTTTGTTTTTCTCGATTTGAATTAATTATTTAGCGAGCAACATCGTGATTGAGTGCTTTGGTGTGCTTTGCAACTCAATTTATTTCTTGTCAATTTTGTTACTTAAATTTCAAGTAAGATTGTTTATATCAGTTCATTCTTTCCAAAAGTCATATTTTTGCATAATTCTAGAACCATTGTTAAAGTTGACATTTTTGTCGCGGTTATATAGTTCATTACAATAGACATAATAAATGCCTCCATTGGAACGGTTTTCAATTGAGTATCGAAAGTATTTTTTCCATTGCTTCGGTTTTGCATTGCTACAGTGTACGCTCTATAATTGGCTAAAAATCTCACGCCACTTCATCAACCAATAGACAAATTCGGCTAACGCATTGTTGTACCCAATTGAAACCTTCTGGGAATAAAATTCTTTTTTCACAATATTTCCATATACATTCCATGTCAATACTTCATTGATATGGAAATATAACGAACAAAGAGTTCTAATCCCAAAAGGTTTGAATCGGGTACAACAATGCATGCGTTAGCCGAATTTATCTATCAGAAGAAAAACTAATCGAGACTTGCTCGCATGCGTTTTCCCGCTATTTGAGGTGTTCTGATTGGTTCATTGGATTGTCTGTAAGCCAGTTGTGATTGGCCAGAGTGATTACTTTGGTTTTTGTTTCACGACACTCAATTGAAAACTGCTCTATATTTTTCATTCGATAAAGAAAAGAGGACTTTGTAAAAGCATTCATAGTAATATTGACACTTTCGTACGTTTAGACTGGGAGCACATTATAGATTGAATACGTCTGTTGGAACAGAGCAGGATTTCGACGTTACAGAGATAATTCAACACGAAAACTATAACATACCAAATAGATGGAGCAATGATGTCGCTCTCCTTAAGTTGTCAAAACCTGCCAAGCTTGGGAAAGGAGTTGGTCTGGCCTGTCTTCCAAGTAATAGCTTTCAGCTTCCTTTTGACGATTCTAACAAAACTTGTTGGATCACTGGTTGGGGAACAATTCGATATTACGGTCCTACGCCAACAGAACTCATGCAGGTTGATGTACCTCTGATATCGAAAAAACGCTGTATGAGTAGATATCCTGGTTCTATAGACGACACTATGATATGTGTTGGTAGAGACGTAGGTGGTGAAGGTTCTTGTCATGGAGACAGTGGGGGGCCGCTTGTGTGCGAGTTTAACGGTATATGGCATCTTGAAGGTGTCACAAGTTGGGCTGGAATGCCATGTGCTGCACCCTTAAAGCCATCTGTGTACGCCAACGTCCGTACGTTAAAAACTTGGATAATTAGCAGAATTAGTGACGTTTCTCTTCCATCTCAGCCATGGTGTAATTTTGACATTGGATTATGCTCTGGTTGGCGTCAGTCTAAATCAGATGTCTTTGACTGGACACGTAATTCAGGTTCAACCCCATCATACTATACCGGCCCGTCATCCGATTACACAACGGGATCAGGTAAATAATATTGTAAAGTTGCTTTTCATTCACACGGACATTTCGGTTGGAAAATTGAATAGTTCACGTAATTCCGAAATCTTTAGAAATTGTGGACTGCCGTTTTGTTTGTATTTTCAGTTGATTTGCTAACATTTCCTAAATTTTATCATTTCAAAAGGTCAAGCATAATTTGTCAATGATTTATGAAATGTCCAATGTAATGGTTTAATCTGCATTATATTGTTATACATATAACCGATTCCACTTAGCAAATATGTATATTAAATATATTTTCCTTTGTGTTCATATCACATAATTATCTATGTATACGTGATGACAGCCAGTAAATTGTTCTCAAGTTAGGTACAATTGCGTTTATCAGACTTTCAAAGCTCTATCCAATTGAGCTAATCAAGGCAACTGGAGAGTATAAGAATACATATGGAACCAGTTTGAGGTTTTATATATTTTACACTTCTCTGATTGATCTTAAAAGATGCATCAGAAATTTAAAACAGTCACAGAATGTGAAAGAGACTGGCCAATTATAAAGGTTCTGGGCATAAGTAGTCTGAACAACACCTAAGACACCAACTTTAGAAACTGCCTAAGATGAAGTTTTCAAAAGAAATAAATTCTTGGAGAATCATCAGTCACATAAGACGACATATATAGACTTAAGTGATGTAAATAAACGTATGGTTGGTAGGCGCGAGTCTTACTCGATATATTTGACTGAAGTGACGTCGTGCAGGATCAATTCGATCCATATTATAATAGTGGTCTTTCTTCGGATCCAACAGTGGGTGAGGTGATTTATCTTCAGAACAGGTTCATTTCTACTTTTGTCTTCATCATCTTGTCAAATACTTCAGTTTACTTTAGGTGTTGGTAAATGTTTATTAATTTATTTTCAAAGTTGAGCTGAAATTCTGGTCAGACGTGGTGATAAAAAAATGTATATTTACTCTTTTTCTGAAGAGAATGATTGTTAATGGTATATCCGAAGACAGATGAATTTTTATTTACATGGTGACTATAAATAGCAATTTCCTTCAAGAATTTGAGACTTCATCGTGTTTTTTCTTTTCGTTTGAAAATATCTAAAATGTTTTTTTTTAACCTTCGCCTGCAGGCTACTACATGTATATTGAGACGTTGGAGCCCCAACGGTATGGAGATAACGCAAAAATAGAATTTTCAGTTCCAAGTTCTGTTGCTAGGAACGTGTCCTGTCTGACATTTTATTATCACATGTATGGAGACACAATAAATACTCTGAACGTCTACAATGGAAACTCCACAGTTTTTAAGAAATCAGGAAACCAGGGGTATAAATGGATAAAGGAAAAGATTACCTTGACTTTAAAAGACAAGGTAAGTAGCGTAGGATAGCCTTTTTCAATATACATTGTACCTGTACAATTGTTTATCACAGCACGCCAACAGGCCATCTGCGCCATAAAAACTGTTAAATGGTTTCGTTCATCGCTAAACCAGTAGTTGATTCCAGTATGGCTGGACATTGCAACTAGTGCGAGGGTTGAGAGAAGTTGTATCCAATAACGAATCTTAATTTCTCAAGCTGTTATAATTACCATTATATATATTTTTTAATCTATTTTAATGTTTGTTTATAGAACAAAATAGAGCAGGTGCATGCATCGGTGATTATGTAATATTCCTTAGTTGTTAACTCCTAACTTTAGGTTACATTTGAGGGGATTGCAGGATCATCATATACTGGAGATATTGCTATTGATGACGTATCTATTACTGATGGGATGTGTAAAGGTACCTGTTACATTTATTGGCATATGTACTATGTTCACTCAAGCATGCATCTACAGGTAACCAAAGGTTTACTATTCAGGCAACAAATGTGGTGGTTGGAAGACGAACATGGTATCCTTCTACTAACACTTGAACCCCGATTAAACCTAGACATCAAAACAAAATAACCATTTACTTGTGCAGTAAAGTCTGATTACAAATAAATAGCCTTTAAAGAAATGTTTATTCACAGGTCAGTCATGTGATGTTTATGACGTCATATTACGTGGAGATTTTGTCATGATCTAGGACGACGTCTAGTTTAACGGGAACAGCCCCTACCCCAATTTTGGATAAGTAACATTTTGTTATAGGAAAATATCAATGAAACGTGATCTGTCTAACACATTTATTTGTAATCTCTAGTTTGTGCGGAAACCTTGGATCAATTCTTCGGGAACCTGTACATCAAATACAACAAAAACTTTGACCCATATTGCAAGTGGTTCATTCGAAAATCTCAATCAAGTGATACAGTCGCAGTGATTTCAATCCGCGACATGTATTTAGGCCACTGCAGGTACGTTGAAAATTATACGAGCTTCCGTTTCTTGAGATATATCCAGACAGGTAGAGGGGGCTACTCCATGACTGGCATCACGAAGTGTCCTCGTCTATAAAAGTTCACCACACGAAATTCTGTCACATATGAAGTAATATGAAAACGACGTCTTTGTCGTCCATGTCCATCGACCAATGTCATAAAGCAAGATGCATGTGTTACAGTGACATCGTTGCTTAAAAGGACACACAGTCTCCCACTGTCCCGACTGATATATGGTGTTTTCATGATTTTGGGCAGGAGCTTGCCTTAAACACGAAGTTCCGGTATAAAAGGCTTAGCTCCTCCCCCATTTCACACCTTGCAAATTAAGGCGTCAGTTCAATCACAAAACGTGGTTAACTTGCGCGTCCTTTAAATATAATTTGCTTCAAAAATCTTATTAAACCAAAATTTTACCTAACCAAATAAAGAAATAGAAGTTCATAATAAAGACTTCTGATATAACTTTCATGATGTTTTTCCAAATTGTGTTAGCAATGGTCTTAGTAATGACGCATGTTATTTGTCAGTTGTTAATGCTTCAGTGGTTGATTGACGACTGGAGGTGAGAATGGCCAGGCCAGACTCCTTTTATACCGGAACTTCGTGTTTAAGCTTGTTTTATTGTCTTGAAATAGGAAATCAAAATCGACAAAAGTGATTAAAGCAAAGAAATATTAACTTCAGAGACAAAACAACGCCTAAAAAAGTCATAATTCTACAAGAATGGCAATTTTGATTTCTTGCATTCCTATACTCTGTCTTCAAACTACTGCTTCTGGTTTGATCTATAGAAGCTTTTTGTCCAATTACGTTGTATATTTGGTAGCATTTAACCGATATAACATGGAAATAGGGTAAGCTAAATTAAAAATTGGCATTTACAGTCTTTTTATGACGATATTGCTATAACCATGGTAATGTGTTTACCTTTGCTGCAGTGAATACACCAAAATATTTGACGGTAATGGTACGATGGTCTTTTCCCGACAAGGATGTACTCCGTCCATCAGCAACAATTTTCTACAGATACGACTTGGAAGATTGCAAAGGATTACCATCCAAGTCTCTTTTGTAGATGGATGGAGATGGAGCTTTGTGGATATTAACTACGTCAGTCTGAACAAAAGTTTGGATGAAGGTTAGGAATAAGATAAAATCTAACTTTTGATCATCAAGAAAAATACCCTGTTCTACTACCATCCTTTTTCTGGTATATTCACTTTTAAATTGCAGGAGCCCGGCCATGACGACGTAAAGGTGTCCTTTATACTTTCTTACATAATGTTACGTATTATTATGACCGCTTTATATTAAATATAAAATAAGAGTTATTTCGGGGTTTAAACGAGTATTTCATTAACAAAGCCGTTTTTAAACTCAGATTCTATGCTTCTAATTTTGCATGTTCAGTAATTATCGCAGCTTTTCGGTCTAAGTTATGCCGCAATGAGATTTCGTGTCACATTTATTATATATGTTTGCAACTTATCTTAAATATGTGCTTAAAACTTACTACAGCAACTCAACTGGATAGCTGGGACATGACAGTAGAGAATGTAACCATCAATAGTCTTTTGGTACGTTGGAGGGACCTAGGCAATATGCTCAGTGAAGTTCGTCAGTACATCGTCCTAATCAGAAAGACGAAAAACGGTGCTTTTAAGGGGCAAATTGTGCCTTCAAATACAACATCCTGTCAGATGACAGCTCTTGCATCTTTTACACAATACAACGTTAGTGTGGTGGGCGTGAACGGAGATGGTCGGCCATTTGAAAGTGCACATGTCCTGGTTATGACCGAGGAAGGAGGTAATTCTTTTCAGGGTTAATTGCGTTTCTTGATTGAATTAATTCAGACTATAAAATCTTTTAGTTTTATTTATTTCAATTCATGTTTTGAGTTATTGAGGGCCTGCTTTGCCTCCCAAATCCCCCCCCCCCCCCCCACACACACCCTCCGCTCCTCTTCACACTGGACCCTGCTGTTGTATGATATCACGTAAAAGTATGAATTTTAATATATCAAAATTGGTCTATTGGACATGTGAAGGATTTTAATTGCGAGTTTTTCTCCAACTAACGCTGCTTAACTCGTGATTCCAACTTCTTAGCATATTCCGAAATGGGAAAAGAACAAGTCAAAAAAAGATTAGCCTGTTCCAGGCGTTAAGTTTGTGGTTTTTCCTCACGCCGACCCTATAGCGCCGCCCGTCGCTTTTCGCTGCTCCCCACAATCTAAACGCCTGGAACAGGCTATAAAAAAGATTTTCCCCAGACTTTGCTTCAAATTCCGAAGTATTCATTTCTAAAATGCGACAACTGTAGATATGACTTGCATTGCACCCTATTACTGCTATTACGCAATCGAAAGTGGTCCACCAATATGGCGGTGGATCTTTCGTGACGTCACGTAAAAATGATCTACGTGTATAAAATAAATTAATAAAATAAATTAAATGAAATAACCGCCGCGGCAGATATAGACTAATATGTTGCATCTCTCTGTAGTTCCCAGCAGAGCACCCAGTAATGTAAGTTATTCCGATGTGAGAAGAACACAAATCACAGTGACCTGGAGTCCGCTTCCTTGGAAGTACCACAACGGGCGGTTGTTGGGATACAGACTGCGCATGTTTTATATACAATCCAGTATAAATGTTACCACTACACGTGTAACCTTGACGGGACTACTCCCGGGAACATCTTACTACTTTTTTTTGTCAGCATTTACATCGAAAGGAGAAGGACCATTTGCGTTCCTCTACTTCATAACAGGTACTGGTACTACTAATTAATCGTTTTCAAATGGTCTGTTTGAAAGAACTAGCAGAGTTGTGTATTAAAAGCAGCCTGGAAGCAGCTCTGACGCAAAAAAAGCAAAACCGTCACCGCATCACTAAATTTTATCACTATTTGACAAATGGACGAGTTAACAAGTAGTTCTAAGGAAGTTAAAGAGGCCATGTCAACTATTTTTAGTATCACTTTGAAAAGCAAATGGAAACCTAAAAATAATGGTCCAGCTTTGTTAGAGTGATTTTCGTAAGACCGTGAAACAGTATCTAGCAATTAATCAAAATTTCCAAAATTAGTTAAAACTAAACAAAAAGAAAACAATGGAATGTCTACTAGTGCCTACTAACTTAGTAACTGGTTCACGGTCTTACGAAAGTAATTCTAACAAATACTCTACTAGTGCACAGAAACTAATACTTGTCATCTTTGGCTGCGGATGACGAGGATGGAAATGGATTACAACTTTAAAAAACTGGCCATTCTTTCTTTTCAATTTCCTTCCAAGTGTGGTGGGAAAATTACAGAAAAACTGATTATGGTTTGTTCTTCCTTGAAGAAATCACTTGATATTATCTTCTTGGTGTTCTAAGAGCAATTTATATTTGAGCAAAGGTACTTTATCAACTATTTGGTGTATTTTGACCAAAACACAGCAAAATCTGCGTGACAATGCCCCTTTAAAATTGCACGTAAATAATTTTAAAACCAAACATGATTAACAATGTCTTTAAATTAACCAAGCTATACACATAATTATATTCTTCATGAAAGTGCTATTCTGGTTTATAACAAGCTTTCGAAATTTCTACTCTCTCCAGTTCCTTCTTCTTCGTGTAACTTTGACAAGGGATTGTGCTACGGTTGGCGACAGCCTTATTACTCAGATGTATTTGACTGGACATCCCATTCAGGTCCAACACCATCTAACCATACAGGCCCTTCATCGGATCACACTAAAGACTCAAGTAATTCACCTAAGTATATTTTTAAAGTTTAACCCTTTCCCTCCCAGAGTCAATAATGGAGACATGTAGGGTAGTTCTAGCTGGAGTCTGTCAACAAAATCCTATGATGTACCCATTCAAATAAAACCTCTTCAGCTGTACATTTGCATGGTACCATTTGTTTTTGCAATATTTTACAAAACTAAATTTGGGATTTTTCTTGAATTTTAATTTTTGGCACTCTTGGGAGTGAAAGGGTTAAGAGTCTACACCACTGGCTAATTTAAATAACTGATTATTTTTTAAGGAGGAAAAATGAAAAACTGCTTTTATATGCTCTTTTAATTTGGGTAGCAGTATTTTTCCTGTTTTTTTTTTTTTTTTTTCTTATTTGCAGAAAATAGGCCATGTTGCTTGTTATGTCACATACGAAAAACCGTTACCACTTGATAAGGAGAATAAAACCTTTATGTCAGCCAAAATTTGTCATTTTATTTATATTCCTTTAGCCAAAGATATTGCAAATAAACCCTTAAAAAGCCATATTGATCCTGACCTAACAAAGGTCGTCTCATGTATGATTTAGGATTTTAAATTACCATTCATTTTGGCAAATGTATCACCAGTGAACCATTTTTGTCCAGAAAGCCCTTGATACAGGCGTGAATAAGTTTGTTTTTCCTCCTCTCAAGTGTGATTTAGTATTTAATTGTATTCTACTCTTTTATATTTACCAGGAGCCTACTACATGTACATCGAGACATCGGAACCCCGACGCCATGGAGACAACGCAAAACTGGAGTTTTTAGTTCCAAGTTTTGATGTTGGGATGGTATCCTATTTGAAGTTTTATTATCACATGTACGGAGACACGATAAACACTCTGAGCGTCTACAATGGAAATTCCACAGTGTTAAATAAATCAGGAAACCAGGGAAATGAATGGATAAAGGCGAATATTACCTTGACTCTACAAAATAAAGTGAGTTGTAATGTTAGCACATAGAACAATAGATTTTGCTCATTTGCATTAGATTCGGAACATGTGAAGTTCGACGTTTGAACCGGGCCTAATATGTTATATGTTTTTTCTCCAAAAACATGAAACGTCCAGTCCCAGCTTAGCCTCAGCTCAAAAGTTCAAAAGCTAGACGTCCTCCCATAAAAGAGTATAATTAGTCACGATGTTGACCGCGACCTTGTTATACTTATTTTCTTTCTCTTTAACTCCAAACTTTAGGTTACATTCGAAGGGATTGCAGGATCATCATACACTGGAGATATTGCTATTGATGACGTATGTATTACTGATGGGATCTGCAGAGGTACATTTACGTGTATTGCCTTAACGGCACGGATAAGTATTTGTCTACCTAAAATATATTCTGATGGGACAATAATTGTGATTTTCGCGTATACGGGCATGCTCTTCTTATTTTAATAATCGAGCCCTGATGCAATTTATACACTAATTTATAAAGCCAACTATCCAATGAATGATGTGATCAGGTCGCCTAAAAGTACAAAGAATATGGAGTTGGAATGGAGTTGGAAGTTGCTATTGGCTACTTATAATTATGTTCGGGCGGTTTTCATTTGAATGTCGTCACACCAATCGCCAATAGCAACAGTGACAGATATTCTAATGACCCAATCGGAAAAATACGAGGCTAATAAATGTAGCCGGCGCCAAGCGCAGGACAATACGTGCTACCAAGTCACAATTGTTTTCTGTTTCTCTTCTGATTTTTTTTTATTTATTTATTTATCCAGGGGCATCCAATTTAGCAGAGCTAGTTTAAATGGAGCCCTGACAAAACAAAAAAACATTAAAACATTAAAACATTAAAACATTAAAACATTAAAACTAGAAAATTAGTTAAGTTACAGAGGCAACATGTATCGCAGGTGTTGCTGTTTAAAATGGTGCTTTAGCTTGATTTTAAATTCGCTAAGCGTCTCTACTTGTCTAATGATTCTCGGTAGGGTGTTGTAGGTCCGAGCACCGTTTATTCTGAAGCTACCTTGGTATTTAGTAGTTTTTGCGAAGGGAGGGCGCAGCAAAACACGGCTTCTGATGTTATAGCCATGTAAAAAGTGCGCATGCCTATACTCTGAAAGTAAGTACGAAGGCGCTATTGCGTGAAGACACTTATGGACTAAGACGCATTTGAGAAAATTTCTACGTGCTTGTAAGTTGGGCCAGCCAAGTGCTAATTTTAACTCCTCAGCCCGGATAGATCGACCTTCAATAATACATGCCGCGTGTCTATTTATCTTATCTAGGTTGGTTGAGAAAATAGCGTGAGATTTTTTAAAGAATCCCAAAGCGTAGCAATGCAAAACCAAAGTCATCGCGAAATTGCTGGCGACAAAAACCGCTCTATTCGTGGGAAATTCTAATTATCTTTAAAATTAACGTTTAGCTCAGAAGCGATCTTTACTTCTTTATAGCTGTTTGCGTAATCACGGGGTGACTTGGTATTAATGAGAGTGATAACAAAGAGGGATTAGTCTTCTTCAGCCATGTGCTTTTTGTGTGTAATAACAGACTTGAGAACTTTATGCCAGAAGGCAAAAAAACTACAGAATTAGCAAAGTACTAGTGCTGGAGAGATAAACAATGGTTTCATATTATATTAGTCAAAGCGTTCTAAAACCTTTCGTGCTACAGTACAGCCCAAAAATCTGAAAAATAATGCACGCGCAAGAACTTCTTTTTGCGTCCGCAAAACCGCAACTTCTTGCGGCTACTTGCGGGACACTTGCGCTAGAGTCCTCCAAGCCGCAAGAACTTCTTTGCGGTTTGAAGCTTAAAACCGCAAGAACTTCTTTGCGTTAAGATATCTGGACCGCAAGAACTTCTTTGCAGTAGCAACATTAACAAGACACAATACGCCGCTTTTAAATTCTGAATTTTCGCTTTCGCTAACCCATTTTTTTACAATCCTTAGCTTGTTCAGAAATTCTGAGGCAACCTTTTGGAAGACTGGACATCCAATTTAGTGATAAATTCGACCCATATTGTAACTATGTTCTTCAAAGCACTGGGGTAAATGAATCGGTTGTTATCGTCTCAATCCATAGGATATATCTTCGGCAATGCAGGTAATGATAGAGCTATTCAGCTGTGTTTGCCTGTTTAATATAAGTAAAATATTAAACAATAAATCTCATTGTCACTTCCTATAGATTTATACTCAACGTCCGTTTGTATTGTTTGGAGTTGATAAAAAGCGTGCTTTGATTGACTAATGCCGCGTTGTGGCAGCCACATACTGCAGTCGAATTTGGCCTCACAAGTAATGCATCCATGCAACTGGTAATAAGCCCAACGGTGATTTGCGATCATAGCAACTACACCACATAGTTTGTCAGTTTGACTGCATTCAGATGTACTCGATAAAAAAATCAGCATTAGTTGTTACAGACTGTATAATTATATCATAACAGTACCTCACGCACCGAGTTAAGCCTAGCAAAGCAGCAGTTGTTTGAATCACCACGCAACGCTTGGGGACTTATTCGGTATATTCTACTGACAAGACTATTTTCTTTGATGCTTCAGCGAATACGTTAAAGTGTTTGACGAAAATGGGACAGAAGTTTTCTCTCAATACGGATGCAGTTCGCCATTAAGGAACACATTTTTAGTGCAACAATTTGGAGAATGGGAAAACCTCACGATCCAGGTCTCTCTTCTACACAAATGGAGCTTTGTGCAAATTGACTACGGGATTTTAAATAAAAGTCTGGACTCAGGTTAGGACTAAGATGAGATTTGATTTTGTTATGTGAACGCAATATTAATATCCGGTTTTAAAATGCAAACCAAATCTTGTTTTAGGATGAAGGATGTAGTGCAAAGTCAGCCAACGATGAAAAACAAACAATTGTTATAATGAAAATAGAACAGAGAAAAGAAAACATGACGTGTGCATGGGGACCATGTTGGTGTTCAGAACAATGAAATTTCCATCCTTTGGGAATAAAACTGTATTTTCATGCAAAAATTTTATATTTTCTTGGCTGCCTTGCATAGGCCCTACGTGACCATAAAAAAATGCCATATGTCGTACCGACGAAGCAAAAGATTTGAAAACAGCTTTCTATACTAAGCTTATGTCTACACTATGGGATTACGTCTTCTTTTAACCAAATTAGACTGGATAGAGAATACAAGGGTTCGCTCTGTACTCATTATCAATTTTTAGAGTATTTAGCCAAAACACCTAACAAACATTTAGATGTTTTAGAAATATATCAAGGGTCACTTTGAAGTGACAAAACTTTATATTTTCTGTTTATAGAAAAGTTATACTTGTAAATTAATAAGTAAACCTTGGTGCTTTTCTAAAAATACAAGATAGTTTGACTGAATATCCAAAATGGTGTGGCTTTTCGAATATCATGATTAAATAACCAGATCATGGACGTCATCATATGACGTCATTGGCCTTAAAGCGCAGGTTTTTCGGACAAACTGTGCACTACCTGAGTTTCAAGAACATTTATACTATTTGAATTACATGGGTAGTAAGGCAGAAAGCACAACCAACTTTCAGTCGGTCCTGAAAGACCAAAACTGCCCTCAGAACAGGGATACCCTTTTCAAAGTGGACATTTTTGGTCTTTGAGGACCAGGCTGACCAAGAAGAGGAAGTTCAACATGACGTAGGAATTTTCGAACAGCTGTCACCGACATCTTGAATTCGCTATCTCGATTTTGTCTTCAAATTGTTAGAGGACGGACAAATTACACAACTGTGGCTGTAATTATTAAAATGTTTTCAATGTTGATACCTTTTAAAACTTGAACTTTTAAACAGAAAACCCGTACGACGTTTTTGTGTTTTTTTTTAAATAGTTTGATACCTGTAGCAGATGGGCTGTGAAGTTTACAAGACTTAGGAGCATCTGGCGTTCATTTATGATTAACATATCGGGTTTTTTTTTTCAGTCCCACTGCTGCAAAACTGGAACATCACCATTTCCAATGTGACCTCGTCTAGTATAAGCTTAGGCTGGACTCGTTTTGTACCAGATTATCCAAACGTTGTCTACTTATATGCTGTTGTATGTACACCGATCCTTTATCCAAGTGATCCAGTAATAGTAACAACCATAAAAACAAGTTTAGACGTGCTACAACTCAGAATACTCACTAAATACAGAGTGCAGGTTATGGCTTTGGTGGTGCACATGGGAAGTGGGGATTGGAATATAATAGGGAGTGAGAATGTCATTGTGGACACTGCACATGCAGGTAACCACGTGCATGAAACTGTTTGACGATTACAGTCGAACCTCCTTAATACGGAGACCAAAGAGACCCGAGTGTCCGCATTATAGTCATAGAGGTGGTCATATTAAAGAGGTAGGGATTGTATGAATTTTCGTATCTTCGGGACCAATTGAACCGTCCATGATAGAGAGGTGTCCGTATTATGGAGGTATCCGTAAGGTGAGGTTCGACTGTACTATGTCTCCAAATATGTCTCCAATGTTAAAACTTCCATATTGAATCCGACTTGCAAATATATGTTTTGTGATACCAAAGTAATCAATGAATAAAATGATCAAGAATATACAATCCCATATAATCGCCAAGCGTTTTACTAGTGCCATTTGCGACTATTTTTTGTCATTTTTTTTTATCGTATGGAAAGCAGAATTTTGTATGAAATATTTCCTTATTAGTAAGGAAAATGTGAAGTTTAAAATTACCATCTACAATCAATTTCTACAATATTTGAAACACATTTTCTATGCGGTCAAGAGAAATCTCTAAATAACAATGTTGATCCCCGCTCAAAAGTGGTGTCCGTTAAGCAGCAATGGTTTGAGGAGGGGGGAATGGGGAATTAGTAGTAACGCTGTAACCTAAGTGCTTTACAAATGCTGAAAACATATGAAAGATGCGGCATTTATCGCAAAGTGTCCCAAAGATTGCTTTTATAAAAGTAAAAGACACGAACAGCTCAACTCAAAATCGCAAACCGAGAATGAACGAATTGAAGGGCAGCCAAAATGACGCACAGAAAATCAGAGAACAATTGGCAGCACAACTGAACCCATGAATCACTGAACAACAAGGTGACAGATAACCAAACAAGATAACCAGCAAGCAAAAGAGAGAAGAACTGAACGAATCCTTTATGCTAGAAGAAAAAGAATTATAGCAAAGAAAGAAACCTTAATATGTGGCTTATGCTATCATTTATATTGAAACATTAGAGTTTCACCATAAATGTTTTAATACCTGTTGCAAACCTCTAATTTAAAATGTTTGGACTAATGGGCGAAATAATCGTTTGTGTCAAGCCGTAACATACAACAAAAAGTACAACTTTGTTTTTGTAAAAAGTAAAGACACGAACACACGAACGTAGGGCCAGCTGTGGTACCGCGGTTTGAAACGTGTGGTTGAGAGTTTACCGAATATATTTGGCAAATAAGTCGTCAATTTCATCGTAAGTTTACCAGCACATATTTATTACTTCGGAAGAATTTTTTGCTGTAAATTAATCTCTCTAAGCGTCTGTTCACTGTGCCCCTGACGAGAATGCCAGACCTTCTGAGCAGATAAAAATTTTCCATATTATTAATCTATGTTATCTATTAATAAGTTTTTAGTGAGCTCATTAAAGTGCATGTTTATGAATTGTAATGTTTTGGTACAACTGATTATTTCAAAATCCAAATTTGTCACCAAACTGCTTCGTTTTCGTTGGACTTTTTGCTGTCCAGTCTGTTCGTCCATCCAAATTTTAATTTTTCAATTTTTAAGTTGGACATTTTTTTTACGGTTTGTCACAAACGAATTATTTTGCCCAGTAGTCCAAATATTTTATAAATTAAAGGTTTACAACAGGTATTATAACATTTAGGGTCAAAATCTAATGTTCTACTGTTTTAATATAAATGATAGCATAGGCCGCATATTAAGGTTTCTTTCTTTGTTACAATTATTTTTCTTCTAGGTGAAGCATTCGTTCTGTCCCTCTCTTTTCGCTTGCCGGTTTTTACGTTCGGATGTCGGTCACCTTGTCGTTCAGTGATTCATGGGTTCCGCCAGTTGTCCTGTCAATTGTTTCTCTGATTTTCTGTGCGTCATTTTGGCTACCCTTCCGTTCGTTCATTCTCGGTTTTCGATTTTGAGTTGAGCTTTTCGTGTCTTTTTCTCTTTACAAAAGTTAGACTTTACAAAAGTAGTTTACAAAAGTTAGACTTTTTATTGTATGTTTATACGGTTTGACACAAACGAATTATTTCGCCCATAAGTCCAAACATTTTACACTTTGCAACAGGTATTAAAACATTTAGGGTGAAACTCTAATGTTTTAATATAAATTATAGCATAAGCCGCATGTAAAGGTTTCTTTCTTTGCTACAATTTTTTTTTTCTAGCATAAAGGATTCGTTCACTTCTTCTCTATTTTGCTTGCTGTTTTTTTACGTTCGGTTATCTGTCACCTTGTTGTTCAGTGATTCATGGGTTCAGTTGTGCTATCAGTTGTTCTCTGATTTTCTGTGCGTCATTTTGGCTGCCCTTCCGTTCGTTCATTCTCGGTTTGCGATTTTGAGTTGAGCTGTTCGTGTCTTACTTTTTACAAAAACAGTGTCGCTGATTGTAGGTAGAGCCGTTTTCATGAGTGCCGATTTGTGTTTACATATCCTCTAGTTTTACTCCTTGCTGGTTGGAACGTCAGCGTGGTGAACAGATCCACAGACCGTTTCTGGGTACGTTGGGGTAACCTGACCAATCGACTCAGTGGTGGCGTTCGTCAGTAGTCGATGTCAAACGGTTTGACAACCTCTTTAAAAGGAAAACGGTTTCGTCACTTATCACGTCCTCTCGGATAACAGGTCTTGATGCTGATACTGAGTATAACGTCAGTGTGGTAGTCGTGGGTGGCAATGGAACGCTCTTCAGAAGTGCGGATGTGTTGGCCATGACCGACAAAGGTATTGTTTTTACAACTGTTGAACTTTTGTCGGATAAAATTTTAAAAAAATTCCTAGGTCATTACACAAAAGTTTGGTTTTCCTGCGGTGGTTAGTAAATAAACATTCTTCGCCGTGCGCTTATCTCAAAGTACACTAACGGATCGTACGAATATGTTTGTGAAGAAGAGCTGTACTGGATTGACAACAAGGTGAAGGGACAAAAGTGAAGTAACAAAAGGTGAAACTGGTATAAAGTATAGTGCTTAAATATGATATTAATGGATTTATCTCACTGTGCAATGAACAATAAGCATTTTTCTATGACAATAGTAACACTAATGTCCTAAGGTATGTTTATTTTTTATTCCCATACAATAAGAAATATAAAACTAAAGTAAGATAGAAAAATCACTATTTCTTATAAACCATCTTCGTTTTAATTTTTACTGTTGAAAGAATATTCTTCAGATACATCGCTAGGAAAAGCATTACACTCCTTTACAATTGCAAGAAAAAAAAGAATAAACAAAAATTGAGTATCGCTCTTGGCTTGCTTGTTGGGAGAGAATATGTATCATGGCGTGACACTCTATGTCTAATTTTTCTTTTCACAAAGCACCACCTCCAGTCAGCAATACCACCACGGGCCCACCAGTCAGCAATACCACCACAGGCCCACCAGTTAATAATACCACCACGGGCCCACCAGTTAACAATACCACCACGGGCCCACCAGTCAATAATACCACCACGGGCCCACCAGTTAACAATACCACCACGGGCCCACCAGTCAATAATACCACCATGGGCGCACCAGTCAATAATACCACCACGGGCCCACCAGTTAACAATACCACCACGGGCCCACCAGTCAATAATACCACCACGGGCCCACCAGTTAACAATACCACCACGGGCCCACCAGTCAATAATACCACCACGGGCCCACCAGTCAATAATACCACCACGGGCCCACCAGTTAACAATACCACCACGGACCCACCAGTCCCCCGAATACCATCCGAAGAGGAAAGAAGTCATTCCGTAAAGTTGGAAATCCAGGGCCTAAACGTTTCTCAGGTTGGTGCCAGATTCGACTAGAAAACTGCGTGTAGTGGGTCTCGATTACCCTGTGACAAATGTCTGTGATATTTCTATACTGCTGTACAGTGTTTCATGGGTTTAAGAATGGAACCTGATCAACACAAGCAGCGGATTGTTTAACAGTTAATTGTTTTTATTGTTGTTTTATCACTGTTGATAATTTTTTTTCTTTTTTTGTTATTTAAAAGATAAAAGGTCAACCATCGATTGACATTTCCTTTGATCCTTAATTCTGTGATCTAAGGTTTATTTTATCACTGTTAAGAATTCGTTTTTCTTTTTTCACTTTTCAGTGGACTCAATCCTTAGAAGAAGCATTTAAAGCAGCCATGGCAATTGCAGCCACAGAGCATTGTCCAAAAGAGCAAGACTGTCACTCAAACTTTATCAGGTTTCTTATGTTATTTTCTTCATAATTGCGATACACATGGCGAAACCAAGCATTTTTTCTTAAATAAATTTATGTCTCCCTATTTGTCCAATATTTCCATTCTTTTTCATTCATCTGTACAGTACTCGTCGTAGGAGAGCAGCCGTCGTCTTCACAAAGCAACAAGTTCATATCCTGCCTGGTTATCCAAAACAGATGTCTGAAGACCCTCTTCTGGCAAGTTTAGCCTTTTATTTGCAGTTCCCGCCAGGTTCATCGTCTAGTGTAGTAAAGGGAGACACTCTGGTTTCCATTGTCAAGAGTTTTTCGAGAGACATTTCCAGCTCAATTAATTTGAACATAACGAACGTGCAAACTGTGAGAGCAGTAACAACTCCAACAGCTGCCGCGACCTCAGACCCGACAGACAAAGAAGAAACCAATACAAGACTTTATATCGTCGCTACCTGTATCGCTGGAGGAGTTGTACTTATTATCATTGCTGTTTTGATTGCATGGGGATGTAGTAAGAAGAAAAGGTATGAAATATATATTCCACAGAATAGTTATTGTAGCTATGAACTGTTAATATTGGTAATCAATGGCAACTGATTACACCTGTGAAGATCATTGGGATGATATACGCGGGTGTCGTCTCAATCTTCCATAGCGATGTGCGGCCCACTTGTTGAAACACATGCCCATTTTCATCCTTAATAATTCGATACTCGCTTCCTATTATTGTCATTTTACCATTTTTTATTTCCCCATTTTAAGCTTAGATAGCAAAAATTGAAAACGTTTTAAGACCAGAAGGCATACAAATAGTATTATGTCATAAGGTCTACTTGAATCATAAAAAACGTATGGGGAACAAAGTCAAATGATTAAGTTTTTTATGGTAGAAATTCGAATTTAAATATCATGGTACATTTTTGTTTTCTTTGCTGTTTACCCGATCTTGAGCCCGATTTCAAGCGATTTCGTCGAGTTACCTTTTTTTCGGTTTTAGCATTGCAAAACCCCGAAAATCGAGAACTCGCCGAAATCGCATCAAATCTGGCTCAAGAGCGGGAAAACAACAAAGAAAGCAATAAAGCCTCGGGATACATCAATTGAAGCTAGAAAATGTTGGAATATTCTACCATAAAAAGAAAAGCGTCGTTGCGTTCCCGTTAGTAAATCTTGTACTCAACATCTATTTGTACGCATCCTGACAGCAGCAACTCTTATCGCGAACTTGGGCTACCTGTGCTTGGGCTACCAGTGTCTGGGCTCAACATCAACGTGTCCTCGAGGACGCAATGAATCATAAAGAGTTAAAAACATGTTATGCACAGAGATTTGACAAATAAATTGTAAAATACAATTTGTAGTTAACCAAGCGCAAGTCGCGACATGACATTTTAAACCTGTGTCCCATCCTCATTAATTTCACTCTTACGCTTACACGGAAGTTTTACAACCGGGTTTTACAAGGAGGGCTGCGGGGGGGGGGGGGGGTGGGTTCGTTGCTTCGCCGTTTTGAATCTTATGGTTAAAAAAACACATTTTAGACTGAAAATTAATCAAAAACAATAAATGACGCTAATAAAAAGGAAAACGTACCAAAAAACGAGAATTTAGCCAACAAAATTAATATTTTAACCAATAAGCTGGAAAATAGAACTTTCAAGCTATGGAAAATAAAAATAAACGCCATTCTAGAAATTTCATAAAACGTTCAAAACAAGGGTTGCCCGCCACTTTTGTTTTTGTTCGGTGTGTAATGTCCATGTACTATACATAATGTCTTACAAGTTAAGACATATATGCGACAAATAATTATTCTGTCTAAGCATTGAGTTTGCTCATGACACTGTCAATACTTTGGTTTATTTACAGAATTTCCGACAATGTTCCCAATATACATGTAGAACCAAACGAAACTCAACCAGCAAAGGAAACGTCAACACACGCAGAAGAAGGTCACACTACCAAAGTGACAGAGAACGGCTATGATTCACATTTCTAGTTTTTGCTTCAGTAATTTAACACTGAAGCTGTAGCGCGAAAAGCTTTTATCATAAGTGTTTCCTATCTTTTTTCTTAAAAAATGCTTGTTATGAAGTTTTGACAGATCTAAAAGAGGATATTACGGATTTAAACTTTAAATTCTGTAACGAAGGTTCCTTTTTTTTGGCTGACGTAAATACGACAGATCGCTTAAAGGGACTGTATCACGCTATACGCATGCTTGCACAAAGCTTTCCACTGTTTGGCGTAAGTCATTGAATATTCTAAAATAACGATATGTACATAAAAGTAAGGCATAATTCTACGTTAAACACCACATATACGGTACAGATGGCTTCATTTCTAGGACGATCGAAACGTCGGATACGGTGATAATGCGAATTTATCGTTGGCCTGTAGAATATATAGATTACTTCATGGGCAGTGCGGACGTATGGTATTTACGCACGAGTTGGTGATGTATTAGAAATCGAACGAGTGAGTGAGCGAACGAGCGAGATTTCTGAAACAAACAACGAGTGCGTAAATGCCGTACAAAGCACTGCCCACACTGTAATTTTTTGTTGTTGTTGTGGCTGCATGAAACGCTTTTTTCACGTGTGAGAAAGTCGTTTCGCCGTTCTGATTGGCTGCGAACCCCAAATGTGGTTTTCACACGCCAAATTTCAAAAGAAAATCTCAATAAGTATGAAATAAACTGAATTATTACCATTTTTATCTATAATAAAAGTGTTTCTTTGTCGGACTAAATAGTTTTGATAAACAATTGTTGAGTAGAAAACGTTATATAAGCCGCAGTTTTGAATGAAACAGCTGATATACTGTCCCTTAACAGAGCCACGATAAATTTCGTGTTGTTAAATTTAATTTTGCATAGCAAAATATGAACATCGACGCCGTAATGCCACTTAAGACACTGTTGTAATCAGAATGTAGGATGCTTACATGTAAATATTTCCATTTCTCAGTCATAATTATAGACGCTTGAATTGCTTGTAAGTGACATTATTGCCATTACTATTTTATCTTATTTTATCACTGTTTTGGTAATGATAAAGAAATAAAAGCAATTATGCTTGTTTTGTTATTTAAAAGGATAATTATTTCCTCCAATCTCTTAGTGTTAAAGGTCCTCATACACCGAGACAACTAGTGACTAGTCCCTAAAACCAGTCACCACGCACCGGTCCCTTTCTATTTGCTACGTTCAAAAGAGGTTTAAAGTGAAGCGACCAGTCGGAGCAACTTGTCTCCGCAGTCTTATTGTGTGTTTACCGCTCGTGTAATCTCGTACCCAGATCTCCCACGGTCAGTACAGAACAAGTACGAATGAGATCTGTGTATGAGTTTACGGTTCGTACAAATGGTCACTGCGATTAAATTAACCAATCGATATCCAAGTCAGCCTGTCCCTTCGCATGAGCGATGCAGGCGACCGCCATAAGAATCAATCACCCATGATGAAAACGGTATTTGGGCAATGTAGGCCATTACGAATTTGTTGTTTACGATAGCCTGGAATTCGTTAAATTTCCGGGTTTTTTTTTAAGCAATGCTAAAATGACGACCCTCATAACACAATCATATCTATACTGCTTTTCTTTGAGTGAACGCCTTGGGCTTTTATTGCAAACTCAACTGCGCGATTGAGGAAGCGATTCAATAAATAAGAGGGAAGTCAGGCACACAAATTTTTACATTCTTAAAAGTTCTTAATAGGTCAAGGTGACTCACAACGTTTCTAGTAAATTCCTGAACTTACATTTTGATGAATCAACACTACTCTGTCGATACTCTGGCTCCGGCTTTATCAGTTGATATAATTACAATAATGGTAGGAAAGATGTGCCCAGTCATTGTTGAACAAGTTAACATAACAGGTTACCATAGTAACAGTATAACTTGTTAAATACAACCTTATTTTTAGTCTTTATTGCTTATAACTGAAAAACGAGCTCGGTGACCCCCAGTCTTATTTTCTGAGTTGTAATTAGCATGTTAACCAGCAGATACAATGTTTTGTGAAGTTTAAAACAATCGTGGTAAGGACTTCAGAGCCACAATAGACGGTTTTTCAGAAAATGTATGCTGTGCAGTCCTTACCTTAAAGTAAGTTCATCTGGATTGAGATTATTTTAAACTAATACGGCTATGAGCAATTCATTTAATTAGCAATTGATAAAGTACATAATGTACTTTAAGCCTGTAGGCCAATTAAGAACAAATGATTTGATCTTCAAAGTCCAAATTAAACCCGTCCTGCAATTATTCTTTTTTGACATTTAGTAACTAGAAATAAACAAACCACGCAGTTTCTGTTTTAGAACTGTCTAGTTTTACCCATCAACTAATGCCCCTTATAATATTTTAAGTTATAAGAAGTGGCTTGAGTTTTTTATCCTTCAACACGAACTCTATCCAACTTTTTATTCTACATGCACGTAGTCTCAGTAATCAATATTACACTTTTATTTATTACCCTTCAATCCTTACCAAAAATGCAAAATGCTTTATTAGAAATGCCCAAACTTTTTATTACTCATGCGCGAAGCGGCATGAGGTAAGGTTTCGGCTCCGTTTTTCTTGTTATTACTCATGCGCGTAGCGGCATGAGTTATAAAATGGGCTCTGTTTTTCTTTTTTTTATTATTTTTTTTTTGTGTCACGATTTTGCATGCAAATGTATGCACGCATATTTTAAATTGGCACTTCCGGTTAATAGATTTCCTGTTTAGTGACTTCCGGCTACTCCCACTTCCGGTAAAACAGCGTTACTGAAGTGTCACGACAGCATCTCCTACAACCCTACTTACATTACTATGTTCACGTTAGGTATATATAAGACGTAGAACAATCACTGGCTTCATTGTGGTACAGCCTTCATTTACAAAACATTCAATAGTAAAGAACGCAGTTTGCAGGAACGATGACTGAATGAAAGGAGTAACTCTTCTTCATATCGGACATCTTCTTATCATGTTTAAAATATATCCTAAAACTTTCGTACGCATTCGCATGAGTATAGGCTGCTTGCAGCCTCTTGTTATTTTTATTATTATTATTGTTATTTTTTGTGTCACGATTTTGCATGCAAATTTATGCACACATATTTTAAATTGTGCACTTCGGGTTCATATCTTCGCCATTTACACTTCCTGTTTAGTGACTGCCGGCTTCTGTCACTCCCGGTAAAAGAGCGTTACTTAGGTGTCACGACAGCATTTCCTACAACCCTACATACGTTACTATGTTCACGTTTGGTATATATAAGACTAAGAAGAATCACTGGCTTCATTGTGGTACAGTCTTCATTTCCAAAACATTCAATAGTAAACAACGTGGTTTGCAGGAACGATGACTGAATGAAAGGAGTAACTTATCTCCATATCGGACATCTTCTTATCTTGTTTAAAATATAAAATTTTATATATATAATTTTATATATAAAATATAAAAATAAAATTTTCTTACGCATGCGCATGAGTAAAGGCTGCTTGGAACCTCTTGTTGTAATTTAAACCTTCGGATGACTCACCGGAAGGTTCAAAATACTATAAAACATATTTCGCTAGGTTTTGCTGATTTCAATTCTTACTTGGTGGAATAACAATAACGAATCACCAGTAGTTGTTTGCATAGTGCTGTTATCAATAAGGGCCCTGGAAATTGAATACAAAAGACTATGCACTTAAAATTCTGAAACAGTTAAAGCTTAATCAAAATACGAACTATACTATAAAAGCGTTAAAAAGCTAAGCTGAATAAAACTGGGGGAAAAGAACTAAAAAAACTGTCGACCTATAAAAATCCAGGACAAAGTCCTTAAAAATTACAACAGAGTTGTAATTTGATCCGTAATATATCAAGTATTGTAAAATTCATTAATAATTCTTAAGGGTACTAACAAATAGAAATGAGCCATTCCAATCACATGGTTGGAGTGATTTTACGTAACCCGTGTTTAATTTGGACTATCACACACTAATTGTTAGATAGTGTTTCACGGGTAAAGTAAAACCACTCTACCCTGTATATCAGATACAACTCACTAGTGGTTGTATCTAACTTACATTCCAGATACAACTCACTAGTGGTTGTATATAATTTACATGTGAATTTCACAATTTGTTTTTACAAAAATCGCGTCCGTGTTGTATCGGCACTATACATTCACTCGGCTGCGCATCGTGATTGTATAGGCCGATACAACACTCCCGCTCATGTAGCAAATATTACTTACAGAAAGAGATAGAAGGCTTTAGCGAACTATCAAGGAGACCAAAATGTATCGGGACTATAACTGGTCTGATTTTTTTAATCTGGAAAGCTTAGCAAACTAAAAGTCAAGGACCGTGACAAATACCTCAAAGATTACAAACTTCCAACTTCTAGCTAGTGGGAAGACAGATAAATTGAAGAGAATTCACTGCCGATTTCTATCTAAGAAACGAGAGTCTGATTCTGTAAGTTTTGGCTGTCATTGGCGATAGTGAGGTGCAGTACGCAACTCTTACAAGGTCTTCTCTGATTTGCTGAGAAAACAATAGAACAAACAACACAACAATGGCTAACAATAGACCCTAGACCTAAAAACAATAGAGCTGCATGATATACAGGTCCAATGAAATTAGAGGTTGTAAAGAGCTGCGTGGTATCTGGATAGTGATACCACTAAGAAAAACTCTCTCGAGTATCTCATCAGGATTTTCAAACACGGCGAAGTGGGTTGAAAAATCGAGGTAGAGCCGAGTTTTTTTCAACCGACTTCGACGTTTTTGGATTCATGATGAGACACTCGAAAAGTTTTGATAGAGCTTCTCAAAGTGATCATTACGTTGTAAATATAGAGGGGGGGGGGGGGGCTTATCGTTCACCAAGCCAAGAACATACACCTACTCAAATTTTCCAAAATGTCCTTTTTGTACTTCGTTGGCAGAAGCAAACCTCTTTGCAATCTTGACAGTGTCCAGTGTGTCCGTAGTCGATTTGTGACAATGCATTAGCAGGCAGTTGTTCAGACGATCCTACTTCATGGAGCATCTTAGATAGTTCTTAAGTCGTCGGAGGGCAGAAAATGTACGTTCTGAAGTCGCCGATGCCACAGGTAATGTCAAATACAGCCTTAACAGTTTGTGGATCTCTCCTAGTAGCGTTTTGGTGACAGCAATTTTGGTGAAAGCTTCGCACACGGTTCTTATATTTGTAACCTGACGTACTGGGGTACTGGGGTAGCGATATTTTAGGCACCAAAACCCCCAAAAATTTTCGTTTGGGGGGCCTACATCCCCCCCCCCCCCCCAGCCCCCCTTGCTCCGCCGCCTATGAATAAAGAGAAAACGAAGGGATAAAATTGCCAAAAACTATGCTAATTAAAATCGGTCTTCACCTTCAGAGGACTGTAAAGAAACATATTTGTCAACGTGTTTGGCTGTACAAATGCCAGACAGCGCCTAACGTAAGTGCCATCGCGCTAAAGGAATCCAAGGGAATTATAGCGTAAACAATCCAAACCGTAATTTACGTCATCACTCACTCCCACTCTCCCCAGTCTCTCCAAAAATTGGAGCCACTTTTCAACCGAAGTGACACATCTTTCAGTGGCTTAAAAAAACTAATTGGAACACTGTTTTTCAAACGCTTTTGATTTTCTTTGTTCAAAGTTGAGCTTCTGATGGAGGAAATTAACAATAACAAGTTCATGTGTCCAGCCGTCTTTTCTGGGGAGGAGCGCGGGCTCGTTTCCCGAACAGCGGCTGTTAGTCGAGCCTATAATTCTCTTGGAATCCTTTAGCACAATGGTCATTTTGCCAACGTTTTTGGCTGTAAAAAATGTCAGACAGCGCCTAATATGTTTCTTTATAGCGGAGCTCTGCGGGCCGAAGGCCGGCGCGGAGACCCATACTCCTAGAACCTATGTCCGTCATTTGTCATGGTCATGGCTAGCGGAATGTTTCGCGGGCGCGTTGTGTGCCCGCCGCGCGTCGCCGTCCATCGCGTAGGACTAGCTCGCGTGCGCGTATGACGCCACACAACATCCGGGATCTTGGAGGCTTTGTTTTTCGCGCGGCTACACAGCCGTCAGCTCGGATCTTTCGCTGGTCAGTGTTTAGTGGAGAAGTAAAGTCGTTATTTCAGTGCATTTTCTCGCGGTTTGCTACTCAAGACAGGGATACTAATTAAGGGATACTCAAAAGCCGCTTTAGTGGAAAAAGAAGAGTTTTCTGAGATAAAATCTTGCTTCGGGGAACTTCATAAGTTTTTCAATGCGGGGAGATATTTGATTTTATTACGGATTCCAGAACCAAAGGAGCAAGCAAGCGAGGAACTCAAAGGTAAAACGGATTACATTTTTCGAAGGGAATTTATGTTGATATCAATCTGCGGTTGACGTTTTCTTTGTGTCCTTGTGTAGGCTTGGAGAATTGTTTTTTAAACGTGCTTAACTTCAGTTGTATCGATTTCTTGAATTTCATCGAAGGCAGCTTGATGCGCTATAAATGGTACGCGTTTTGCTTTTAAACATAAATTAATAGAAATTTGAATAACATTTTTCGAAAGAAGATTTTGTTGTCCATTTTTATATGTTTGTTCATTCATTACATAGACTGAAAAGCAATTTTATTAAAAAAAAAAACAAGATTTAGACTTTACTCGCGTCGCATTATGCAGCATTATGCAAATATGTTTGTGTATTTTTGCAATTTTGATTTCCAAATCAGTTACTCGGGCAATTTTTGAAAAACAACAAGTGTGTTTTATTCTGAAAGTAGTCGTACTAGTTCTTCTAGACAGAGAAAAGTTGTTTTTGTGAACTTTTGTACGGTCTAAATGTAATGGGCAGACGGTCGGTTAATACTGTTTTTGAGAATGGCTAAAATTGAAAAATAGCCCGGTCGTCAATCTTAATTCTTGTGCTTCCGACCTTTCACCTTAGTTAAGCTTGTTCAGGGAGCGACGCTGCTAGGCTCAGCCTATCTATAAATATTAGTCCTCTTAGTTCAATTTGTTTGAAATTTTCCCATTTAGACTGTGTAGACTATAGCGCATTTATTCGCTTGTCGCAGGTAGCCCCAAAATCGAATGATAATTAGAAAAAAAATGTTTTTCGCCATGTTTGTTTACCGTCGCCATGGAAACGTTGACTAGCATTAAAAGAGCATCGCTCAAATCTTTCATCCAAGCCTAGCATCTGGTATCAAACTAAGATTCATTGAGCTAAAGTAAGATTATGTATAAACGCATTCCAACAGGGAAATGTGATAAAAAAAAACTACTTGGAGCCACTTAATTGCTTGCACCTTTTCATTGTTTATTATTTTGTTTAGTATATTGGTTATTATTTATAATAACCTACATAAGTGCTCACTGAAATGGAACAACAAGTCATTAATAGGGATGATATCTGTTTACAAACATTCTTTTTGTTATTCAAATGTGCAAGCCACTGGAACAAAAGAACCCTTTGTTTCGGCAGCCAATAAGGCTCTGGTTGGCACATTAATAACAATTGGTGACGTCATTGATATCTTCCCTATTGTGGTCAGTGACCACATTTCCACCTTACTGACCACAATTCAGATCCCGATTGAAAATATTAGCATAATGTATTAAATATCCCAACATGGATAGTACCCTCGACACCCCTGACAAACACTGTTCCATGTACGTGTCAACAAAATGAACACATCCCTCTGGACAAACAACAAACAACAAACACCCAGTATCTCCGAGGACTTACATTTTAAGATTTTAAACTACCTTGGTTAATATTTTAACAATAAAATTAACGATACGAAAACTATATGACGTTTCGATGACTTCATGTCATCATTGTCGAATGAATAAATTGAGGGTAACGGTTAAACATATTTATAGGAATAAGGGTGTGAGAAAATAAATTAAATGCGTGCTTGGTTAATATTTTTAAATAATCTTCACTATAGACACTATAAGGCAGATACTCAATATTTTCCATTGCTTTGAACGTGGAATGAAAATTTAACGACAGAAAATTTCCTATTTTTATCCGAAGCCGACATCCCCAATAATCAATTCCTGATTATTACTGCTACTGGCTGTCAAGGAACGTTTTACCCTTCTGAATTGAAACGTTTCAAAAGTGTACTAAATCTCACTTCGCTTGCTCACATTTTTTCCAAGATTGCATCCTCCTGCTTCCTTTTTCCTATTCCGCGGTAACTTGAATTCTTTATCCGCATCTTGTGCCGTGAAAAGTATCCTACTTGGCCAATACAGAATATCAGAAACGGCATCTCACAGCGCATCACAGCGTTTCATCGAGGCCATAGTTGATCAATTCTAACAAATGCTAAACTGATTGTAACGGTAAGAAAAATTCGCCCAAGGGAGTCATTAAAGCCGCCTTCAAAATTTAAATTTAGTTTGGCTTAGTTCCATTACAATGAATAAAATGATTGCACAATCCTTACGGGATTTAGACAATCACAAAATTTCACAGCAACTCGTTGGTTTGCTTGTTTTAAAACAATGAAATGATGCATTAAAACGGATAATACCCTCGCTCCTCGGCCTTCATAAAGATGATGATCTCGAGCTACGCGCTCGATCATTATTTGGAGTAATGATCCGCATAAAGAAGGATAGTGCTGAAGGCAGTGCACGATGGAATGTCAACTTTTTTCATCGTTACAACTAGTGATCTCATTGACCAAGACTCAAAAACCGCTAAGAAGTTAAGGTTCAAACTGCATTAAGTCTATTTTTTTAAGGTTTCAAGTATTTTGAGACCCAATCGCACAACATGCAATTTTTAAAACATATTGTATTTGGGGAAAGTCAACTTCATCAAAGAAGCAAAATTAGTAGCCATCGTCTTCTGCTATCCTGATTGGTTAAGCACGAACATTTTCTAAAATATATTTGACGCAAATGGATTTTCTGTATTTTTGTAACGAAATATAATTTAGTTCCATGTGGTAGATCAAAATGATCAGATAAAGTATAAACTCAACCCACATATGACGCCGGGTCCGAGGATCGAACCCTAGCCACATTGGTGGGAGGCGAGTGCTCTCACCACTACACCACCCCTTATCAAGCTTACATGTAACACAACTGGGCTGTGTTAAGGGGACACTATCCCGGCTGATATATCGTATTTTCATGATTATGTCCAGGAGCTTGCATTTAGCTTACTTTACTATCTTGAAAAAGCAAGAAACAATCGTCAAAAGTGATGAAAACAAAGAATTATTAACTAAAGAGACAAAAAACGGCTGAACAAGTCAAAATTCCACAAGAGTGACAAGTTTGATTTCTTGACCGCCTGTCACGAAATCAATCCTGCACTTTTTCTCAAAACTACTGCAGCTTCTGTTTTGCTCAGTAAAATCTTCTTTATCCAATTGAGTTGTATACATGTATATATGGTGTCATTTAGCGGATATAACATAGAAATAAGGCAAGCGAAAATAATAATAATAATAATAATAATAATAATAATAATAATTAACAACTATTCACCGAAGTGGAGGTGGGTAGTGGTGGATATTTACGAGCCGCGAAGCGGAACGAGAACGAGAACAGAATGAAAAAGCAAATTACATACAGCCCGACATCACATTGGCGGACCGATATCGACCTGAAGAAACAGAGTATCATCCACAAGGTAGCGCCTTGTTTGCAGTCTGTCGTACGATACAAGCCACACCACATTCTCAATGACGCGGGATGCTTCGTTTGGTTTCCGATTACAAGTGATAAAGTTGCTCATAACGTTATTTTCTCTCAACTCTGGATTTTCTTGTTGATCAATCAGAGTATAAGTTACTTTCCTGTGGAAAGGCCAGGGTAATATGGCATCGTATTTACTTTTCATCACAGCGATTAAGATCAATAGGTGAGTGGCGTCTTCATCGGGATTGATTAAAACTTTTAATCTGTAGCCAAAACGTCCTGTAAAGAACGAATTACTTTTTATTGTCTTGCGTCTGCAGCCCTGCGCTCGCCTCCACTTTTTACTGAAATTGTTAATCTTCCAAGTAAATAGAGCGTTTCCATTTTCTTGATCTGTTCTTTCTTTTTGTTTTACCTCCCTCTCAATTGCCTCCACTTTCTGCTCCAGGTTTTCATTCGTGCTGCTTAGCGCTAGCTGGGTTAATCCTAACTGACGTTGTGTGTCGTTCAACTGGGCTTGTATTTTATTTAACTGATCTTGTGTTTCTTTTAACTGAACTTGTGTGTTCTTCAATTTCACACAAGCTAAGTCAAGGTGCTTATGCGTGGCAAAATGAAGATGGAATTCTATTTTTTTCCGCTGAACCTACAGAAAAAGACGAAAAGTGGCAAGTATTGACATCATTATACGATTTTACAACATGTACAATCGCATCTACATATAGTATACTGAAAGAGCGTATTTGATTTCAGACAGAAAGATCACCGGTATTCTAAGCTAAAACTCGATCAGTGTTGACGAATCAGTACAAACCTTTTCGTTGCATCCCATCTCAACATACGGGCAGGAAACTAAGGTCAGTTTACAGTCATTTTGAATATGATTTGGAATCTGAAAGAAATCGATTAAGATGCTGACTACTTTGAAGTGATCCACAAGCCGGCCAGTTGAAGCTATTTTAAGTTGCAGGAAATATATGTTGTGGTGCAATTTTGTCCGTGGTGCAAATTTTATTTTCCTTTGTTTTTTGGTATGGAAATGTATGATAATGTCTGGTAATGAGTTTAAAACAAAAGAAAATAAAATTTGCACCAAGGACAAAATTGCACCACAACATATATACGAGAGTGAGATAATTTCATAAAGCTACTTTAAAGTTGCGATAAGTTGGCATTCAATTATTTTTATTATTGTTAAAACAAAACGAATGAAGAATACATCTCATGCACTAAGCTTTCGAAAGCACCCAAAAGATGACTCGCCATGGTGATGGTAGAGCTAAAGTTTCTCGATGATCGCAAGAACTTTGCCAGGTGAGACATCGATCTGTGGGATTGTCATCCATCTGGTGATACAGGCTGGGTGTTGAGCGTGGGGTCAATCGCAGTAACGCCAAAATGCGTCGCTTGGCTCAGAAAGGTCTCGTAATTAATTAAGAACCATAATTTTATCAAGTCTCTAAACTGAAGGCATCCTGCTAACACCACAGCCTATCACTGTTCACTGGTGGTATTCATAGGCGACAAGAAAACAATGGAATCCACTTACCATTTCCCTGGGAATTAAATCACCACAGAAGTTGGAGCATTTAACTGGGCACTTCTTGCACTTCTCAAGATGATCCTGCAAAAATGAGAGCCAATTGCTCACCACCTACGTACACCTGCATCTAATGATTATCTATTGACAAGGGGCAATGTCTTTTTAATATTCTAATAATTATTTTTTCACTGATGCTGCCCTTTAGGTTCACAGATTGGATACCCTCTGAAACTGATTTTTTTTAAAAAATCTGAACTTGTACCAGTTCTTATAAGATAATTGATCGAGTTGTTTATCTTTTATTTATTAGTTGTGTATGTATTGAATTAACTGTATACACCTAATTGAAGAAACGTTGACCCGTGAAAAGCATAAACCATGAACGATGACACCGAATGGGATTCTGGGTAGGCAGCATTGGCAAGCATAGTAATATTCCATTTCTTGATAATCAAGATGTTTTCTTGTTTGAGACATTTTAGAGCATGATTTATGCATCGTGTGTTAATATTATGTGTATTCTGTCACAAACGAAGATTAATTTACCCAACTTCCCAATAAGCCTTTGGGTCGCATCGTTCATGGTTTATGCTTTTCACCCGACAACGTTTCTTCAATTTGGTGTATATAAAGCTCTTAAAGACCATGACACGAAATTGCCCAAGTGCAAGAGTCTTTTCTCGTGCGAACTGTCATCTCTCTCACACACTCGAACTTTCATGTGCGACCAGTCTCGTAAGCGACCACCTGTTCTAAGCCACCACCTTTTCTAAGCGTCCACCTCTTGTAAGAGACCACTTGCCCAAAGTACCAAATTTCTTCCAGTCAAATCACTATAATCAAAATCTCTCGTAAGCGATCACCTCTCAACGCTGGTGGTTTTAAATTTTTTTCTATTGTTTTTAATCCAGGCAAGGCAACACCCGCCCGTACTTCGATGTCACTACAAACGCAAATTAACTGTGTTACAGTTCAAGTCCCTTGCATCGAAACTTCAGTATGATACAATATTTGTGTTGATATGTGCTTTGTTAATTGAAATTACTACATGTTTATATGATTTAAAGTAAAGACCCCCTGTGGTATGACCTCTCGTAAGCGACCACTAGCTCTGGCTTTGCATTTCAGATGATCCCTTTCGGGTGGTTCAACTGTATTACTTTCTTCTAATACCTCTTATAATCTTAATGAAGGAACTTTTGTACGACTTCTTTTTCTTTAAAGAAAAGAAGCTGGGAAATGAAAAAAATGGAAATGGCGGGAATAGGCCTTTCCCGCATTCCTGTTAACAAAGGTATCAACTCGAGGCTGGGGTGGACAAAATACAGTGATTTGTATGAAATTGTCCACCCAAGCCTCGACCTCGTTTCATTGTATGCGCTCACTGGAGTGGAATGCGGGAAAGGTCTATTTACATGCTGGTTACATGTATATATTACATTAAGCATGATAGGTAAAAATCTAGCACGAGGTTTGTTACAAAGTGGCGGACTGTGCAATACATTACACAAACCAATAAAGAGTGCTTAATCTTTCAAAGACTGATTTTCACAAGAAACATAACTTGGAATTCAAGACCCTTGACCTGAAACACTTCTCAATTCCAACGAAAAAATTGTAATCAGAAAAGTTAAAACGTAATTTATCACCCATCTGACAAGGTAACTTTATTTTATGTAATTTTCTAGCTCGAAGTTCTGAATTCTCTCAGCCACGTGACCGGAAATACGTGGTATGAAACTGACGTTTTATTACTTAAATAAAATTGAGTGTCAAAAGTAATTTCGCAGTTGCTTTGGTGTTGCACTGCTAAGCTTTGTGATTGGCTAAACAAATTTTACAGCCATTTTATCAACAATCACAAGTGAAACCAAAACCAATAGTGAGTGACTTGCTCGCAACGTTTTCCCGCGCATGGGACCGGCTACGTGTATTTGCTTCGAGTTCTGATTGGTTGGGATTGTCTGTGTCTGTTGTGATTGGCCAGAGTGATGACTTTGGTTTTGGATAACTACGCTCGGGTGAAAACTGCAATTAAAAAAACCTTTCATTATTAAATATTTTTTACCTGGTTATGGCACTTCGGGTGTAGCTGTTTACAGTGTTCACACTCAATGATCCTCCACTCGCACGTGTTTGACAGGTGTTCCTCCAGATCTTTTCTTTTCAATGTTTTGTGACAGTTTTCGTTGGTACAGGAAACTGCTTTAAAGGGGCAAGTTTCCAAGTGGATCTGTCACATGACATAAACAATACGCGTGAATAGGTCAATTTCGATATATTTCAATTCTTAAATGAATCCAAGGCTGAGGGGGATAAAAGAGTAATTTATTATATATCCATCAACCTCTATGTGATTTCTACTGTTTTATTCCCTTAAACTTCAGAGGCAAGTATGAATTTTAAAATATCAAGGCTGGCCTAGCTATCATAGCTATCATATTGACACACGTGAATCACAAAAACTACTGCTGAAAACAATTATTCGTATGTTTGTTTTAATTCTTACCTCTTTTGTGTTCAATTCACCAGTCCATTCACAATCCTCATTTGGGCATTTTATTGCCAGGGAAGCAATTTTTCTTTTAGTTGCTTTGTCCTGAAAGACATCCTAAAATATAATCAAGATAAATTCATTATTAGCCAAAGAAATTTGGCAATTAAATTTATATCAGAAAACGTCTGATAACATATTTAAATACTTAAAGTAGTGCTACTATGATGAAACTTTGCCTTCCCTTCCTCTTCAGTTTTGGAAGGTAGCATTTCCCCTGTATGTCTCGTCCAGGTGTGCATGCGCGTGTGTAACTGTAGGTGTGCGTATCTATTAATGATTTGTAAATAGTGTAACGTACGCATTTTCTTTTTTTTTTAATAATGTTAAGTAGTGTGTATTAATGCAAGTAGTATAATGTAAGTTTTTGCGCTGTTTATAATGTAACATAAGTTGCAATACTGTTTATAAAATAATTAAAAAAAAAGACTGACAACCTCCAGAAACGATGAGGAGACTGGGCGTTTTGCTTTGGGTTTCATGATTACTGAGATCATGGCAAAAAAATTGGGTAACATTTGCTTCTAATTTTTTAACTCGTCCCCAGACCCCCAATTTGACCCTTAAAATCACAGCGAAACGCCATTTTTGGAAGGGAAAATCAAAATTTCGCCCATTTATGAATTATTTTTTCGGAAATCCACAACTCGGATTCCAGTTATTTGGTTATTATTATATCTGAAAACGTTAAAATATTTAATAACTTAAAAAAGTACCGTCATTTTGACGTTGAAGTAACCAATGTCACGTAAAGGCTTGTATGGAGTTCAATCGCGCGGTCATCGCTTTTATTTTATTTTATTTTATTTTATTTTATCTTTTATTTGCCATACTACAATAACACATTAATATAAGAAGAATGGAGGTAACTCGTTTTAATAGGCGTAATTTCAACATCCACACTCGGTTTGGAAGAGACTAGGATCTAGTGAACATTTTGGTGGGAAATATGATTTAGTTGGAGCGAAAAAATCCCGTCATTTTGCCATTTTTTCAGTGCAATATGCTTGGACTGAGCCCATTTTGGCTTCTATTGATGCCTTGCGCGGACTAGCGCCCAGGCCGTTCGCGCTCAACTGCGCATGGGCAATAGTTCATTTTAGTACAATCAAAGTATAGAGCAAGGCTGATACTAGGTAGAACATTTAACGCGACAACGACATGATAGAGCCCAAACTGAAAGCCAAAATGTAAGTAACGCGCACGCCCGGAGCAAATGTCTCCTTTCAGAGGGCAATTTTTTGGTGTGTTCAGTGGGCCAAAACATATCGGCAGAACGGGAATTTCTTTGTTTCAAGCTGCAACTTCCGGAACGCAACAGGCGTGGAATCCGACCCAATTTATTTTTATTATTAAAAATGATTGTGGAGTTAAGAAGTCAATTCGGGCGATTGATTTTAGGCAAGTGATAGAACTTAAAAGCCCACAGTCAGCCACAATGCATCGCGCGCCTGGTTGAATTTCGCGCAGTTGAAAATTAACCAATTGACCAATCAGATAGCGACTTTAGCAATAGAAACTTTTCAAAACAAAAACAAACTGCCGCGGTGCATTGTGGCTGACTGTGGGCCTTTAAGAGACAGTCTCCGTAAAAGCGGTCCGGCCGATCTGGTTTGAAAAATAGATTGGGCTCATTTCTTGTGTGTTGAAAGACTTTCATGCACTTATACTCAGTGCTTCATGATACACGTGAATGTGAACTTGCCAAATTTTCAAAATATCCAAGTTTTGCCCCATTTTGAAAGACTCGTCAACAAGAGGCCTTGCAGCATCTTCACTCGTAGACGGATCAAAAACCATCAGAGATAAAGGAAAAACTAATTAAAACGGGTTCATTTTAAAGCGAATAAAACATTTTTGAACGATTGAAGCTTGACTTAACTTGCAAGCATCTTCATCGTGTTGGAATTTTGCTCGATGTTTCCAGACGATAAAAACAATCGCTGACTCCAAGCTTTGTACATATGTCGCTTTTAAATAAGGCTAAGGTATAAACTTTGTGTTTTGCCTTCCATATTAGTCGTACAATGGAACTTTTTACGCGACCAAACAGTGAAACATCGGTAATCAACCGCCATGTTTAACTCCTGAAGGCAACCGCTGATCATCCTCTAAGTACACTTGGCTCATGTCGGGTGTAATTTGGGCGGTGCCAAGGATGCGAGGCTGGGAAAGGGAGAGAGGAAGATGCGTACAAATAATAAATTTGAATTTTGCAAACCAAGTGTTTGAATTAATTTTTTGTTAGTTTAACTTGGTTTTGCTGGCAATTGCGAGTCAGAGAATCTTTTTGTCAGTATTAGTTGTGAATGACCACTTATAATAATTTTAAGATTACATCGTTCGTTCGGTGGCATCGAAGCCGGCTTATAATGTCCGTGGACTGCTTCAAGGGTAGTAAACATGGGAAAAACTGCGACCCATCTCGTGGCGTGGGAGATGTTGTTCAGTTATTGGATTGTAACGATGGAATAGGAAACCATCTGATAAGCTGCCATTCTTTCCAAAGAAGCCCTCGATTAAAGCGAGCTCATTTTTACAAGGGCTGGCTTAATTAACTTGCCTCAGGAAGATCTACAGAGAATGTGGATTTGCTACAGGCATCGCCACATATTAGGGAAGTTTTGGAAAAGTACAAAAGTAACTTGTCAGTACCCTAAGCACAGCGTAGAAAACAAAAGTCTCCATGGAAGAGACGTTGTTAACTTACAGATGGATCAGGTTTAAAGTACTGAATACAGTGTAATATTTTCTCGAATTTTCCTTCTTGACTCATTTGCTGGTTTATAAAGAAAAAACTTTGTTTATTTTATATAATTAGATTTTCTGGACTGCGAAAATATTGTAGTCCAGGTCGAAGTATTTCAATTGATCACACACTAACTTTTTGTTCTTTATCGCAATATAAATACAGTAATTTTTGATTTTTGGGAGTGTACTAACTTAAAAGAAACTAATTTGAAAAATAATAAAGAATCAAGAAGACAATATCCGTAAACCCAGGGATGGCGATTTGCCGCAATTTCATCTTGGTGTTTTTATATTTAATTTAACACAATTAAATTTGAGACCGCCATCTGGTTGATTAATGCATATCTAATTACGTTTTTCCCCGCGTTTTTTCAGCTCTCTGCGTCAAGTGCCGTAAAACAAAAACATAAAAAAGTGTAAATGGGCACATTCACAATTTTTTTAAGCATATTTTTCCACTAGTTAAAGCTCACTAAAAAGTATATCAGTATGTACCGCTCACCTTGTGGTAAAATACACTGCATGTTTATTTTAAAACACCGCAAAAGATAGACTACGAATTAAGTAAGAATATGACGCTAATTAAATATCGTACAGTCTTGTAAGGGTTTTTTATCGCGCGCCTTATAGATAAAAGAATAAAAAATTAACTCTACAAACGCAATATTTATAAGAGATAACGCTCAAAATAACAAAAATGCACTCTGTGCAGAATAAGAGGCATAAGAAACAAAAGGCTACAGCAATGTCTGCAGCCCCTCCCCCCCCCCCTTCCCCCCCCCCCCCCCTCCACCACAAAAAAAAAGGAAATCCGGTTAAAGAGAGGTGAAATAATGTAAAAGAATAAAACAGTTGAACAATATTCTGCCCTCCATTTACCCCACCCCCATCCCCAAAATTTGCCTCCAAAAATTACACACCCAACATGAGCCCAATATCCTAGAATGTTGGTCAGCCGTTGCCTTCGAAAGATAAACATGGCGGTCGATTCTGACTCGGCGTTCACGGTTTAGTCGTAGAAAATATCCCAGTACGCTTCCTGTACGGCTAATATGGAAGGCAAAACACAAAGTTTATACCTTAACCTTATTCATAAGCGACATATATACAAAGCTTGGGTTCAGCGGTTGTTTTTATCGTCTGAAAACATCGAGTGAAATTCGATTCCAACACGATGAATCTGTACAAAATATGCTTGCAAGGGAAGTCAAGCTTTAATAGTTCAAAAATATTTTATTCGTGTTAACATAACCAAAAGGCGTTTTAATTAGTTTTTCCTTTATCTCTGATGGTTTTAGATCCGTCTACGAGTGAGGATGCTGTAAGGCCTCTTGTTGACGAGTCTTTCAAAATGGGGCAAAACTTGGATATATTTTTTTTTTACCAGGGAGGTACTGCAAGGTTTCTTTCTGTAATGACATTCTCACTGTTACCTTTTTTCCAATTATGTTGGTTTGGTTGAAATAGACTGCCCCACTTTTTCAAAAATAAAGTTTGAATTTGACCCATTTTCACGTGTTTCATGAAGCAGTGAGATATCGGGTTCGTTTAAGTTTCGCTGTGGGCTTGTTTCACACTCAATGTTTACAAAAGTCGCTTTGTTAGCTAAGCCGGACATAATATCACTGATGGTGGTGTTTGTTTTATGAAGATTTCGTTAGTTCTTGTAAAATTGATCTTCAAAGTTGTCTTAAATTTAAGCCTCAATATGGGCTACCACGAGCGTTCGCTCGGGTGAACCTAAAATCTCTCAATAATCGAACACTTTAAAAGATCCGGACAAGCGGATTGTGGTTTTAGTATAAGTACATGAAAGCCTTTCAACACACAAGAAATGAGCTAAATCTATTTTTCAAACCAGATCGGCCGGACCGCTTTTACGGAGACTGTCTCTTCAATCTCACGACGCGAAAAGAAGTGGAAAAGATTTTTGGCGGAGAACGTATATTGCTCCGCCGCTTTGTTTTGTAATTTTCGCGTCCACCCACCCACACAATCCCTTGTTCGTACCCTTGCCTGTGCACAATCTCCACGGTGTGGCCAGCTCCTAACGCACATATCTACACGTTCGTAAACTGTTTCTGCCTGTCTCGGGCACCATGCTGATGAGCCCACACAAAGACGAAAACAGCTGTCAGTAGCTGCCACTCCACGGGTAATATTGCTGTTTAAAAGTGTCAGGTACTGGCCAAACTAAAGAAATTGTGCAGTGTGTCTCTTGTCTCTTTATAAAGTAAATTTACCCGGTCTCGGTCCAGCACCTCCCAGTCTAAAGGGCAACATATTGTAACAAACTTAATGGCACGAAATGGGCTTGGACGATCATCCAGTGTACTTGACTGCCTGTTTGTTAAATAAAGATAACAAATGTCCATATGTCAATGAAAAAAACTTATACAAAACTCCCTATCGGCATTACAACTGGGTCAGTTGTCCCCAGCTCCCATTCGGCCACTCTGGTTTTGTATGATTCAAGATATGAACTTGAGTAATGTTATAAATTCAGCGCCTTAGGAAATCCTCTATGTTTTATTAGAATATCTAATCAAATCATCCCTCCCTTGTATGTCAAACATAGGAAGGCCTGTGGACAAAGTATTGAAGCCGTCATTCCGCCCCCTTGTAAATAACCTGTTAAGGATCTGTCAATATGATGATTATCTTCGAGTAGATGCTATGCACGAGAGTATTAATGAAAATTTGCTTCAAGCGCTATTGTGGTCTTTTGTCGACTAATACTAATACTTAGCCGACGAGGCCGTAGGCCGAGTCCGCTAAAATTAGGCAATATCACGCACGCTTGAGCGCTGTAATAGTTTTATAATTCAACACACTGATAACAAAGCACATTTTGAAGAAAAAATATCGCCGACAAGCCTGAGTTTTAGTTTAAAAAAGCTTACATAAGCTTATGTTTTACCGCGCGAAACTTGCAACATCACATAGTTCATGAATAAAAGTGGCGCTTTTGTCAATATTGCGCAAGCTTAAACAGTGTATTATTCTGCCTCATGCATTGTTATTTAATGAGTTGTGGAAAGCCACTCGGGCCTGGGACAAACCCAAACCAGAGAGCGATTTGTGCCTCTGAAGGTGTTGTACTCAACCCGGCTTGCCTGTCTTGAGACCCTTGCTCAAAATTGTCAATATCACTCAGAGACTTTGTTATTCAACCATCTTTAATGACTTGCTTTTTTTTTCAATTTTCACTCTCTTGCCTTATACATACATTCCACAAGGCTTACAAAATGCCATGTATTATTCAATTCACACTTTATCCGATCGTCCCTATTGCAGATCACTTTTGTAGGCTATCCGACTCGGATGATGGATAACCACTTCGATCAGGGCACTGATTCTGGAAGTGACCAAAACGACAGCAATTAAAACACCGAACCCCATCCCTACGATTGTTCCTCCTTTTCCCTGCTAGGCCCCAGATGTAACCTGAGCTTGATGGTTGATCTGGTGACGCTGACTTGGTGGCCTTATCCACCTTCGAAATGATTTCCGGACCTTTCCTTGTTCCTTATCCCCGAGTAAGGTGGTCAAATATTTTTTGAACTGCTACTCAAGAACCGAAATTTTCTCTCTTAAAGCGTCTACCACTGCCGCAAAGTACCTTGCCTTGGGATGATTTAATTCCTTTGATACCATCTTCACCTGCAAAAGCCAATCTAACACCTGGTCTTTGTTGAAGAACGGTGAATTTGATGTGGCCAGTCTCCTAATACTGTCCTAGCAAATCCTCCGCTGTGGCGTTTTGCTTGTTTTCTAATTTTTTAAGTCTAGTTCGTATCTCTCTCAAATGCTCATCTGGTTCCTGATAGGAACACACAAACATACAGCACTATTTGCTATACCAAGTTCTCCTGACTGAGTGATTGAAATACCTATTTAAAGCTTCCATGGCTGACCACATAATTAACAAATTAAATCCTGCGCTGATCAGTATTTCACGCCTCCCTGGTCAATTAACATTCTAGAACCATCTTGTTCATTTCACACTGATCAATATTTCAGGCCCCCCTGGCCGATTACCGTTCTAGAATCGTCACAATAAATTCACACTGATCTGCAATATTTCAGGTCTCCCTGGCCGATTAATTTTCTAGAACTATGACAGTAACTTCACGCTTCCCAGTATTTCAGGCCTCTCTGGCCGATTAAAATTCTAGAATTATCACATTAACTTCACACTGGTCAATATTTCAGTCCTCCCTGGCCGATAACATTCTAGAATTATCACAATAACTTCACGCTGATCAGTATTTCAGGCCTACCTGGCCGATTAATATTCTAGAATTATCACATTCACTTCACACTGATCATTACATCAGGCCTCCCTGGCCGATCAATTCCACAGTTAGCACATTCCCGCCGATAGGTATTTTAAGCCTGCCTGACCGACATTGGTTCTAGAACAATATCCCTTTGATTACCCAAATCCCTAGGGTTCGCTTTAAGCACGATTTACAAAATTAATCAGTATTCTATTTCGAAAACCACATTGCAAATAAACCTTGCACAGCTCGTTAACACTCGTAAAATCGATGGATACATCTAACTAATTTAAACAAACTCGCCTTTTCCCTCTCCCTCCAATACACCGACTAAGCGGTTAGAAATGTTGTTATCCTAGACAAATATGTCCGCAAACTAATAGCCTCAAATCTGCTACCGGACATGTTTAAAATGGAGCCGGTAGCATGGTACATAAAAACTCAAATTCTAAAACAACAGCCCAGACTTTGCTTTTACCTCTTGCACGGCCGCTACTTGTGCTCCTTGATCCTGAGCTACAGCTTGGGCTGCAACCTGAACTGGGATTTGGGCTGCTTCTTGCGCCGGGGCCTGAACTGGTGCCAGAGTTTGAACCGGGACTCCTTGTACTTGTCCTTGAGCCTCCAAACCGGGGGCGTACGATGTTCCCAAAATCTTGTTCAGCCATGCTTCGTTTTTTGCAAACCGGGTTGAGTTTTATCCACCGAAAACTGACCAACTTCGTTTGGTGGTTGATGAAGAGTGTCGCAATATCTTACACCCTACCCTTTATATCCTAATCATTAACATTCCCATGGGCATAATTTACATATTCCAATTGAGTTTGAATACTATAACTGTTTCATAATTCAACACATTGATAACAAATCACAGTTTCGAAGAAAAAATTCATCGAGATATACAACCTTTTATTAAGTAAAAGGCTTGCAACAATTTTACCTCGCGCCATTTCTTACACAACAAGCAGCGAATGCCAAAACGTTTGCGGAGCTAAAATTAATTTGACAGTTTCTACGAAGAGCTTTCGTCTACGTAAAAAACGAGACAGAGTAGTGATTACACGAATAAAAACACAGCAAAGTGGCATAGAATTTCTTAGTTACAAGTGTTTCGTGTCTTAAAAAGTTCAATTCAGAATCAAAACAAATTGAACAAACACACGGCTACCTAAACATAGCGGCGAGAAGTCTTAAAAAACTGCAGCGTGAACAATATGTCTTACAAAAATTCACAGCTAAAGGATACAAGAAACGGTTAAAACATCGTTACCTGTAGTTTATGTGGCTTTTAGTCCATTCCATCAGCGCACTAAATTTTCAAACATCGAAGTACGAGCTGAGTCGATCGCTGTTGTTTACAAACTTGCTCGTTTTAGTTCCTACAGCCGTAATGGCGTCAATTCGCTCACAAACTTTTCCGAGGAAGTATCAAGTGTAATCATATTCCAGAAGTGATTGCTAAAGGCATTTTCCGAAAATTGTGCTCCTTCATTCACTTCTTGTCGAACGATTGAACCAGCTCTCATTCAGCTTCGCCAAGAAACGCACTGCGACCGCGACAACGCGAAAATTTCGCGCCCTTTTTGTCCAATCATGTGATCAATCGAGTTCTCTTTTCTTTTCTTCTCTTTTTTTCGTTCCTTTCCCTTTATATCTAGTTCACGCATTTTTCTCCCAAAAACACGCAGCGGTCATTTTCATTTTCCTTCAAAATGCGAAATGTACTGCCATCGCTGGATATACGTCATGAATACATAGCGTATCTCGATAACTTTTTCACCATATTTGGGCAGTGTATCAATGTGTTGAATTATAAAAATTCATATTTAAATCCAAAAGGGCACTGCAAGCTTTTAGAAACACAGCACTACAGCTAGCTAGACCTGACATAATTTGCGCTCAAAAAATAGAAAGCACCTTGTGAGGAATCGTCAGCACAGCATAGCTCTCAAAATGAGACTCTGTGACACTTCACCTATCCCATATTTCCTGCTAGTCATTCTAGAAAAATCGATTATCAGTCACGCCACACTTCACAAAGGTGGCAAGTGGCCAACATCAATCTGATCTCAACTAATACATGCCAGCGTATGAGATGTTTCCTTAGCAAAATGTCGCCTCGGATTTTCGGAACGAAGAAAGCAGCTTTGTAAATTAGGGAGACAGGATTCCTTTCAGTTATGAAATTTTCTGCAGCTGAAATATTTATCTTAAAGAACCGAAAAGATCAAACTGTATTAGCTTTCACATAGTTTCCGTCTACACATTCCTGGAGTATTTTGTTAGTGTGTTGTGTACTGCAGAACGCTTGTCGCTCTATATCAGTAAAATATTAGGGGACTTTTAAATCGTAACAACTACGAAACGCCATACTCAGTTCACAAAAACGTCAATATAATAGGACCTCTCCAAAAAGGCGTGAAATTAACATTACTGTTGTCTGCTTCAACGATAACGGTTTCCGGGATTAAATATAAACAAAAAATGAAAGCTGGATGATATGGTGCAGGCATTTTATTCTTAGCGAAGTGTTCGCGAGGATAAGTTTGACAGTAAAAATGTAAGTCGATTACCAAAGAACCCACCTCTTGAAATGTTCCTCGAGGCAGTCTTTACAAAACCTGTGTCCACACTTCGTTTGAACTGGGTCTTTTAACGTCAGATGACAGATCGAACATTGAAAATCAATGTCAACTTCATTTACAAACTCCTCGTCATAACCTGAAGGTATGAAGGTACTTGATGCTCTCGCGGCCATTTTGTAAACTTTACACTTGGTTAAGCGTCGAGCAAGCAAAATTTCACAACAAGCGCTTTCGAAACCAGAACTTGATCGGGGTTAGAATTTGTAAATAACCTTGGATATTGATAATCGATATTACATGATGGGACTTATGACCTTATAAACGACCAATTCAAAACCCTTCAAATCGTCGAAATTCGCTGTTTTAAGCCGCAAGGATGACAATGAAAATCATTTAAGGTAGGATTATGTTTATTTTGAACAATTATTTAAATATCCATCGTAGAAGATTTTTGGTATTCCCATACAATTTCTTTAAATTTTAAAAATACAAACTGTCACGCCGTTTGTGTGGACCCTTGTGGCCTGGTCTCTGTCGTGGTGTTTTCTTAGACAACAAACTTCGCCCCACATTGTCTCTCTCCACCAGGTGTGTAAATGGTACCGCCGATACAATGCTTGGGGTAACCCTGCGATGGAGTAGCACCCCATCCAGGGGGAGTAGCAATTTTCCTAGCTGCATCATCCTACAGACACATGGTTAAGCCCCGGCCATGTGGGCTTCAGTCCTGTGGCTCGTGTGTATGCATGCAGTCAAACGTAAAAAGCAAAATAGACCGGACGAGAAAGAGGTGGAAATGAAACTCATGGTTGCTCTTTCTCCAATGAAATAAAACTGAGAAAACAGCTGCTCAATGATTCATCCCGAGTGACTCATCTAGATGGCATCGATTTTCATAGCGTGACCATACAGTGTGATAAGTACCTACACCTTGATAAAATTTTGGTAGCCTTTACAGTACTTTGCTGGCAATAGATCAGTTTTTTTTTCAGTTATATGAATAGAGATCAATTGCAAAGTATATTGCGAACAAAGCTTCCTATCGCTTTGTGCCTAAAAAGTACGACGGATTAACCGCCAAACAGTGTTCAGTCATCGCGTAAGCGCTGGTACTACTGTTGTTCAATACCGTAAAGTTCCCAACGTAACGAGCCCCCGGAAATTTAAGTTTTTACCAGCACAAGTACCATCAGGGGCAGCAAAGAGATAGTATAAGGGCCAGTCTTTTGAAGGAAAACATTTATGACAATCGTAATTCGAGAAGAATTGAAACGCGTTCAGTTCGCGGGCACGTAGGGTTACATGAAGTAAACTGAGTGCCTTCACTCCTTATTTGGTCCTCTGGAATACTGCGACTGTCTATCAGAAGCATCAGTTTAACGCATGTTTTTTGTTTAAAAATAGTTATTCTCCCGTTTCTTTCGCGAGTGGGTTGAAAATAATCGAGGCAGGGCCGAGTTTTTTTAACCGACTTCAAGGTGTTTGGATCCCTCATGAAACACGCTTTCGAATGTATGATATAGCTTCTCAGAGTGATCGTTTAGGAGGTGGAAAACTAACGGGTAAAGTCGCCAAAATCTATGCTAATTTTAAAAGATCGGATTTCCAGTTTCTTTGTTCAAACTTGATGACTGAATACAACTGGGCAGTGTTATAAGGGACACTGTCCCGGCTGATATCATGTTTTTACGATTATGTCCAGCAGCTTTATTATCTTGAAATAAGAAGAAACAATCGCCAAACGTGATGAAAGCAAATAAGTATTAACAAAAGAGACAAAATAATTGCTAAAATAGTCAAAATTCCACAAGAATGGCAATTTTGATTTCTTGACCGCCTGTCACGAAATCAAATTTGATGAAACGTAATCCACTTCCACCCCTGCAATCCCGGAGATTTTTCCAAAATATTTTTTTTCCAAAGTATTTTTGCCCTTTACTTTCGTCTCTGACTTGTCTTCGCATGTAACTTATAATTAGCTTTTGAAAACACTCCTCACAAGAGTAATTAAATCCTAGGTTAAGTTTTAATCCTGGGTTAGCGTTAACCGGCTTTCGAACAAACAGGTCCTACACTTTATCTCAAAACTACTGCTTTCCGTTTTTCCGTCTTATTTTTTGAATATTACGTGATATAAGCTATAAATGGGATGACAATTATTTAATTTTGAATATTAAGTTGTATATTTGGTGGTATTTGGCGATACAACATGGAAATAAGGAAGCGAAATTTTGATATTTATTTAAGTCGTCAGAAGCGAATTTTTTCGCCTTGTTGCAGTGGACAAATAACAAAAACTCCTTGACTTCTTAGACTGAAGATTTAAATTCAACTCAACCCTTAAAGTTATATCTTAATGTTTTGTAACAATTTAAGCGACAACAGAATGAGAAAGTAAATAACTGCCCGACATCACTACCATTTCTTGATACGACATTGGCGGACCGATATCGACCTGAAGAAACAGAGTATCATCCACAAGGTAGCGCCTTGTTTGTAGTTCGCCGTAAGAAACAAGCCTCACCACATTCGAAACGAATAATGCTTCTTTACGCCTCCTATTATAACTAACCAAGGAGTTGACAACGTTATTTTTCCTCAACTTTGAATTTCCTTGTTGATCAATCAGAGTATAAGTGACTTTCCTGTGGAAAGGCCAGGGTAATATGGCATCGTATTTACTTTTCATCAAAACGATTAAGATCAAGAGGTGAGTGGCGTTTTCATCAGGATTGATTAAAACTTTTAATCTGTAGCCAAAACGTCGTGTAAAGAACGAATTACTTTTTATTGTCTTGTGTCTCCAACCCTGCGCCCGCCTCCACTTTTTACTGAAATTGTTAATCTTCCAAGTAAATAGCGTGTTTCCATTTTCTTGATCTGTACTTTCTTTTAATATTAACTCCCTCTGAAGTGCCTCCACTTTGTGCTCCAGGTTTTCCAGGTTGCTTAGCGCTAGCTGGGTTAATCCTAACTGCTGTTGTGTGTCGTTCATCTGAGCTTGTGTTTTATTTAACTGATCTTGTGTTTCTTTTAACTGAACTTGTGTGTTCTTCAATTTCACACAAGCAAAGTCAAGGTGCTTATGCGTGGCTTGATAAAAGTGCCATTCTAAGTTTCTCCGTTGAACCTACAGAAAAAGACGAAAAGTGGCAAGTATTGACATCATTATACGATTTTACAACATGATATACAATCGCATTTATATATAGTATACTGAAAGGGCGTCATTGATTTCAGACACGATCACCGATATTTGATCCGTGTAGACGAATCAGCACAAACCTTTTCGTTGCATCCCATCTCAACATACGGGCAGGAAACTAAGGTCAGTGTACAGTCATTTTCAATATGATTTGGAATCTGAAAGAAATAGATTAAGACACAGAATACTTTGAATTAATTCACAAACTGGCCAGTTGAAGCTATTTTAAGTTGCAGGAAATATATACGAGAGTGAGAAAATTTGCGCAAAATTATTCAATTATTTTTATTATTGTAAAAACAAAACAAATGAAGAATTCATCTGATGCACTAAGCCCCTTCGAAAGCACCCAATAGATTACTCGCCATGGTGATGGTAGAGCTTGAGTTTCTCGATGATCGCAAGAACTTTGCCAGGTGTGACATCGATCTCTGGGATTGTCATCCATCTGGTCATACCGGTTGGGTGTTGGGCGTGGGGTCAATCGCAGTAACGCCAAAATGTGTCACTTGGCTCAGTAAGGCCTCGTAATTCATTAACAACCATAGTTTTATCAACTCTATGAAGGTAGCCTGCTAACACCACAGCCTATCAGTGTTCACTGGTGGTATTCACAGGCGACAAGACAACAATGGAATCCACTTACCATTTCCCTGGGAATTAAATCACCACAGCTGTTGGAGCAGCTAACTGGGAACTTGTTGCACTTTCTTAGATGATCCTGTAAAAATGAGAGCCAATTGCTCACCACCTACTTACAGCTGCAACAAATGACTATCTATTGACAAGGGGCAACGTATTTTTAATACAACTAATATTTTTCACTGATGCTGCCCTTTAGGTTCACAGACTGGATACGCTCTGAAACTGACTTTTAAAAAGTCTGTACTTGTATCAGTTCTTACAAGATAATTGATCGAGTTGTTTATATTTTTATTTATTAGTTGTGTATGAATTAACTGTATATACAAGGCTCTTAGAGACCATAACAAGAAATTGCCCAAGTGCACGAGTCTTTACTCATCTCTCTCATACAGTTGAATTTCCATGTGTGACCACCTCTCGTAAGCAACCACCAAGCGACCACTTTTCCAAAATACAAAATTTCTTCCAGTCAAATCGCTATAATCGAAACCTCTCGTAAGAGATCACCTCTCATATGCGACTGCGACCACTTTCAACGCTGGTGATTTTGAATTTTTCTATTCGTTTTTAACCACTGGCAAGGCAACACCCCCCAATATTCCGATGTAACTACGGACGAAAATTGACTAATGTGTTACAGTACAAATCCCTTGCATCGAAACTTTAGTATGATACAATATTTGTGTTGATATGTGCTTTGTTAATTGAAATTACTACATGTTTATAACGGAGCTTTGCGGGCCGAAGGCCCGCGCGGAGCCCCATACTCATACAACCCATGCCCGTCGTTTTTCATGGTCATGGCCAGCGGAATGTTTCGCGGGCGGCGTCTGTTACATGTGTGTCGGAGCGTGGCGCAAGGCTAGCTCGCAGGCGCGTATGACGTCGCAAAACATGCGCGAATGTCGCCACACAACATCCGGGACGCTCAACACTCTTGTTGAGTTTGGTTAACCGGAGGTTAACCGTTGAGTTTAGCCGAGAAAACCATTTGCAAAGTTGTTTTTCCCGTCCTTTATCCGCGGCTTGCTATTCAAGACAGGTTTCACATTTCTCAAACAGTGGTCAAGACCGCATTTGAGGCTGCGTAACTCTGCAAGTCAAGCGTTTTTGGAGGAATATAGAGCTAAGTGCTTATTTTTAAACCTGATTTCGTCTTATATTGAAGCTAGTAGATTGTCGAAGCATTTGTTTACAGCTAAACTCTTTTGAGTTTAATTCTTGTACTTCCGACCTTTTCACCTTAGTTAAGCTTTATATCATTACTTTACTGTTCTATATTGTTTACTGTTTACTTTACTGTTCTATATTGTGCAATTTTGGCAATTTTTGCAATTTAAAAAGGTTTCAATTTTGAATACTTAGGTTATATAGAAGTCGTTTCATGATTTCTTTCATCGAAGACAATCAGCTCGGCCTCGATATGCGCTATTAATGGTTCGCGTTTTGCGTTTAAACAGAAACTTATGGAGATTTGAATAAAACATTTTCGAAAGAAGATTGTGTTGTCCATTTTTATGTCTTTGTTCATTCATTACATAGGTTGAAAAGCGATTTTATGTAAACAAAACAAGACTTGAATTTCATATAGTTCTAACGTCACTCGCGTCGCCTTATGCAAATATGTTTGTGTATTTTTTGCAATTTTGATTTCCAAATCAGTTTCTCGGGCAATTTTCGGGAGAAAAAGTTTTTTTGTGAACTTTTGGACGGTCTAAATGTACTGCGCAGACGGTCGCGTAATAAGCGACCACTCTGGCTTTGCATTTCAGATGATCCCTTTCGGGAGGTTCAACTGTATTAATTTCTTCTAATACCTCTTACATTCTTAATCGTATCAATAACAAAATTCTCGATTGTGATTGGTCATCCGCGCGCATATTTCTTATGTAATTGGCGCGCGGTCGCGTGTGTGTCCAATTACAGCTATCCAATTACAACCTTTTGTAATTGGATAGCTGTAATTGGACACCTACGTTGCGCGCTTGTCAATCAGTTGCACTTAAATGGGTTCTTTTTTGCTTTTTTCCTCCTACTTTTAAACTGATATTAAATATACTAGGTGTTTTTAGTACAAAAAAAGACCACATAGACTTTTAATCTCGAATTTTGTTATTGATGCGATTAAATGGTAATTGAACTTCGTGTCGTACAATTCAGGGGTAATCGTGCCCGTAATTTCAAATCGATTTGAAATTACTCGCCCTCTTACTCCCTAAATTGTACTCCACTCAGTCCAATTACTATTACTAATGAGGGACTTTTGTACTACACTATACTTCTTTTTCCTGAAAAAAAAAAAGAATAGGAAATGAAAAAATTAATTTTCTCAGCCATGTGACCGGGAAAAACGTGGTATGAAACTGATGTTTTATTACTTAAAGGTCAAATGAACCAAAAATTTGACATACAGTCACCTTGGGGGCAGAGGAATGTAGCCGTTGTAGAGAGGTGGCCGTTATGGGGAGGTAGGGGTGTAATATGACACCCATTTTTTTCGAGGGGTTACAACACTTTACTTTTAAAAAATGCTTATTGTAGCATAGAAATACTTAACACAATCGAAATATATCTATAAAACAGAAACCAAAAGTTAATGTTCACTAGAAAAATGTTGACAAAACAAGGCACAGTGAGTACATCGGTTTGTACAACGTTCGCTTTAGCGAAATAAAGCTGTCCAGGGTCGTCCAGGGTTGTCTGCTTGAGCGAGCTGTCACGCATTTTGCTAAGCAAAGCGGTCACTTCGGGAGGTTATTTTGGCCGAGTTGGGAAGCAATTTAGTGGCCGTTGCCGTTGTGGAGAGTCGGTCGTTGTAGAGAGGTTAAAGTAAGAGTGGATGTATGGGCCGTCCGCCGAGACCGAAAAAAGTGGCCGTTGTGGAGAGGTGGCCGTTAGTGGAGGTTCGACTGTATTTTCTTTTAGTCCAATATTAGTGCAATGTGTTGAAAGAGGACCAAATAAACATATTCTGAAATTTAAAACTAATTGGACTTGGCATCGCAGAGATATTGGAAGTTGAAAAATGAAACTTTTTGGCCTTCATAATCGTAGAGCGATCGGGAAAATTGTCGGAAACCAATAGTGACGTCACTACTGACCACCTCAAAACATTCAAGGATTGAAGTTGAAAGTCGGTGGCTGAGCGGAAAACTACACTGTATGGTGTTTTGTTCTGCGATAAATTGCAGCAACAATTGTCCATTTTCAATACGAAAACAGTGAAAATCTTAAACACAAGTTAGAATACTCAGTATTCGCCAGAAGAGAGGACACTGGGAACACGGTGGACTCGCCAATAGTGACTTCATAATCCTTACCAATCCTACCACTTGAAGCGCGCGGCCATTTCAGAAACGTTTTCGTGAAGTCTTCGAAAATCTTCGTACTTTTAGCTATGTGACTTACTTAAAGGCTCAGGAAGGCAAATTGTTGTGTAAGTATATGCTTTATTATGGTTTCCTTTAACGTTTAAATAGCTTTAAATGGATAAAGAAAAAAATTCAAATTTTTGGTTCATTTGACCTTTAAATAAAATTGAGCGGTTTTCAACTGTGTCAAAAGTAATTTCGCAGTTGCTTCGGTGTTGCACTGCTAGGCATTGTGATTGGCTAAACAAATTTTTGAGCCATTTTATCAACCAATCACAAGTAAAACCAAAACCAATCGTGACTTTCTCGCAACGTTTTCCCGCGCTTGGGACCGGCTACATGTATTTGCTTCGTTCTGATTGGTTCGTGAGATTATCTATGTCTGTTGTGATTGGCCAGAGTGATGACTTGGTTTTAGTTTTATGACACTAAAGTGAAAACTGCTCTATCAACGCAATTAAAAAAACCTTTTCATTACTAAATCATTTTTACCTGGTTATGACACTTCGGGTGTAGCTGTTTACAGTGTTCACACTCAATGATCCTCCACTCGCACGTGTTTGACACGTGTTCTTCCAGATCTTTCCGCTTCAATGTCTCGTGACAGTCTTCGTTGGTACAGGAAACTGCTTTAAACGGGCAAATTTCCAAGTGGATCTATCACATGACAAAGACAATACGAGTGACTAGGTCAATTTCGATAAATTTAAATTCTTAGCCTACGTGTAGCCGTACCATCCCCCCGAGAAAAAACGGGAGCTAGGGAGGGAGGTTTTTTTCTCGGGGGAATGGTACGGCTACACCGCTATTAAATTCTTAAATTACTCCAAGGCTGAGGGGAATAAAAGGGTAATTAATTATATATCTATCATCCTCAATGTCATTTCTTTTGTTTTATTCCCCTGATATGACTGAATTGTGGCCTATTGACACACATGAATCACAAAAACTATAGCTGGAAACAATTATTCGTATTCATTTGTTGTCGTCCTTCAGTAGCATCGTAAATGAAGTAAGTTATAGTCAAGTGAGGCCTTTAAGCTATACTGTATCCAAGCCCGAAAAAACCTGAAAAAAAATCAGGGCTATCGGGAATCGAACCCGTGACCCTGGCGTTACCGGTGCGATGCTCTACCAACTGAGCTATCAAAGCCACATGTTGGGAGCAGGTCAAATGTGAGTTCATGTGGAACTACACGAGGACGAAGTAGACTTGGCCCTAGTCTAGGTTCAGTAATCATTGGTTGTCGTCCTTCAGTAGCATCGTTAATAAAGTAAGTTATAGTCAAGTGAGGCCTTTGACCTTTTTCGGGTTTGGATACAGTAGCTTAAAGGACTCACTTGACTATAACTTACTTTATTTACGATGCTACTGAAGGACGACAACAAATGATTACTGAACCTAGACTAGGGCCAAGTCTTCTTCGTCCTCGTGTAGTTCTACATGAACTCACATTTGACCTGCTCCCAATATGTGGCTTTGATAGCTCAGTTGGTAGAGCATCAAACCGGTAACGCCAGGGTCACGGGTTCGATTCCCGTTGAAAAGCCATGATTTTTTTTTCAGGCTTTTTCGGGCTTGGATACAGTAGCTTAAAGGCCTCACTTGACTATAACTTAAATTATTCGTATGTTTGTTTTAATTCTTACCTCTTTTGTGTTTAATTCACCAGTCCATTCGCAATCCTCATTTGGACATTTTATTGCCAGGCAAATAATTTTTCTTTTAGTTGCTTTGTCCTGAAAGACATCCTAAAATATAATCGAGATAAATTCATTATTCCCCAAAGAAATTTGGCAAGTTATATAAAAAAAACGTCTGATAAAAGATTTTTAAAAATAAAGTGCTACTACGATCAAAATTTTGTCTTCCCTTCCTCTTCAGTTTTGAAAGGTAGAAGTTTGAAATACTTCCCATGTCAAATTTCAAGTTCAAATTCCAAATGGAAGACCATTTATTTCAAACGTAAAGTTCAACTTCGGCTTGCCGCCATTACTTCAATCCAATTGCCAAAATAATTAGAGGTCTAGCACAAAAAACACTGCTTACCGGGGGCAGAGCAATATACGAGGAACTAGGCTACCAAGCTCATAACGCGGAAAGTACTGTAGCTCAGCTAAAAGGTTGGAAATTCTTTGTTTTTCTTCCGTTCTCCGCTAAAACCCTTTTCCACTTCTTTTCGCAATTATTCTGGAAAGCGTTCTTACGTGTGAGTACCTTCTTGTATGTTTACAAAAACATCTTCGCTGTTGAGACAGCAGGCCCTAGATCCACTAAAATAAAAAGGCCTTGTTTAAGCGGCTTTACACGCAATAAATCTGCCGCTTTGTTTTGTAATTTTCGCGTCCACCCACCCACATAATCCTTTGTTCGTACCCTGACTCCCCTTGTCTGCGCACAATCTCCATGGTGTGACCAGTTCCTAACGCGCATGTGCATACTTTCGTAGACTATTTCTGCCTGTCTCGGGCACCATGCTGATGAGCCCAAACAAAGACGAAAACAGCTGTCAGTGGCTGCCACTCCACGGGTAATATTAATGTTCAAATTTGTCAGGTACTGGCCAAACTAAAGAGATTGTGCAGTGTGTCTCTTGTCTCTTTATAAAGTAACTTTACCCGGTCTCGGTCCAGCACCTCCCAGTCTACAGGGCAACATATCTTAGCAAACTTAATGACACTAAATGGGCTTAGACGATCATCCAGTGTACTTGACTGCCTGTTTGTTAAATAAAGATAAAAAAAAGTCCATATGTCAATAAAAAAAACTCCCTATCGGCATTACAACTGGGTCAGTTGTCCCCAGCTCCCATTCGGCCACTCTGTTTTTGTATGATTCAAGATATGAACTTCAGTAATGTTATAAATTCAGCGCCTCAGGAAATCCCCTATGTTTTATTAGAATATCTAATAAAATCATCCCTTCCTTGTATGTCAAACATTTGACGGACCGGTTGCTTATTTACAAGTACGGACGAGTTGAATTCGGGTCTACCGAGAAACAACTCCAACTTCTTATCAGAGCGGAACTTTAACCCGTTACCTCTGGATTTCAAGTTCCACACCGATTTGCCACTCAGTCACGTTGTCTCCTGAGAAAACATTTCACAGCCTACAACCTCATTCACAGGACTTTTCCCCGTTGAACGAGACTTGCACCCCGCAGTCTTTAATGCAGAACACCTAGTACAAATTTATACCATACAGTGAACAGGGTTATGTAGGCAAATAACGTAAAGATATCTCCAGCCTAGCCCGTCAACAGGCCTTCTGGTTAGGGATAGAGCGTAAAGAAAGGCCTTGAAAAGAAAAGATAGATTTCGAGCGAGCTAAGCGAGCAGAGGGAAAACTTAGGAGAGAAGAAGGAGGAGGAGGAAGGCCTGTGGACATAGTATTGAAGCCGTCATTCCGCCCCCCTGGAAATAACCTGTCAAGGATCTGTCAGTATCATGATTATCTTTGAGTAGATGCTTTGTAGGAGAGTATTAATGAAAATTTGCTTCAAGCTCTTTTGTGGTCTTTTGTCGATTCTGCAAGTTTCTAAGGCTTGGTTCCCACTAGCAACATAATGATCATAATCTTAATCATAAGGGGCGTTATGTCGTTTATGTCGCAGTGGGAACGCCGAAAAACATAATCATAAAGACGCTTACGATCGACATAATCATAATCATAAGAAAATGATCGGTCATTTTCTTATGATTATGATTATGTCTGTGATTATGCTTATGTCGTAGTGGGAACGTAAATCTAGTGCTCATAGTCGTAATCATAATGACGTATGCTCATTCATTGTATTTTGGCCAATGAAAGTTCTAGTTCCAGTAATTTGCAGTTCATGCTATTCCAAGATGGCGTCGAATTTTGATGAGCGTCTTCTACATCTACATCTACATAAATTTATAGTCCTACAAAGGGGGATACCCATCACTGCCAGATGTTAAAAAAATAATAAATAAATAGACAAATAAATAGATAAATAAATAAAAAGCCTCGTGGAAAGTTTCCCGATATCATACAATAAATCTTTGACAGACTTTAATACACAGTGTATTATGAAAATGCGATGGCGAAATAACTCCTGATTAAATGTAGTCGATGCGAGAAAGCCCATTATTGCTGCAATAAGTCGACTGCTTGTACGTATGTGTTTCCACTAGATCATAACAACGTTATGATTAAGATTACGTTTATGATTATGATTATGATCGTTATGTTCACAGCCTTTTTTTTTTTTCACCCTATCCTCAACCAGAAGGCAAGGAGGAGCAAAGGGAGGATTTCTCTGACCTCAGTTCTATTCAGTCCGGTACAGTGTATGTAGTGTACGTGACACTCGACTATCCAGAAAGGGACTGCTAGCAGCCGACATTCTCTTCATAAATAAATTCATATTTAAATCCAAAAGGGCACTGCAATCGTTTAGAAACACAGCACTACAGCTAGCTAGACCTAACATAATTTGCGCTCAAAAATAGAAAGCACCTTGTTGGGAATCGTCAGCACAGCGTAGCTCGCAAAATGAGACTCTGTGACATTTCACCTATCCCATACATCCTGCTAGTCATTCTAGAAAGATCGATTATCAGTCACGCCACAAATTCACAAAGGTGGCAAGTGGCCAAAATCGATCTGATCTCAACTAATACATGCCAGTGTATGATCCTCAGATTTTCGGAACGAAGAAAGCAGCTTGTAAATTAGGGAGACAAGATTCTTTCAGTTATGAAATTTTCTGCAGCTTAAATATTTATCTTAAAGAACCGAAAAGATCAAACTGTATTAGCTTTCACATAGTTTCCGTACAATGTTCCATTCCAAGCGTTTTCTACACATTCCTGAAGTATTTTGTTAGTGTTTTGTGTACTGCAAAACGCTTGTCGCTCTATACAATATTAGGGGACCTATAAATCACAACAACTGCGAAACGCCATACTTAGTTCACAAAAACGTCAATATAATAATACCTGGCAAAAGTTGTGTGAAATTAACATTACTGTTGTCTGCTTCAACGATAACTGTTTCCGAGATGTTTAAATATAAACAAAAATGAAAGCTGGATGATATGGTGCAGGCATTTTATTCTTAGCGAAGTGTTCGCGAGGATAAGTTTGACAGTAAAAATGTAAGTCGATTACCAAAGAACCCACCTCTTGAAATGTTCCTCGAGGCAGTCTTTACAAAACCTGTGTCCACACTTCGTTTGAACTGGGTCTTTTAACGTCAGCTTACAGATCGAACATTTAAAATCAATGTCAACTTCATTTACAAACTCCTCGTCATAACCTGAAGGTATGAGGGTACTTGATGCTCTCGCAGCCATTTTGTAAACTTTACACTTGGTTAAGCGTCGAGCAATTAATCAAAATTTCGCAACAAGCGCTTTCGAAACCACAACTTGATCGGGGTTAGAATTTGTAAATAACCTTGGATATTAATAATCGATAATTACATGATGGGACTTATGACCTTATAAACGACCAACTCAAAACCCTTCAAATCGTCGAAATTCGCCGTCTTTATCCGCAAGGACGGCAATGAAAAACATTTAAGGCAGGAATATATTTATTTTGAACTTTTTTTTTAAATATCCATCGTTGAATATTTTTGGTATTCCCATACAATTTCTTTAAATTTTAAAAATACAAACGGTCACGCAGTTTGTGTGGACCCTTGTCGTGTTGTTTCCTTAGACAACAAACTTCGCCCCACATTGTCTCTCTCCACCAGGTGTGTATGGTACCGGCGATATAATGCTTGGGGTAACCCTGCGATGGACTAGCACCCCATCCAGGGGAGAGTAGCAATTTCCCTAGCTGCATCATCCTACAGAAACATGGTTGCCGAGCCCTGGCCACGTGGGCCTCCTGTGACTCGTGTATGCATGCACTCAAACGTCTAAAGCAAAATAGACCGGAAGAGAAAGAGGTGGAAATGAAGCTTATGGTTGCTCTTTTTCCAATGAAATAAAACTGAGAAAACAGCTGCTCAATGATTCATCCCGAGTGACTCATCTAGATGGCATCGATTTTCATAGCGTGACCATACAGTGTGATAATTACCTACACCTTGATAAAATTTTGGTAGCCTTTACAGTACTTTGCTGGCAATAGATCAGTTTTTTTTCAGTTATATGAAGAGAGATCAATTGCAAAGTATATTGCGAACAAAGCTTCCTATCGCTTTGTGCCTTAAAGTACGACGGATTAACCGCCAAACAGTGTTCAGGACACCGCGTAAGCGCTGGTACTACTGTTGTTCATTACCGTAAAGTTCCCAACGTAACGACCCCCCGGAAATTTAAGTTTTTACCAGCACAAGTACCATCAAGGGCAGCAAAGAGATAGTATAAGGGCCAGTCTTTTGAAGGAAAACATTAATGACAATCGTAATTCGAGAAGAATTGAAACGCGTTCAGTTCGCGGGCACGTAGGGTTACATGAAGTAAACTGATCGGAGTGCCTTCACTCCTTATTTGGTCCTTTGGAATACTGCAAAGTTGCAAACTGTTTATCAGAAGCATCAGTCTAACGCATGTTTCTCTTTTGTTGTTGTTTAAAAATAGTCAATCTCCCATTTCTTTCGTGGGTGGGTTAAAAATTCGAGGCAGAGCTGAGTTTTGTTAACCGACTTCAAGGTGTTTGGATCCCTGATGAAACACTCTTTCGAATGTATGATATAGCTTCTCAGAGTGATCGTTTAGTACGGGGAAAGCTAACGGATAAAATCACCAAAATCTATGCTAATTTTAAAAGATCGTATTTTTAAACCACCGTCATGCTTATGAGTTTCTTTCTTTATGAGTTTCTTTTCTTTCAGTAGCTATTCATAACACTCGTGATGATATGCGAAAATGAGACACATGAAAATAACACATTCCTAGCAACTCAGTGCATGCAGGCATGTGCACAAGGGTGTTGAAAGACTATAAATACTGAATTCAAGCAGAATAACACTCCTTTCGTGCTTAGTTTTCAGCCAGCGGAGCAATGAAGGAAGGATCGGCCCACCCACCCACCCTGACCGAAAATTCGCGTGGGTCATAAAACACTGCTATCCTAAGCCAAGCTGTTCCAGCTTGGCTTAGACCGCTTAGCAATATTATCCCCATATCTTATCTCAACCGAGCATGAATAAGAGTGTTATGAAATATATAGATTACTAATTTTAAAAGATCGTATTTGCAAACCACCGTCATGCTTATGAGTTTCTTTGTTCAAACTTGATGAATTATAAATGAGTTTGAGAAACAGTTCCAATTCCAATTCCAATTCCAGTTCTATTTTTCCGGATCCGACCAACAAGTTGGTTCCCGCTCGTTTTACCATGACATTTCACGTAATTGTCACGATATGTCTTAAAGTGCGGTGAAGAAAAAACATCAGTCCGCCATATTGACTTTTATTTTCTTAATTTCCTGAAGAAGACCAGATAAACTAGCCGAAACGTCGATTGGAAATCGCTTTAAATCTCAGAATAATCCTGGGAAAAAGGAATAAGAATAGCTTAACTTAAATGTATACAGTTATACTGAAGTTTTATTTTGTATCTTTTATCTTTATTATTTCGTGGGTACCTGGAAACGAGCTCTTAAGATAAGCGCACTAACCACGTTAAATAAAGGATTGATTGATTGATTGATTGATTGATTGATTGATTGATTGATTGATTGATTGATTGATTGGGGTTTAATTTGAGCCTGGTGTCCAGTGCTGACCGCGCACCGGAGGTACATCGTTATTTTCAAGCATAAATGGCGGCTGCTCAAAAGTGTTATGTGATTTAAGAAATCCAAGAAATACAATCTAACGTTATTCTACTGTAAATAATGAGCCATTGTTGGACACGTGTTGAACGCTGGAAACTGTTAAACTCACTTTCCCGTTCCAGTTATACAATACAAGGTAAGATAGATGGACTAAAAATGGCTAAAATATGGTAGAAACACAGTATACACATACACTAAACAACACCAATAAGCGTTTCATCGACTTTATTCGGCGATTTTGATTTTATATATAGAGGTCACTTCACGGTTGGTGAGCGCGTACGATTTTTATTCACGAGTTGGGAAGAATCACAAACGAACGAGCGAGGCTTTGCGAGCTAGTGAGTTTGTGATTCTTCCCAACTCGTGAATAAAAATCGTACAATGCATACTGAGATTTACACAACAGAAAAACAAGACGAAACGATTAAATTAAGCTTATCAAAACTTTAGTAGAAGGGTTCTTGGTTTATTGTCAGACTCAACTTTCAAGTGGAAAAATTCACCGAATTCACACATCTGACAAAAATAAACACGACAATAATTTTTTCCAAAACTGTATAAAAACAAAGCAAGTTTTCGTACCTGTGTTTTGAAGTTTTTGCCGCTTTGATAACAACCACAAATGGCGAGAGTTCAAACTTGCTTGCACGTTTGGCGATTTCATTGCTTTTTTTAGCTTCTTTTAGCCTTATTCTTTCTCCTGTTAAACGTATATTTTCCCTTTCAGCATTATCTGTTAAAGTTCTTTTCTTTAGGTCCCCAGAAATCCGCATTTTTCATTGAAGTGATGGAGCTTTAAATCTTTTTGTCGCCATGAATGAATTTCTTCGAGGCCTTCAAGGAGGGCGAAGGCACAATGAATGGCGGGAATTCCCGTGTACGATTTTTGTCACTAGTGAAAAATGTCGTATCGCGATTCTGATTGGTCATACGATATTCTTCACTAGTGAGGAAAATCGTATGACCAATAAGATGGCTTGTCATACGTGAAGGGACGACTTTTATCTCATAGTTTTCTGGTGTGTAAATCTCAGTATGTATATAATAAATTGCTTTCTGTTTACGTTCAGTGCAAAATTACATGCAGTGTCTCATATTTTCAAATGTCATTCTCAAACTCATTAATAATTCATGATAACAAAAATAGAGGAAATCACAACCGTGAAGGAAGTTTGGATATGCGATACTTTTTATCATAACATTTGGTGAAGTTTTGCTTTGAATTTTTCCAAGAATAATTAATGTTGCGAGAAGCTACATCAAACACTGAAAGGAGCGTTTCATCTGGTATCCGAATACTTTGAAGAGGGGCAAAAAATGATTAGGCTGCGCCTCGTTTTTCAACCCACTTCTCGGTATTTGGATATCTTGAGAAACACTTTTCCTCCTGTTTGATATATTACTTAATATGTAAACATTATGCTTGGGTCTCCTGTGATGACACAGATGTTTTGACTACTTTTCTTTTCAAGCAGTAAACTTGGACAGGAAGATCATGTTTTAATAATTTTACATTTTAGTGCCTTATAGCATTGCCGCCGTCAAATACAAAAATAATCCTGGCGCGTGTCCCTCGATTTCTATATTCTCTGTAAATTTTGGGCGGAATCGGCCACCAGACGGCCAAGATATAAACATTTTTTACATTAAGAGCCCTAGCAAATTTTGTCTTGCAAATTTTTTTATACTTACTAGGTATCACCCGCAACCTTAAGTTCACGTAGAGTTGATTTGACAAAATGCCACATGTATAAATGTGAACTAGTATAGGGTTTTTACATATGGTAAAAGTATTGATTGGGAGTCATTGACATACTTTAGAAACAGCGTCTTACATTTTCCACAGCAGGTCCTGAAGTCAAAATTGGTTTTACGGGCACTAACAAGTCAGAAACGACCTCGACAAGGCCCATTTTTCAACATCCCCCCTTAAGTTTTACTCGCATTCAAAGGGAAGTCAAGAGAATTGCTCTTAAATCTCCTGAGGCCAGCCAGAAGGACCCTACTAATCAGAAATACGGAGCTTTAGACGATAGTACTTGTCAAGCTTACATGTAATTCAACAACGTGTTGAAGGGGCCGGCTGATATATCGTATTTTCATGATTATGTCCAGGAGCCTGCATTAAGCTTACTTTACTATTTTGAAAAAGCAAGAAACAATCGTCAAAAGTGATGAAAGCAAAGAATTATTAACTAAAGAGACAAAATAACGGCTGAACAAGTCAAAATTCCACAAGAATGACAATTTTGATTTCTTGACTGCCTGTCACGAAATCAGCCCTGCACTTTTTCTCAAAACTACTGCTCATGTTTTGCTCAGTAACATCTTTTTTATCCGATTAAGATGTATATGTTGTCATTTAGCGACATAACATATAAATAAGGCAAGCGAAATTTTGATAATTCTTTAAGTCATCAGCCGGCGAATTTGTTCGCCCTGTTGTAGTGGACAAATGACAAAAAACCCTTGGCTTCTTAGACTAAACTGATTACAACTCAACTCAACCCTTAAAGTTATAACAAAATATCTGGCAAAAATTTGAGCGAGAACAGAATGAGAAAGCAAATTACTGCCCGATATCACATTGGCGGATCGACATCAACCTGAAGAAACAGAGTATCATCCACGAGGTAGCGCCTTGTTTGCAGTTTGTTGTACGATACAAGCCACTCCACATTGTCAACCAATGCTTCGTTAGGTCTCCTATTACAAATGATAAAGGAGCTCTTAACGTTATTTTCTCTCAACTCTGGATTTTCTTGTTGATCGATCAGAGTATAAGTTACTTTCCTGTGGAAAGGCCAGGGTAACATGGCATCGTATTTACTTTTCATCACAACGATTAAGATCAATAAGTGAGTGGCGTCTTCATTAGGATTGATTAAAACTTTTAATCTGTAGCCAAAACGTCCTGTAAAGAAGGAATTACTTTTAATTGTCTTGTGTCTCCAGCCCTGCGCTCGCCTCCACTTTTTACTGAAATTGTTAATCTTCCAAACGAATAGCGTGTTTCCATTTTCTTGATCTGTTCTTTCTTTTAGTTTTAACTCCCTCCGAAGTGCCACCACTTTCTCTTCCAGGTTATCATTCGTATTGCTTAGCTGTTCCTGGGTTAATCCTATCTGAACTTGTGTGTCGTTCATCTGAGCTTGTGTTTTATTTAACTGATCTTGTGTTTCTTTCAACTGAACTTGTGTGTTCTTCAATTTCGCACAAGCAAAGTCAAGGTGCTCACGCGTGGCTGAATAAAGATGAGAGTCCAAGTTTTTTCGTTGAACCTGCAGAAAAAGACGAAAAGTGACAAGTACAACATGTACAATCGCATCTATATATAGTATACTGAAAGGGCGTTTTTGACTGCAGACAGAAAGATTACCCATGAGCTAAAATTTGATCAGTGTAGACAAATCAATACGAACCTTTTCGTTGCAGCCCAACTCAACATACGGGCAGGAAACTAAGGTCAGTGTACAGTCATTTTCAATATGGTTTGGAATCTGAAAGAAATCGATTAAGACACTGACTATGAATTGATCCACAAACCGGCCAATTGAAGCTGTTTCAAGTTGCCGGAAATATAAAGGAGGGTGAGATAATCTCATAAAGCTACTTTAAAGTTGCGCAAAATTGGTATTCAATTATTTTTAGCGTGGGGCCAATCGCAGTAACGCCAAAATGCGTCACTTGGTTCAGTAAGGCCTCGTAATTAATTAAAAACCATAGTTTTATCAAGTCTATGAAGGCATCCTACTAATACCACAGCCTATCACTGTTCGCTGGTGGTATTCACAGGCGACAAGACAACAATGGAATCCACTTACCATTTCCCTGGGAATTAAATCACCACAGCTGTTAGAGCAGTTAACTGGGTACTTGTTGCACTTTCCAAGATGATCCTGCAAAAATGAGAGCCAATTGTTCACCACCTACGTACACCTTCAAATAATTATTATCTATTGACCAGGGGCAACATCTTTTTAATACAACTAATATTTTTCACTGATGTTGCCCTTTAGGTTCATAGACTGGATATCCTCTGAAACTGAATTTTTAAAAAAATCTGTACTTGTATCAGTTTTTACAAGATAATTGATCGAGTTGTTTATTTATTAGTTGTGTATGATTTAACTGTATATATAAAACTCTTAAAGACCATGACACGAAAGTGCAAGAGTCTTTTCTCCTGCGCATTCTCATCTCTCTCACACACTCGAACTTCAATGTGCGACCACCTCTTCTAAGCGACCACTTTTCCGAAATACAAAATTTCTTCCAGTCATATCATATGCGACCGCGACCACCTTCAACGTTGGTGATTTTGAATTATTCTATTGTTTCTAAAGTGCACCTAACCCCCATTGTTTTCTTTTAATCAACTCAATGTACGTTGAAAAGTCGAATAGTGAAATATTTCTTGTTTTTAACGTTCCGTTGTTGAGTTATAGAGATTTGAATTTATAAAATGTTAATTAGATGACGTCAAATCAAGACAACCACTATTTCTACTTCAATTTACAATACGCAGTTCACAGCTTAAGGATAATCAATTTAAGAAATACTAAATAAAAACTGTTAATAGTCAATTGATTTTTAAAAAAAATATTACTTGGAGGTGAAAACAAGTAGTTGTATAATAAACGATTCTTGATTTGACGTCATCTTATTAACATTTTGTAAATTCAAACCTCTATAATTCACTAACGCAACGTTAAAAACAATAAATATTTAACTATTTAACTTTTCAACGTATAAATAGTTGATTAAGCGAAAAAGAAAACAATTTTGGGTTTAGGAACACTTAAATCTCAGTCAAGGGAACACCACCCAATATTCCGATGTCACTACAGACGCAAATTGACTAATTTGTTACAGTACAAGTCCCCTGCATCGAAACTTCAATATGATACAATATTTGTGTTGATTGTGCTTTGTTAATTGAAATTACTACAGGTTTATATGATTGAAAGTAGGGACGCCCTGTGGTCTGACCTCTCGTTAGCGACCACTCTGGCTTTGCATTTTGTATGATCCCTTTCGGGAGGTTCAACTGTAATACTTCCTTCTAATACCTCTTACATTCTTAATGAGGGACTTTTGCTTTACATTGTACTTCTTTTTCTTTTTAAAACAAAAGAGGAAATGAAAAAATAGGAATGTCAGGAATTTACGATGTTGGTTATATATTACACTAAGCATGATGGGTAAAATATAGCACGAGGTTTGCTACAGGATGGCAGACTGTGTGTGCAATAAATAACACAAACTAATAAAGAGTGCCTGATCTTTAGTAGAACGATTTTCACAAGAAACGCAACTGGGAAGTCAAGACCCTTCGACCTGAAACACTTCCAAATTCTAAAGAAATGATTGTCGTTAGAAAAGTTAAAATGAAATTTAACACCCATCTGACAATGTATCTTTATTTTAAGTAATTTTTTACAGGGGCACCCAACGAACAATCTTTGGTAAAATGCATTATTTTACTCAAATAAATTTAAAAAAAATGATATAAAAGCATTTCCAGGTATTCTTCTACATTTCTGGGAAAAATATATCTGTTCCTTTTTCCCAGCATAACGCATAAGGAAATTCCCAGCCAGCTGGATAAAAAAATGTCTGTTTCCCAGCTAGCAATTAAAAAAATGAATAAACAAAAAAATTATAATAATAAGTCACCAAAAGGGGCTTGGAAACATTACTGCGCCTTTCAATAACATGCGGAATTTGAAATTCAAATTTCCACCAACGGTTGCGTTTTACACTGCCGTCAATCATCTTAGCTTACCTCTCAGGAAACAGATCTTCACTTCAATGAGTTCAAAAGGTCACGTCCGTGCATTATGATTGGTAGATTTCGATCCATTTTGTTTGTTCCTTTTTTACATGGTCCGCTGGCTTTCGTATTAATTATGATTGACGGCAGGGAATAACGCAACCGTTGGTGGAGAAATTCCGCATGTTATTGAAAGGCGCAGTAATGGCAAACTATCATGTGAATCTTTTTCGTTTATTATTTTGTACGTGTACTGCCGTTTCGAACTTCAACCTCAGTATTCGGATGTCTCTAAGTACTGCTTAAATTTATCACTACGAAGCTGAACCCTTTTAAGCTAAAAAAGTGACCAACATCAATCTTTTACTCACAAAATCTATACATAATCAGTCTCTTTTCGATCTGCTCAAGTTAGCCAGTACAGTTTGTTCTTGCGACTCCTTTCTTAAGTCGGGCAGCGCAAAAATGGTTATTAAAAACATTTATACAGAATGTTTTCCCAGCCAGTATGAATTCCGCTGGGGAACAGATAGAGTGAGGAACAGACTCGTTGGGTGCCCCTATTTTTAGCTCGCCGTTCTGAATTCTCTCAGCCATGTGACCGGAAATACATGGTTTGAAAGTGACGTTTTATTACTTAAATAAAATAGAGCGGTTTTCAACTGAGAGTCCAAAAAGAGTTTGCAGTTGCTTTGGTGTTGCATTACTAAGCTTTGTGATTGGCTAAACAAATTTACAGCCATTTTATCAACCAATCACATGTAAAATCAAAATCGTGACTTGCTCGCAACGTTTTCCCGCGCTTGGGACCGGCTACATGTATTTGCTTCGAGTTCTGATTGGTTCATTGGATTGTCTGTGTCTGTTGTGATTAGCCAGAGTGATGACTTTGGTTTTGGTTTTACGACACTCGTGTGAAAACTGCTCTACCAACGCCTTTCATTACTAAATTATTTTTACCTGGTTATGGCACTTTGGGTGTAGCTGTTTACAGTATTCACACTCGATGATCCTCCACTCGCACGTCTTTGACACGTGTTCTTCCAGATCTTTCCTCTTCAATGTCTCGTGACAGTCTTCGTTGGTACAGGAAACTGCTTTAAAGGGGCAAGTTTCCAAGTGAATCTATCACATGACATAGACAATACGGGCGAATAGGTCAATTTCGATATCTTTAAATTCTTAAGGTGGCTGAACACAGTTTGCACGCGCTCTTCAATTTCAGCTGCCTACGTGAGTCAGCATGTACAGAGTTTTGAGAAAAACAAACGTGGCGCCTATTCAGCGATCATTTTATTTTGCTCAGCGTGGATCGAAAAAGTGTTGTTTTTCGTCTTAAAATCAAACAATTTGTTGTTCGTAAAAATGTTTGTTGAATCATAGATAATTTAAAGAACCATTGAAGAAATACACTGCCCTTTTGGTCGTTTTTGTCTTTGGATCGACAACCTAGTCAAATGCAACGCATGCGCTGTTGACCAAAAAATTGTGACTGGATATTTTAGCGACTTTCCTCGGAAATGTGCTGATTTCTACGGGACCTGACCACTTGTTAGAATTTCACGAAATTACGCACAATAATAGTTCCGAATATGACGAACTCACCTGCCAGCAGAAATTTGAAATCTAACAAAGGAGATTTTTACAAAACGCAAACATATTAAACCACAAATTACGGAAGATCCCTCCGTTAAAATTACATGAGACCAGTGTTAGCATGCGAATATTTTTACGAGTTTACTGGAGACAAATGATGGACAAAATCTAACGACTAGATTTCTGAAAATAAACGAAACCAAATATTGCAGGCTTATTTACAATCCATCGTGTTGCCATGGCAACACCCTATCAAAATATATAACTTGTTGCTTAAGGTCATTAAAACCACTCTTTATCAGTTGATGATACAATCACGATATCAAACGAATGCCCAATGATTGGTGAACACATTGTTATCATCTTTGTGACACAATATAGAAACAGTATAACGTGCTGAAAACACCCTTAATTTTAGTTTTAAGTGTTAATAATGTAAGGTGGCTCTGAACCCCACCTACAGAATGTTTTTGAACTTTGCCAAAAGTTGCATCTTATCCTACTGATCAAAATTCGACAATAAAAAATGGGGTTCACCGAGTCATTTTTGAGTTATTAACACTTTAAGCTAAATTAAGGGTGTTTTCAGCACGTTATACTGTTTCTATAGTAACATATTGTGTCACAAAAACGATAACAATGTGTTCACCAATCATTGGGCATTCGCTTGATATCATGATTGTAGCATCAACTGATAAAGAGTGGTTATAATGACCCATCAAATGCTAAGTCTTGAAAAGTGCTGCACACTATTGGGAGCCACCTTAATCGTGTGCCTCACCAATTTTGGGCGCCCAGGCGTTAGTAGTTTTAATATGACAATGAATGACGCATAGGTACAGTCAAACTGTGTTCAGCCACCTTAAATGACTCCAAGGCTAAGGGGAATAAAAGGGTAATCAATTATATACCCACCAATCTCAATGTGATTTCTTTTGTTTTATTCCCCTAAACTTTAGAGTCAAGTATGAATTTTAATATCTCGAAGCTGGCATATTGACACACGTGAATCACAAAAACTGCTGCTGGAAACAGTTATTCGTATGTTTGTTTTAATTCTTACCTCTTTTGTCTTCAATTCACCAGTCCATTCGCAATCCTCATTTGGACATTTTATTGCCAAGGAATTAATTTTTTTGGCAGTTGCTTTGTCCTGAAATACATCCTAAAATATAATAAAGATAAATTCATTATTCCCCAAAGAAATTTGGCAAGTTAAGAAAACGTCTGATAACAGATTTAAGAGCCCGTGACTGTAAATATCGAGAATCACTGGACAGGCTCCCAAAATCGAAAATCCTGATAATTTGCCAAAAAGTTAATTTTGGAGAGCTATGTTTAAAAATATTATTGAACCTTTCTAGAAATTTATAATTTTCGAGAAAAGGGGGAAAAACGAAAATACCGGATTTTGCCTAATTAATTAATATGCACAAATCACAGTTAAATTGACCAACTTCAGTACGCTTGTGCTGAAACAAGGTGCAACGCTAGAAAACGGGGATACGTTTTTTCTTTAGTATAAATAATCTACTTTCTAGCCATTGTCCTTTTCAAAGTTTTGCAGAGATTTAGAAAGTATCACAGTTTTTTTAAAAAAATACCATCTCATGCATTTTGTGAAAAGGCAAAAATTGAGCAACTTCAGTGGCACGAAATTAAATCCGATATTAAATCAAAATATATACAAGAATAAAGTTCGGCCCTTATACTGAAACAATGTGAAAAGAAAAAATCTGGGCAATTCAGATTCGTGTTGACAAAACGAAAACTTCGCGACGCGCTGTTGTCAAATTTGCATAAATTAGCACAATTGTAAATACTGTAAGACTATTCGTTCTGAGGAAATACGATAGACTGCCGACTCGACCCATTAAAATATGCCTTATCTATTATTAGATGGTTTATTTGTTTTATCTTAGCAGTTATCTATATCATTTTCGGCTTTGAGATATCTCAAATGAAGAGGAAATCGGTAAAATTAGCCGCTTATTATTAAATACTATAATAACGGTTAAAACACAACGACAGATCAATGAAGACAGAGTACATGGATCAGAAAAAATCTTGAAATAGTAATGGTAAAAAAGGCAAACTGATCCTTACGGCAAGAAGAAAAGATAGAGACAGAAGTGAAATAAAAAAATAATAAACAGTTGAATATATTTGCCCGATATTTCGGTTTGCAAAACAAACCTTCTACGGGGGCTAGAAAAACAAAAATGAATACAGAAATAAAATGACCGTTACATATAGATCATTTGAGTTAATAATTCATTTTTGTTTTCTAGCCCCCGTAGAAGGTTTGTTTTGCAAACCGAAATATCGGGCAAATATATTCAACTGTTTATTTATTTATTTATTTATTTATTTATTTATTTTTTATTTCACTTCTGTCTCTATCTTTTCTTCTTGCCGTAAGGATCAGTTTGCCGTTTATACCATTACTATTATTAAATAGTCGACTGTCGGAGTTGGGAGGCAAACACCATGAAGCGGTGTAGCTGTTAAATCAACTACATTTTTCAATTGCAGTTTCTTCATAAAATGTTAATTTTCCTTTGGAAAAAAATTATTTTTTTCTTCAAATTTGGGTTGTTTAGCGAGTACTAAAACACTATTAAACAACGTTTACGAAACTTTAACCGAAAGTACTAGTCATTCTAGTACTCTTAACTGGCAAAGTCACGCAACATCGCGACCACGGTTTGTTTTCAAACGTGGAGATGTTCAAATGTTTTCATGTTAAGAACTGTGGATAGTTTTTTCATAGCCTGATCACAAATAGAAACAATTAACCTCCAAATTATCTATGTTTATTACCTCTGAGTTATAACTACATGATCGATTGACACGCCCTTGACACGACACCGTGACTACTAATTGATCTATTTCAAGTTATTGTCACGCAGTTTATATTTTTAACTATGGCGACCGTAGAAGCCCCAACAATATATATTAAATATAACATAAATTTATTGTGACCATGGTTAGTATCAGCTTTATTTTTTTATTTTATTTTATCATCTTCCCTGAAAGACATTTCGTCGAAATATCGGCTGGAAAGCCAGCATAATAAACCAGCAATAGGCAAACAAACTTAGAAGCAAGGCTGATACTACGTATAAAAACTTTGCAAGACATTAACATGACACGAGATGATTTTTATTTTGACTCGTTAGATTCGCAATGGTTAGAGTACGATGGCAAAAACATTTTCCGAAGAACATGGTTATCAGTTAAGGTGGCTCGATATACATGCAGTTTTTTTTGGCGCGCGCAGATTGGGTTCTAATTTACCCGCGGGACTTTTAAAAATTTGAGTCATGCAAGAAAAAAGATAAACAAACATGGCCGCAGCACTCCTGTCGCAATTTTTTTTTTTTTTTTGCGCCGGCCTGGTAGATTGTGTTTTTCGCGTGTATGCAAGCTAGGTTTACATTCTTCTTTCTTTGGTGGTAATGTGTTTTACCGAGAAAAAGAAAACAGGGCGTTAAACTGACAAGAATGCACTGAAGAATGGGTTCGCGATCGACAACTCAGCCCCGCATCGACGCAATTTTCCTCTGAATACGAGGGAGTTTATTTTGGGCTGTTTTTAGGGGCAGTGTATTTTCTTAATCTAAACTCTAAGAGTAATGCAAAATGTGTAGGGAAAGACAGTTCATCTTCTAATAAGAACAAACAGCAACAGATCGGAGCGTGTGCGCGACGAAGTTCCCACCCACTGCATGACATTTGCGGTCGATTCTCGTCATCAATTAGATAAGAAAATGCACAAAAAAGGGTTATCCAGCTACGAACCACCAAAGGAAAAAAAGCAAAAAGGAAGTTGACGTTGTTGTCTTTTAATGAAGCAGCAAATCAGAAATACTCAAAAGGAGAAAATTAGGAAATCTTCGATCTGGCGTTCAAGAAAAGACACAGCAACACGGCTACCGTGATTATCAATTTGTAGTTTTTGACACGGAGACAACTTCTTCAGATAAAATAGCAGCTATAACTAAACAGGTAAACACTTACAATTACTATGTGCATTTTACCAAAATGAAATGTCAGCTTCTACGCTTCTCGATTTAACAAACTGTCTGTGGAATCGATAAATAGCCAGAAAACTTTGCTCAAATTAAAGAAAACGTTAACGTTCCAGTGCAGACTGTTCATCTGAGCGATTTCACCACTTTTCTCTCCAGTGTTTTGATCGGCCACAATTCTTTTGTTTTGACACTCCCACATTGCTACGCTCTCTTAGGCATGAGTTCAAAGAAATACTTTCATCCATGAAAAATTCTATTCGCCGACAGTCTTCACCTTGTCAAAACACCCGAATCGCTCAATCCTGGAGGAAAGCCCTGTAGAAGCAATCATCCATCGGTTTTAAAATCTGTTTTTAATGACGAGCTTTTTAGCACACGATGCTTTGGAAGATGACTTTGCTCTCCATCGCGTATAATTTCAATCCCCGTCGTTGTAAACAACGGCAATGTAAAACCCGCCTCCTTCGCTTTTGAAGACATGGTATTTTTAGACAAACGCTTCCAGCGTGTGCAATTTGAGGGATAACATCTTTTCTCAGAGTAAAAATGGGCTGGTAAAGCAAAGCCTCCTACAAAAAATTGCAGAAAGTGGTCTGTCCTACCAGGACTTACAGCATCTTTACAGAAGCTCGCAATTGTGAGCAGAAAGCGGACAGAAGCAGCGATTCCATCCACACCACGAGGAACAAAGCATCCAGCGATTTTAGCCAGAATTGTTAATCATTTCGAAGGCAAGTGATGTAGCAGCCATTACTAGATTCATCCAAAAGATAACAATTTCTTTCCCACAAAAAGCTGCACAGCTCGAAAGAGATTTGTCTATAAATGAATAAACAAGAATAACATAAACTTTCGAAGTACACAATTTCACTTCCGCTCAGTAATTTTTTTTTTCATATTTTGCATGTTCGCTTCGTTCTATCCAAAGTGCGTTTTACGCTATTTGGAAAAAAATTCTGTCAAAAGAGAAAGAAATTACCAACGAATTCTAAAAAACGCGTTTTTCTTTAAAATTTCTGACAGATTTTTTTTTTTTAAAGTTGGTACACAGGGGTCGAAGGCGGTATGTAAAATTTCAACAGTATGGCACATTAATACTGTAATATTATCTTGATTTCGGGGTAGAATGTGATGACGATCCGCAAAGTATAACTCTAATTGTTTTGCCTCCAAATATACTAGACAGGGAAACCAAAATACTATTTCGAGCCACCTTAACAGCGTTGCCAAATAGCGAGCGTGAATCACGGGTCACTCGCTTGTACGTTGCGCTTTGTTACTCGTGCTCTTTACAAAGCGTTTTGCAGTCCAGATCTGGACGCGCTCTTTTATTCGATCGCTTAACGTAGTTCAGACCTAGAGTACATTAACTGAGGTTTTAAAAGTAATATAGGCCTTTCTATTTGTCGGACAATGAGAAATGTTAAATAAATGATGGCTTCTCTTTAAAATCCTAACTTGAAACAAAACGTATAAAAAGCCAAGTATGGACGCTTCTGCCAACATAAAGTTATTTCTAGGCAAGTCGCTTGCCTTCCTTGATGAACAAGGGCATCAACAAGCATCCCGTCCAGTGGAGAAAGTTCAAGTAAAGTTCACAAACAGTTGGTTCTCCGGAAATATCCAGTGAGCTGAAAGCTGCTATTAAAAATCAAAGGGCTCTTAAAGCCATCTCGTTAATGCGAGAGAATGTAAGGTTAATGAACAACAACAACAACAACAACAAGAATTGGAAAAGTTGGATGCCTTTGGTAGGTAAATGTAGTAAAGACGTGATAGGTAGTATGTGTAAAGGTGCTAAATGGTCTATTGAAGTTGAAAGATTGAAAATACCTGTAGGTCTAATCGTAGAGTTAGACATTGCAGTCATAGAGGCTTAAGGGCTCTTTTAGGAGCCACCAAATCAATAAAAGTCATGAGCAACAAAATAATCACGAGTGTGAATGTAAATAATTTTCTTGTTAATTTAGCGTATTTGTTCAAAATAGTCTTCATTTTACAGCTGAGGGGAAACTTCAACTTTATTATATTAAGCGAATGAGGAGGCCAATTTGGTTGCTACGGGGGAATATTATGAGGAGGGACGGGGGTGGCAAAACTACTTAGATTCAATCTATCTTTAAAGAGCCCTTTTACTTAGTTAATTTTTCTATGTTTTGTATCAGTCAGTATTTTAGTAGCAATGACTTGTATGGCATTACAATGGCGATTTTCTTATCAATCGAAATTTGGGAAAGATGTACGAAGGTTAAAAAATATTTACTATCTTTATTTATTGATATTTGAACAAAACTAAAACATATTGCAACGATTTTCATTTGGGATTAAAATTGATTTACTGGCAATGTTTTTAAACAGCCAATTTATATGTGCAGTGTATATGTGGATGTATGAGACAAAACAAGAACTTTGTGCATGTGAATAAGTTCAGTAAAAAGACTTCAGTAAAAAAGGAATGTTTTCTCTAAATACTTCACTAAGGTAGACTATTGTAAAAAAGGCAAATAAAAATATTTTACTTGTCGCTTTTTCCGTTAGCTAAAAAATTTTGTACCTTCGGGCAGAATGGTGTCTCTTGTAGGAATAGAGCTGGTGATTAGGTTTCGTTTCCTTTTATAGCCAATTAAAAATGCGAAGCTGTTTTAAAAACATCTCGGCTTAAAGAAGACTTGGTAAAAACGACAAGCGACGTGGCCCCGAAAATTGCCGACATGAGACGTTCTGAACAGCGAGAAGCGACTCGATTCCGCTTCAAAAATACGACAAATTACGACAACGACACGATAAACACTAAGAATAGACAGCGACTTAGGTTGTGCAATTTACCAATAAAAATTAAACATTATTGACCATATTGTTCATATCAACACCCGACGGCCAACGGTCTGTTCGACCTCGTTCCCAAGGCCCCTCTCTTCCTCTCTCTTGGAAGAGTACATCCTAGACTCTCGGTATACACATACATATCGGTGACCTTCGATTTTTGGCACTAATCATTGTGTTCTGAATTCTGGTGATCTCTTGTAATCTTATATCGTCAAATAAGGGTCAATAAGTAACTCTTCCCGTATCACAAGTACACACACGGTCATGGAAAAACACAAGGAGGAAAAGAGGAAAGGAAAAAACGTTAAAAACGCAGAAGTCGACACAAATCACACTAGGCTCAAAAGCCTCGGAAGGGTGGCTTTTTGGGAAGGAACTTGATGAGGGTAACCGTTGAAAATTTATACATCAGTGGTCGCTGGCCACCCATGATTGTAGGTTCAGAAAATTACTCTGAAATACATGCATTGAAGACTTCGTAAATACAGTTGAATCCCGGTATTTCCAACATCTACTATCATTAGACTCGTATAGTAAATGACTGAAAAAAGCAAATCGAAGGTCACCGAAGGGAAATGGATTTGAGTTCGAGATTACGGGGAGTTCGAGAGGTTCAACTGGTCTCAACTGTGAAACTGTAGGTGCAAATTGTGGATCATCGCGATACAGAATTAATTCTGACCAGAACTGTCAGAACTGTCAAGCAGAACCGGTTCAAAAAGAAGCTAGGATCATGCAATTTAAATCTTTGATGTGTGCCACAACGCATCGGGAAAATGTTTACGCTTATCCGCGTTTGTAGATCTTTATATATAAGATATAAACATCTTAGAATTTTACAGAGATTTTGAAAAGAAAAGAACTGATTACTAACCATGACCTATGGTCGCTACAATGTCTGTCATTGATCGATCAGAGTCCGTTCACGCATAATCGTTTATCATTGTTCATTGCTATTTTAAGACTTAAATTCAGTCAGGAAGTCAAGACAAAAAAGTGCATATCCTTAGAATTCCTCTATTCTTCAAAGAAAGAATTGAGCAAATATATATTTTTCCAACTTCAATTTCGTTTTTCAGACAGTTTTGAGATTCGCTCTTTCATGTTCTTTATAATCTTCCGGAAACCGGACATTCCACAAGGATAACAAGGTATCGCAGAACATTCATGCCAATTTTTAGAATTTTCAATCAAATCAGTTGCAACCTGTAGGTAAACGAACTGAAAATATTCACCTGTATACGGAATTCTATTTTATGAAAGGGGTGAATCCGGCGATCTGTTTTTAGTCATATGGGAACTTTGACTCAGTCAAAGCTTTAATTTTAGCTTGTATTCACTACGCTTGATAACTGCGTGGGGCTAATTGAAACCACTCGTATTACTAATCACGTTAAAAGAGACATCAAATATTCTAGATATGGCTTGTTCTCAAAAGAACCAGAGACTGTTAATGTTATCATAATACTGATATGTTTTTACAACAACCACAGGCATTTCAAGCCGTGTTTCCACCCCCGGGGGGGGGGGGGGGGCTCCCATATAAAAATGACGGGGGTGCTCGTCGTACCTTTTAGGGGTCAAAATTTGGAGATTGGTACCGCTTAGGGTACTAAAGTCTAAAATGGCCACCGTTAGAATTATCGCGGTACCTTTTAGGGTATGAGCCGAAAATATATGACAGAATATGACATGTGTTGTTTTAGAATTGGTACCTCTTAGGGGTCAAAATTCTTTTGAACCACGCCCATCATACGAGATTCTGGTACCTTTTAGGGTGTTTTTCGAAAATTTCAGACGAGCATCCCCGTCATTTTTATATGGGAGGCCCCCCCGGGGGGGGTTTCCACTAAACACGGGGAACAATAAATCACCAAAACGGCTTGAAATACCCCAAAGGACAAAAGAATACACCAGAGGTGAGTTCAATAGAGTCACTTTATTGAATTAATGCCTAGATTTCGCTTTATTAAGCGTTTGAAATCTACATTATTTTTTCCCCATACAAAGTCTTATAAAGCGCTCAAATTTTTAAAACGGCCGCCGTGTAACCCAATACCGCTTTCATCAAAGGGTCACGTCCCGTCTTCCACACCGCTAATAATTAATCCTTCGCTTTCTCGTGACGTGAGCTTGGGCTGCCTGTGCAACAACGTACAATAATTTACTCACTAGTTTTCTCGTTGTTTATGTTCATATTGGCGCCAGAACAGAAACCATAACTATGGGAACTATGCAAACCTCCGGTCAAGAAGTAAAATTGCAGTTTAACACCGATGCCTTGGATTTTATTTATACTTCACCAGCAAACATTTCCTCCCAGCAGAAAATTTAGCTGTCTCGACCCACAAAAATTTCCTCCCGCAAAACAAATTCAGTCGGACTATCCGCAAAAATTCCTTGTGCACGGTAGCTAAATCAATAAAACTATGACGTCTTTCCCATACTATTGTATAATCAAACCGTAATAGCAATGATTCAGTATTCCAAAATAGAACAAACGCAAATTTTATGCTATTTTGCTCTGCCATATCGCTCATATTAAAACACAAACTTTCCCGTCCCATTTAACTTTCTTAAAACGTCTCCATACGTAAAAATACACCGTGAAATTCTCAAATTGCGTTTCCCAAGAAAACGCATTTGACCTATTTTTACCCTTCTAAAGCAGCTTTAATGGCTTTACAACAAATGATTGAAAATTTGAAACATTGATAGGTAACGTGAGATATCGAAACTTAATAAGAACTTAATACCTTTGCGGTGACGAAACTGATAACCAATTTCTCTGTTAAACACAGATTATAAAATTTGTACTAAAGTAATTAAACATGCGGGATTCCTGACCGCAGTATTTATGAAAACCTTTTTCTGATCCGGGAAACAATCGACCATGTAAACCGTAAACAGCTTTCGGCCGCTGTTATTAGCCTGGATCAGGAAAAGGCTTTCGACCGGGTTAATCACGGCTTTTTGAAAGGCGGTTTAGAGCGCTTTAATTTTGGCCAAAATTTCCGGCGCTGGTTAAACATTGTTTACACCAATATTACCTCGTGCGTTATAAACAATGGATGGCTCTAATCGGCCTTTTCGCTCGAACGGGGAGTTAGACAAGGTTGTCCGTTGTTGCATTATAATTCAGTATTATTTTATTTTGTATTAAATTTTCCACCGCAGAAATATACTCCCGCAGAAAAAATACTTGTTTTAATGATGTATATCGGCTTAACAGGAACTTTTAAACAGTGAACAAACGTATTGCTTTCATAACTCCGAGGCGACCGGCACAACAGTGATCTGCATTCCCGATTCAACTCCAGACACGTCCTTAAATGAACCAGAGACTATTATCATAATACTGATACGTTTTTACAACAACGTACAATAATTCACTCACTGGTTTTCTCGTTGTTTATGTTCATATTGACACCAGAACAGCAACCATAACTATAGGAACTGTACACCTCCGGTCAGGAGGTAAAATTGCAGTTTAATACCGATGCCTTGGATTTTATTTATACTTGACCAGAAATCCGCAAACAAAAAATTTTAGCTGTCTCGACCCGCAAAAATTTCCTCCTGCAAAACAAATTTAGTCGGACAATCTGCAAAATTTCCTTGTGCACGGTAGCTAAATCAACTATGACGTCTTTCCCACACTATTGCATAATCAAACTGTAATAGCAATGATTCAGTATTCCAAAATAGAACAAACGCGAAGTTCATGCTATTTTGCTCTGCCGTATCGCTCATATTAAAACACAAACTTTCCCGTCCCATTTAACTTTCTTAAAACGTCTCATTCATAAAAATACACCGTAAAATTCTCAAACTGCGTTTCCCAAGAAAACGCATTTCATCTATTTTTACCCTTCTAAAGCAGCTTTAATGGCTTTACGACAAATGAAAATTTGAAACACTGATAGGTAACGTGAGATATCGAAACTTAATAAGAACTTTAATACCTTTGCGGTGACGAAATGTGTTATAATTATAGTGGCAGTATGTGACGCCGTTCTTGAAATCCTAACCGGTTTAACCAACCATATCCTCGATGCCCTAATATAGCTTCTATAAAGAAGAAAGAAGAAATCTCCCGGACAAAAGTCCACAAAATTTAACAAAGAAACCTTTGTTAACAACTTATGTCCCTTTTTTTTCGTACCAACTCCGAAATGTCGTTTAATGCGCATGCGCATTAACGAGATAAAAAGGCTTCTTTAGAAGCCACCAAACATAATAAAAGTTTGTGACCAACTTGACATTCACAAGCGGGCAAAGTCCATTGCAAAACGAGAAATTAAGCTAAGTATAGCCATTATTAAGCCAGTTCATTAAGCAATAACATGTTCTACATATGACCGATTGATCGACGATTCATTAAGCTCTGAAAAGAGCTCCCGATCAACGCGTTGCATTTCTAACACGGAAGACATTTCAAAGAAAGATATTTCGAAGAACACGCACTTGTTGAGACGGTGTCGAAGAGTTTACTGCTAGCGACGCGCGAAACGTTGTGTGATTAAAAGCATTAAGAAATCATTTGTATTTTGGTTGTCAATGGTTACTATAATTTTAGCTTTATTTCTATTTTAACAAACCCAGATTAAGAGTTTCTAAGTACATTTTGTTAACACCTCAATTTTAATGCTTAATTGCAGCGGCATGTGTCCTACTGTTTACGGAGGCGGAGCTTTGAATACATTATACTCTAGCGGGAATTTCAAAGCAAGTCCGTTCTATTGTCATGCGAGTGAAAGCTCGAACGTCAGTAAAACGTTAGAAAGTTGGATTTTGCGACCACTTCCCACCACTTTTTTCCTTGGAAACTTGGTATGAAGCTTCTTTAAACATCAAACAATAAAAGCCCTATGCTAACTTTTTTGAAGAGCACTTTGGCGGAAAAAAATCCAGCCTCGCGATATTTTTCGATATTTTCCCATACAAAAAATCCTGAAAAAGGCCAAATTCGTGCAAAATTTGCGACCGGTTTCACTTATGCTGAAATGTCAGAAAAGCCCTTATTTTCTACATCCATGTCTCATCTGCAAAAGCCATATGCTAACTTTTGAGAAGGAAAATTATTAAGCTAGTAAGCTCGCAAAACGTACGCGCTGTTGGCCATTTTCAGGCCATTTTCAGGCCATTTTCCTCATTGCTTGGCCGTCTGACATGCTAATTCAGTTCAATTTTCCCGCGCGCCACACATAAAAGTTCCGGATGTGTCTCTGCATTGTGGGCGATGCAATTTCCTCTATATTTGAGATATCTCAAAGCCGAAAATGATATAGATAACTGCTAATATAAAACAAATAAACCATCTAAGAATAGATAAGGCATATTATCATGGGTCGATTCGGCAGTCTATCGTATTTCCTTAGAACGAAAAGTCTTAATATATAGTATTTATAATTTTGTTAATTTATGCAAATTTGACAACAGCGCGTCGCGAAGTTTTCGTTTTGTCAACACGAATCTGAATTGCCCAGATTTTTTTTTCATATTGTTTCAGTATAAGGGCCGAACTTTATTCTTGTATATATTTTGATTTAATATCGGACATACCAAGATGGATTTCGTGCCACTGAAGTTGCTCAAATTTTGCCTTTTCACAAAATGCTTGAGATGGTATTTTTTAAAGAAATCGTGAAACTTTATAAATCTCTGCAAAACTTTGAAAAGGACAATGACTAGAAAGTAGATAATTTATACTAAAGAAAAACTTTTCCCCGTTTTCTAGCGTTGCAACTTGTTTCAGCACAAGCGTACTGAAGTTGGTCAATTTAACTGTGATTTATGCATAATTAATTAGGCAAAATCCGGTATTTTCGTTTCTCCTCTTTTTCTCGAAAACTACGAATTTCTAGAAAGTTTCAATAATATTTTTGAACATAGCTCCCCAAAAGTTACTTTTTGGCAAATTAACAGGATTTTCGATTTTGGGAGCCCGTCCAGTGATTCTTGATATTTACAGTCACGGTCTCTTAAGAGCCTGTCCAGTGATTCTCGATATTTAAAAATACTTAAGGTGGCTCGACTGGGTTTTTTGGCGACATATCCCAACTTTGAACGGCTGATACTTGACTGTCTGAGCTCGGTCAGGCAAGCTGCTGCAAACATATACTAGAGATGAAATAAACTTTCCAAAAAAGTAGATTTGATTGACATCGGTGTTACCATAACAACGATCCGATGACGTCATGGTTTTTGCATATTAGTAATTTTCTCAACATCTAGACCTAAACATGACCGTATGCTTCTTATAGTCTAGATATAAGTCTTTAAGACTGCAAAGTTTGAAAAAATTCTATGAGCGTTTTCGAATAAAATTGGGTTGAATATTTTCCATAAAAAATTTAAAGGTTCGCATTACTTTTTGTTATTTCGTCGATACCAGCGTTTTCCTGACAAATTGAAATAATATGTCTACCATATATTATTCATGTGCCATAAAACCACATTTCTTGAAGGTTTCATTCTGTTTGCTTCACTAGATTTTAGTTGATTCGATCAGAAGCAATGTCTTAAATATGCTCATTCTACTCACAGAAGTAACGCTTTTGTTACGGCAGCATTTATTTAAAATTAGTCCATGGAATTGTTTAAAAATCTTTTGATCTAAAGTTATACATGTAATGCACGACCTCTGCAAATTTCAATTGCATTGAATCATTTTAGGGCGCGAAATACAATTAAAGTGCCCATAACCTAATTTTTTTATTTTCGTATCTAAATATACACGTCACGTAATGAACATCTGCGAAGCGAGTGTAGGTTTTTGTCGAGGGTCGAGGGTAAAATGTCGAGGGTCGAGGGTAAAATGTCGAGGGTCGAGTAAAATGTCGAGGGTCGAGGGTAAAATGTCGAGGGTCGAGAGTAAAATGTCGAGGGTAAAATGTCGAGGGTCGAGGGTAAATGTCGAGGGTTCAAAAATGTCGGCGATTTTTTTTATTTTGCACTCGGAATGAATTCGACCGATAAAAGAAGAGCCGGTACCAAAACATATTATTTGACGAACCTAATCTATTAAACCTGTAGAACATTTTTGTCTCACATTAACACAAAGTTTGCAAAACTGAATGAACAATTTGAGTGTAAACACTTCGGCTATATTATAAACAAGAAAGACAATGAAGGTTTTCCTCTTTGATATATTACAGTAAAATCGTTTTCATTGAAGTTTATTAGACAAGAGTTCTCGAGAAGAATCGTCAACATTACCAGTTTTTCTTTTAAACAATTCATTTTTCCTCTTCGAATTGGCGCGGCCAAAATAATTGCAGCGTTCGCATCATTATAAATTCGTTGAGCATAATTTATGATTCCCCGTATAGAATTGAAAAGAAAAGCAGATGTTGATGTTTTGGAAAGGTTTCTTCGGAGAGATTTTCATTGAAAGAGATTTACATCATGTAATTTTAAAAATAAGCTAAGTTAACTGCAGGTTTTTCCCGCCGAGACACCGCTTCACAAAACGCGCCGCACAAAAGATTTTATCACCGACCGGTTGGTATCACCACAAGCGGCCCAAGCTCACTATATGAGCTCACTATATGAGCGGCGATTCGGTTCTTTCTGCATGTACCGGTACCCATTAACCACTCATTGTCTCCTATTGTTTGTGAGGTATTGTATTTTTGGTCTTGTTTTGCATTTGTATTATTGTCGTTCTTTGTTCCTTTTGTTTTACATAATATGTGACCGGTACATGCAGAATCTACCGGCGATTCGAGTTATCGTTATTTCGGTGTTCACCGAAATAACGATAACTCGCCGAAATCGCGCTCAATCGCCCCGAGGAGCAAGCAAACAACAAAGAATACAACACAGCAACAAGGTAAGTCAATTGTATTCACATAAGATTCGAATTTTTAAGTTTTGAAGCAAAACCGTTGCGTTCCCATACAAACCTTTATAAATCGAATCTTTGTAACACAATACCGCTCATATAGTGAGCTTGGGCCGCCTGTGGTATCACGATTGAGAAAAGGCGCGCACTTGTGTCGTCTTGCAGGTCAAGTCGCCCTAGGGGCTCGTTCTCGCGCTAAGCGCTCGCACTCGCACGCATTCGCTTCGCTCACGCTGGGCTAAAAATAAATCGCTCTGTAGACAGACTAGTCTTTTCTCAATCGTGATTTTCGCTTTTCACACCTTTGTTTTTAAAATCTTCAGCACTTTTATTACGACTGTTTAATCCAGTCCGCAAGCTTCACGCGCGTCGGAACTGATTTCACTTTTCGCCACGGTAAAAGAGGTTTATTATAAAGCAATTTAATTCATTTGACCTGCTTTATTTCACTGGAGTTTCGGTCAACAGGTAAAATTGTTTTGCGGTTGACTAGAATTTGCCTGCCAATCGCATCGTATGGCAGTCTCAGAAATAGTAGCTTTGTTTACCATGGGCTTTTAGTCTATTCTTTGTAAAAATGACTGTCTTGATACGAACAGTTTTTCAAATATTTTCTTCGGCCGGTGATAAAATCTTTTGTGCGGCGCGTTTTGTGAAGCGGTGTCTCGGCGGGGAAATCCTGCAGTAAACTTAGCTTATTTTTAAAATTACATAATGTAAATCTCTTTCAATGAAAATCTCTCCGAAGAAACCTTTCCAAAACATCAAGCTGCTTTTCTTTTCTATAGGGAATCATAAATTATGCTCAACGAATTTATAATGATGCGAACGCTGCAATTATTTTGGCCGCGCCAATTCAAAGGGGAAAAAATGAATTGTTTAAAAGAAAAACTGGTAATGTTGACGATTCTTCTCGAGAACTCTTGTCTAATAAACTTCGATGAAAACGATTTTACTGTAATATATTAAAGAGGAAAACCTTCATTGTCTTTTTTGTTTATAATATAGCCGAAGTGTTTACAGTCGCATTGTTCATGCAGTTTTTCAAAGTTCGCCCGGTCGTCTTTGTGTTAATGTGAGACAAAGGTTCTACAGGTTTAATAGATTAGGTTCGTCAAATAAAATGTTTTGGTACCGGCTTTTCTTTTATCGGCCGAATTCATTCCGAGTGCAAAATAAAAAGAAAATCGCCGACATTTTTGAACCCTCGACATTTACCCTCGACCCTCGACATTTTACTCTCGACCCTCAATATTTTACCCTCGACCCTCGACATTTTACCCTCGACCCTCAACATTTTACCCTCGACCCTCGACCCTCGACAAAAACCTACACTCCTGCGAAACGTGAATTTTTTATGAATATTTCAAATCTTCCAAATACTATTTTTTTGTGGTATTCATGGCCAACGGGCTCACATGTTCCTTAATGGACGTCACAGTTTCTTTGTTTGAAGTCACAAGTTCCTTTGTTTGAAGTTATGTGTTCCTTAATCTACGTCATGGATATTTGTTAACCGAGAGGGACCGAGAGGAGACTCTTTTTTTAAATGCGAATGGTGGACCAAAATGGCGGCAAATTTCGAAGACTTTAAAAAATCATAAAAAATTCACGTTTTGCTGAAATCAAAAACAATTTCGCTGATGTTCATTACGTGACGTGTAGATTTAGATACGAAAATAAAACATTTTAGGTTATAGGCACTTTAAAAGTATAGGGGACTTTTGCATTCGTCTTCCAAAGTTTCATTTCCGTAATTTTTGTTGACAGCTGGTTTATTTCAGGACTTTCTCTTTTGTCTACATTCTACATATTTGTGTGCTTTTGAATAAATTTTAAAAAGTGTTACATGTGCGTGACCGCAGCCTTACGTAAATTGCCATTGTGTACTCATTGTACTATGAAAAGAATTTTCACGATCGCTTTGGAGCATGCAGGCATGGCAAACGTGGGCTGTGTTTTCACGAGGCGGTTTTTCTCGCTTAACATTCCTGTAGGTAATTTGTTTACTGACCGCGTTAAGCAGCTTAAAAAATTTATGCGTTTTCACGGACAGAACTTTATTCATTTTTCTTATACCATGCGCGATATATTTTCGTTTGTTAAAACAATAGAAAATTAGAACACAAAAGAACGACAATACAATGCCATTCTTTGTTGTTTAATTGCGGACAAGCTTAAGCGACTTGGTTTGGTGGCTTAAATTTAATGAGAATTCTATTGTAGTTCGCCGACTCGCTTAACTTTAAGCGAGTTGGACAAGCAACTGTTTCCACGAGATTTCCGACTGTCACTCGCTCAGCGACTTGAAAAATCGCTCGTGAAAACACGGCCGTGTTGTTTCAAAAGCGCACACATATGTAGAATGTAGAATGTAACAAAAGCATTACTTCTGTGAGTAGAATGAGCATATTTAAGATTGCTTCTGATCACAACAACTGAAATCTAGTGAAGCAATCAGGATGAAACCTTCAAAGAATGTAGTTTTATGGCACATGAATAATATCTGGTGAAAAGATTGTTTCAATTTGTCAGGAAAACGTTGGCATCGACGAAAAAACAGAAAGTAATGCGAATTTTTAAATTTTCGATGGAAAATATTCAACCCAATTTTATTCAAGAACGCTCTCATAGCATTTTTTCAAACTTTGCAGTCTTGAAGACATACATCTAGACTATAAGAGGCGTATAGTCTAGATGTTGAGAAAATTACTAATATGCAAAAACCATGACGTCAGCAAATCGTTGTTATGGTAACACTGATGGCAATCAAATCTACTTTTTTGTAGTTCATTTCATCTCTAGTTTATGTGTGAAGCAGCTTGCCTGACCGAGCTCGGACAGTGAAGTATCAGCCGTTCAAAGTTGGGGTGTTATGTCGCCAAAAAACCCAGTCGAGCCACCTTAAAGTGCTACTATGATCAAAACTTTGCCATCCCTTCCTCTTTCTTTTCCTCTTTTTCGAGAAAAATGAAGAATAAAGAAATCAATTCGAGCGATTGATAAGTAGAAAATAAGTAGAAAAATATTTTTACAAAAGAGAACGGAAGAAAAAAAAACAAGAAACTCCAACCTTTTAGCAGAGTTATAGTACTTTCTTTGCTATGACCTCGGTAGTCTAGTTTCTATTTAATTCCTCTGCTGCCCTTTTTGTACTTTTCGCGTCCACCAAAACGGTCTCACAACCCCTTATTCGTACCCAGGCTCCCCTTGTCTGGTGTGGACAGTGCACAATCTCCACGGTGTGACTAGTTCCTCACGCGTATGTACACTCGTAGACTATTTCTGCCTGCCTCGGGCACCATGCTGATGAGCCCAAACAAAGAATAAAAAGACGAAAGCAGCTGTCTGTGGCTGCAACTCCACGGGTAATATTGCTGTATAAAGTTGCCAGGTACTAGCCAAACTAAAGAGATTGTGCAGTCACTCCCCAGTGTCCTCTTGTCTCTTTATAAAGTAACTTTACCTTATCTCGGTCCAGCACCTCTCTGTCTACAGGGCAGGTGTAAGATACCTTAGCAAACCTACTGGCATGAAATGGGCTTTGATAAGATGAATATGTCAGACGATCATCCAGCCAGTTTGACCGCCTGTTTGATTGCCTGTTTGTTCGCCTGTTTGTTAAATGAAGATAAATATGTTAATAAAAAGACTTAAGCAAAACTCAAGTTCCCAATCGGCCACTCCGTTTTTGTATGATTCAAGATATGAACTTGAGTAATGTTGAAAATTCAGTGCCTTAGGAAATCCCCTATGTTTTTTAGAATATCTAATCAAATCATCCCTCCCTTGTATGTCAAACATTTGACGGACCGGTTGCTTATTTACAAGCATGGCAGAGTTGAATTCGAGTCTACCGAGAAACAACTACAACTGGTAGAACTTTAATCCGTTACCTCTGGATTTCATGTTCGACGCCGGTTTACCACTCAGTCACGTCGTCTCCTGAGGTAACAGTTCACAACCCACAACCTCATTTCCAGTACTTTTCTCCGTTAACGAGACTGCACAGCCCGCAGTCTTTAATGCACAGCCCCCAGTCCAAATTTTGCCGGTGGTCCCCCATCAACTGTGTTGAAACTATAGAGGCAAATGTCCCGGCGCTGTACTACAATCTACTGTACAGTGAACAGGGTTATATTATCGAATAACGGAGAAATGTCTCCAGCCTAACCAGTGAACAAGGCTTCTGGTTGGGGATAGGGCGTAAAGAAAGGCCGTGAAAAGAAAGATAGATTGCGAGCGAGCTAAGCGAGCTGAGGGAAAACTTGGGAGAGAGAAAGGAGGAGGACGAAGGCCTGTGGACAAAGTATTATTGAAGCCGCCATTCCGCCCCCTTGTAAATAACCTGTCAAGGATCTGTCAATATGATAATTATCAGTTCTTTGCGTACATGCTTTGGAATGTAAATGAGAGTATTAATGAAAATTTGCTTCAAGCGCTTTTCTCAGTTTTCAAGTAATCAGAGCGCGAGCGCTTTTGTGGTCTTTGTCAATTCTGCAAGAAGTTTCAAAAAAGTCAACTCTTTTCACAGCCTTTCTATCCGTCCTATCCCCAACCAGAAGGCAAGGAGGAGCACACACAAATATCAGCACTAAAATGTTTAAAAATTCTCCTTTTTTAAAACAAGAAAATATCACACCGCTTAACGTAGCAGAAAAAAAATCGTGCGAAGGGTTGATCTCAATGGCCGAATGTGTTAACGCACTAAAGGAGTTTAGCAATAATAAAACTCATGGTACTGATGGTCTCCCGGTTGAATTCTACCGCTTCTTCTGGCCCGAAATTAGTGATGATTTGCTAGCTAGCTTCAATTATGCTTTTCAACATAGCACGTTATCTATTAGCCAAAGACGCGGAATAATCTCGCTCATTCCCAAAAAGTCAAAAGACAAAACGATTCTCGACAATCTAAGGCCTATTTCACTCCTAAATACTGACTATAAAATTCTCACTAAAGCTACCGCTAACAGAATAGAAAAAGTCCTTCCAAGTTTAATCAACCCGGACCAAACTGGTTATGCAAAAGGCCGCTTCATTGGTAAAAATATTAGGTTAATTCAAAATGAGATATTTTGCACTTTACCGACAAACTAAATCAGAAAGGCATTGCAATATTCTTAGATTTTAAAAAAGCCTTCGATTCTATTGAGTGTAACTATCTTTTTGAAGCGTTGAAGCTTTATAATTTCGGCCCTGACATTCTAAATTGGTTTAAAACTTTCTACAACGATGTTTCCAGTTGCGTTTTAAATAACGGACACGCGTCCACTTTTTTCTCCCTACAAAGAGGTGTTAGACAAGGCTGTCCTCTGTTCGGTGCCATTTTTGTTTTAGGTATAGAACTCTTTGCTAGAGCTTTAAAGAAAGATCCCACCATCAAAGGCATCCAAGTAAACAATCACGAAATAAAGATAAGCCAGTATGCAGACGACACTACTGTTTTTGTCAGGGATTGTGAATCCGTGTCGCACCTTCGTAGCCTTTTAAGTGAATTTAGTGCTTGTTCAGGACTAGAAATTAACAATTCGAAAACTGAAGGAATGTGGTTACGTAAATGGAAAGAAAACCAAGACACCCCCTTTGGCTTCAAATGGCCAAAGGAACCAATCAATGCCCTTGGCGTTTTTTTTCTCTTACAACCAAACAAGTGCTGACACATGAAATTTTAACGAGAAAATACAATACTTAGAAAGAATGCTCAACACCTGGCAAAAAAGAAATCTTATGCTATACGGAAAAATTAACATAGTAAAAACACTCGGTCTCTCTAAGCTTATTTACTCCGCGTCAGTGTTAAATGTCCCCGACCATTATGTCCAAGAAATCAACAAACTCACCTTCAACTTCATATGGGATGGCAAGCCAGCAAAAGTGAAAAGAAGTACAATAATAGGAGAAATAAAACACGGTGGTCTAAAAATGTGTGAATTCAGGATAATGGAAAAAGCACTAAATATTGCATGGGTCAATAGAATACAAGATGAATCGCTCGCCTCTTGGAAAATTATTCCTGATCATATTTTGCATCAAAATGGTAATCTCGCTTTCTTAATTAAATGCAACTATAGGACCAAAAATCTCGATCTTAAAAACCTACCCTCATTCTATCGAACCATTCTAGACTATTGGTGCAACTTCAAAGTCTCAACCTGTGACACAAATCTGAATTTTAAAAACGAGATTCTCTGGAACAACAGTAATATTCTAATAGACAAAAAACCTGTATTTTTCCGACCTTGGTTTAACTCCGGGATCGTCTTCCTGCGTGACCTATTAAACCACGAAAACGAGTTTTTAAATTTTCATGAATTCTCTTTAAAATTCCAGCTCAATGTACCATTCACTCAATATTACGGATTTCTTAACGCCATTCCATTAACGTGGAAAGCAAGGCTTCTTTTTTGCAGACGAGAATGCGTTTGCGAACCAATTCAAAATAAGGCTCCAGGAATTAGCTAACCCGTGAGCCACCGCGCTCTATGAAAACGACTTTTCTTGAGTACGGTACAGTTGATTTTACAACTCGAATCGATACAACTCGAATCAATTCAACTCGAATCAATTCAATTCCATAACACTTGCTACCATCCCCAGTGTAAATAGCCTTTTTGCTACATTAATCTTTTAAGGTCTCTTGCAAATCGATCTCCGTTGAGTCAATTTATTGCCTTGCAACGTCACATAGTAGTGACATAAGTGCAAGCTTCCAAATACGAGTCGAATCGTCAACATTTGCTACCCTCCCTAGTGTTCATAGCCTTCTTGCCTTACTTGTTTTTCTTAGCCTCTCACAAAAACACTTCCGGTGAGTCGATTCGACTTTACGCAAGACGAATCGCGCGATTCAAGTCGAATTGTCAACATTTACTACCCCCCCCTAGTGTTCATGGCCTTCTTGCCTTATTTTTTTCTGTCTCTCGCAAATCCACTTCCAGTGAGTCGATTCGACTTTACGCAAGACGAATCGTGCGAATCGAGTCGAATCGTCAACATTTGCTACCCTCCCTAGTGTTCATAGCCTTCTTGTATTTTTTTCTAAGTCTCTCGCAAATGGACTTCCGATGAGTCGATTCGACTTTACGCAAAACGAATCGCGCGATTCGAGTCGAATCGAGTCGAATCGTCAACATCTGCTACCCTCCTTAGTGTTCAAAGCCTTCTTGCCGTATTTTTTCTAAGTCTCTCACAAATCGACTTCCGGTGAGTCGATTCGACTTTACGCAAGACGAATCGCGCGATTCGAGTCGAATCGAGTCGAATCGTCAACATTTGCTACCCTCCTTAGTGTTCATAGCCTTCTTGCCGTATTTTTTCTACTGAAGTCTCTCGCAAATCGACTTCCGGTAATCGATTCGTCAACAAACCTAGACGAATCGACTCAGTTCGGGTGTATTGGACAACCCTCCAATGTACCATTCACTCAATAGGTGGTTTTCAGGTTACGTCACGGCGGCCATATTGGTGCACACCTACAAAAGTTTAAAGAACTTCTTTTGTTATGTGCACCAACATGGCCGCCATGGCCTTTGTCATTTGAGTCCCACAGGACTGAAGGTCACGTGAGTGAAAACCATCTATATTACGGACTTCTTAACGCCATTCCATTAACATGGAAAGCAAGGCTTAAAAGTCACGGCGAATACAGTGATCAAAATTCCCCAGATAACAACTTATCAACCAGCTCAATTTACTCTACCCTGCTAAAAAACGACTTCGTACCTCCAACATCCGAATGTAAAATACGCCGCCATGGATTCAACGAGGAAAACATTCAAAAAGTTTATCTATTGTCCTATACTGTCACAAAAGAAATTAAAATAATAATGTTCCAATACAAAGTGATACATAACATACTTCCCACCAGAGCGACTCTTTACCGTGATGGTCTTGTTGACAATGACCTCTGCAATTTGTGCAACTTAGAAAGACAAACCCTAGACCACATGTTAATATACTGTAGTTTATCTGCCGATTTTTGGATTTTGTTTCAAAATTGGTGGCATGACAAAACACATGAAAGCAAATGAGCAAAATCTATTGTTCTTGCTAATTTGCATTAGGTTCGGCACATGTGAAGTTCGACGTTTGAACTGGGCCTAAGAGAACAAAGCATTGCCAGGTCTTAAATTACTCCATCTTAATCGCAAAATACTGCATTTTTTGCACTAGCTGACGTGGAGAAATACTATCCTTCCGTAACTTCCTTCTGCAAATGCAAGAAAAACTACAAATTTTAAAAGGGATCGTAACTAAACAGAAATCGCTTCCCAACTTCTACCGAACCTGGAAAATTATCCTTTAATATACAGTTTTCCGTCGCACTTTCTTTGCTTTTTACTGTGAGTAGTTTATTTTTATTCCTTCGTTGTTGTCTTTGCTTCTGTATTACTTACATTGATGTTAATTTTAAATAATTAATTAAGTAAAAAAAGTCTCGTGAAAATTGTAAGTAATTAAGCTTAAGACTCATTCACTGTAATCAATGTAATTAATCTAAATAAGCACATGCATGTATTGCCAGTAATAAACCAACTAAAGGAAAAAAAGGAGCAAAGGGAGGATTTATCTCACCTCAGTTCTAGTCTGGCCAGTATGTTGTGCGTTACATAACTCTGCCGTTCTAACAAGCCGCTGCAATCTTGTGCAATCAGCCTATGAATGAGAAAAATATTTTATCAGGAAAAAGCTTTTCTTATCACAAGTACTTCAAATAGTACAAGCATAAAAAGGTCTGTAGAATTTCGTTCACCGACATGGGAATACTGCTCACTCGATGGGAGAAAAAAACACGGACAAATCTTCACCTAAAGCAATCGAACATCGACGAGGCGCAAGACGTCGCGTGTTGCAGGATGCTAACATTACCGCAAACCTGTGAAACTGTCGTCAAACTGTCAACGGTCAGCGATTTAACCAATCAGAGACTGCACTAGAAATGCACAAGTATTTGGCGCAATGGAATGGCGGCATCAAAGGTCTGTCCACAGGCCTTCCTTTTCTCCTCTCTCCCCAGTTAGTAACTCCCGTTCCTCAGATGGCTCGCTTCGCTCCCTCCCTTTCTTTTCGCCCTATCCCCAACCAGAATACCTGTTTACAGGCTACTCCAGCCAAGAAAAAAAAGCATTTAACCGAAGAAAAAATATCAATTAAAGCTACTTCGGGGTTCTTGGTGATTAAAAAGATATGAAATATCCTTTTACGGGTTGTCTTTATCGCTGTTAACATTTGTGGAATGTGTATTATCTATAGTGGTGAAGGGTATTTGAGCCACACCCACAAAAATGAGACTCAGTGATACTTCACCTATCCCATTTACCATTCCAAAATATTGATCCCTCAGACGAGACATTTGCTCCGAGCGTGCACGTTACCAAAATGAACTGTTGCTCATAATTATGTATGTATGCGCTATTGTTTTGCTTTTGGATTTCTATTGTTTTGGCTTTTGTTTTAGTTTTAAGAATGGTATGCATAACTAATGTATGGGCTAACACGGAAATCTTTCCGGCTGAAAAGTGCAAAATGACGGAGGTTTTTTTCGCTCGAACCAAAGCAAATTTCCCACGGAAATGTTTACTAGATTCCAATCTTTCCAAAACCGAGTGTGGATGTTGACATTGCGCTTGTTAAAATGAGTTAGAACGCTTAAAGCGATGACTGCGCGGTCGAACTCCATACAAGCCTTTATACGAAATTGCTCACTTCAAGGTAAAAATGACGGTACTTTTTTTAAAAGTTATTAAAATATTTTAACGTTTCTAGATAGAATAATAACCATATTACTGGAATCCGAGTGTGGATTTCCGAAAAGTAATTCATAAATTGCCAGGCCATGCATTGACAGAAGAGCATGCGAATAGATACAGACTATTATAGAGCCAAAATTGGCTCAGTCGAAGCATAGTGCACTGAAAAAATGGCAAAATGACGGGATTTTTTCCGCTCCAACTAAATCATATTTCCCACCAAAATGTTCACAAGATCCCAGTCTCTTCAAAACCGAGTGTGGATGTTGACATTATGCCTATTAAAATGAGTTATACCGCTAAAAGCGATGACCGTGCGGTTGAACTTCATATAAGCCTTTACTTGACATTGGTTACTTCAAGGTCAAAATGACAGGACTTTTTTTGTTAAGTTATTAAAATTTTTTTTTGCCGTTTCCAGATAGAATGATTACCAAATTACTGGAATCTGTGTGGATGTCCGAAAAGTAATTCATAAATGGGCGACCTTTTGATTTTCCCTTAAAAAATAGCGTTTTCACAGTGATTTTAAGGGTCAAATTGGGGGTCTGGAGACGAGTTAAAGAAATTAGAGGCAAACGTCACCCAATTTTTTGCCATGCGCTAGTCATTCTAGAAAAGAGCAAGCTAAGAGCGGAGATCGATTATCAGTCACGTCACGCATTCCCAAAGGTGGCAAGGGGATAAAAACCTCATCTCAATTAATACAGTGCTTTGACGAGTAAAAACGGAAAATGGCCAATACCTTCCTTTCAGATGCTAGCTGTTCCTTTGTCAGGATCAGTCAGTCGAGCGGGTGAGCTAACCACGAAAACAAGCTCGGCGCGACTGGAGCGAGCGAACGAGCCGAGAGGAAACTGGGGGAGAGGCGGATGGAAACGGGCCTGCTCCACCGCAGTCAAACGCCCGAGACGTTTTTCGTTTTATTTAGTGGGATTTTATTTAATATTAAATGGAAATATAGGCAAGGATGTATAAAAAAAGACTAATTGACTTTACTATCTTTTAATTTTTCTCAAAATGATTAGCTTTTTTTCGTTGAAAACTGACCAAAACTCTTTGCGTCTGATCAAAATTATATTGTCAAATGGCGCCGACAATTCTGCAGTTCACAGTTTTTAAACGCTTAGAACTTTTTTGGTAAATTTCCAAAACGTTTGGTAAATTGACAGTGAATTGGCAATATATTAAACTATAAACAGTGAAAATGACAACCTTAACTTTTAAGTACTTTGCTTAACTTTTGCAAATTTCTCTCGTTTGACCGTGGTTAACGGGCCTGCACTCTCTTCTGCAACGGAACCGTTCGAATTTCCCGCTGCACCAGCAACGGGAAATTCTGATTGGTTCATAGACAAGAGAGTGACAAGCAGAGCGACAAATGGATCGGGTGGCAGCGTTGTTTTAAGTTATACTAGTTTAGTTTATTTTTTATGGGTTTTCACACTTGGTGGGTGGAGTTATCTGAACGCGTCTGTTACAGGAAAGAATGCAGTCCCTCTTTTTTCTTTCCGCGTCTTCCCCAGCACCCCTCGGCTCGCATTACTTTCGCTCGCTCGGTCGATCGCCGACCGCGTATTTGCTCGCCCACTCGACTATCCATAACGGGACTGCTAGCAGCCTATGATCCTCTTCATATATAAATTCATATTTAAATCCAAAGGGGCACTGCAATCTTTAAGAATCACAGCACTACAGCTAGCTAGACCTGACATGATTAGCGCTCAAACATAGAAAGCAGCCGTGGACAGCTGTTCCGTCCTTGTTGGGAATCGTCAGCGCAGCGTAGCTCGCAAAATGAGACTGTGACACTTCACCTGTCCCATATATCCTGCTAGTCATTCTAGAAAGATCGATTATCAGTCACGCCGCACATTCACAAAGGTAGCATGTGGCCAAAATCAATCTGATTTCAACTAATACATGCCAGTGTATGAGATGTTTCCTTAGCAAAATGTCGCCTCAGATTTTCGGAAAGAAGATGGCAGCTTGTAAATTATGGAGACAAGATTCCTTTCAGTTATGAAATTTCTGCAGCTGAAATATTTATCTTAAAGAACCGAAAAGATCAAACTGTATTAGCTTTCACATAGTTTCCGTACAACGCCATTCCAAGCGTTTTCTACGCATTCCTGGAGAATACCTGGCCGGGTACCCGGCGGGGAGGGGGGGGGGGCACTCCCAAAAATTTGGGTAGGGGTGTGCCGCTGAGTATCTGAAATCCTGACCCTGTTCCAGGCAAAATAAAGGTAATTTTTCAACCCTGTTCCAGACAAACTGGCAAAAAAAGATACCCTGTTCCAGACTAGAAGAAATAAAAATGTAAAGTCTGTTCACGACTGTTATTGTTGCACATTTATTCATTCTAGACCATGCTTTCATCAAGCGTTTACCTTAGAATGTACTCTAGTTGGACAAATGCCATCAGTACTTGCAAACAACAACTGATTTGATCGTGAGAAATCAAGGCCGAAAAAATCGACCCTGTTCCAGAGCCAAAGTAGTAGTAAACTCTACCCTGTTCCAGACTGGAAACACTGATTTGTATACCCTGTTCCAGACTCAGAGAGACAAAAACCATACCCTGTTGAGTGGCGCATCCCCGTATAGCCCATATATGGGAGTGCCCCCCCCCCCCCCCCGCCGGGTATTTTGTTAGTGTGCTGTGTACTGCAAAACGCTTGTCGCTCTATATAACAACAGGGGACTTTTAAATCGTAGCAACTGCGAAACGCCATACTCAGTTCACAAAAACGTCAATATAATAGGACCTCGCCAAAAAGGCGTGAAATTAACATTACTGTTGTCTGGGTCAACGATAACTGTTTCCGAGATGTTTAAATATAAACAAAAAAATGAAGGCTGAATAATATGGTGCCTTTCTTAGCAAAGTATTCGCGAGGATAAGTTTGACAGTAAAAATGTAAGTCGATTACCAAAGAACCCACCTCTTGAAATGTTCCTCGAGGTAGTCTTTACAAAACCTGTGTCCACGCTTCGTTTGCTAGGTCTTTTAACGTCAGATGACAGATCGAACATTGAAAATCAATGTAAACTCCAAACTCTTCGTCATAACCTGAAGGTATGACGGTACTTGATGCTTTCGCGGCCATTTTGTAAACTTTACACTTGGTTAAGCGTCGAGCAAGCAAAATTTCACAACAAGCGCTTTCGAAACCAGAACTTGATCGGGGTTAGATTTTGTAAATAGCCTTGGATATTAATAATCGATATTACGTGATGGGACTTATGTCCTTGTAAACGACCAACTCAAAACCCTTCAAATCGTCGAAATTCGCCGTTTTTAGCCGCAAGGACGACAACGAAAAACATTTAAGGTAGGATTATGTTTATTGTGAACTAATTTTTAAATATCCATCGTAGAATAGTTTTGGTATTCCCATACAATTTCTTTAAATTTTAAAAATACAAACGGTCACGCAGTTTGTGTGGACCCTTGTGGCCTGGTCTCTGTCGTGTTGTTTCCTTAGACAACCAACTTCGCCCCACATTGTCTTTCTCTACCAGGTGTGTAAATGGTACCGACGATATAACGCTTGGGGTAACCCTGCGATGGACTAGCACCCCATCCAGGGGGAATAGCAATTTTCCTAGCTGCTTCATCCTACAGAAACATGGTTAAGCCCCGGCCATGTGGCCATGTGGGCTTCCTGTGGCTCGTGTGTATGCATGCACTCAAACGTAAAAAGCAAAATAGACCGGACGAGAATGAGGTGGAAATGAAGCTTATGGTTGCTCTTTTTCCAATGAAATAAAACTGAGAAAACAGCTGCTCAATGATTCAACCCGAGTGACTCATCTAGATGGCATCGATTTTCATAGCGTGACCATACAGTGTGATAATTACCTACACCTTGATAACATTTTGGTAGCCTTTACAGTACTTTGCTGGCAATAGATCAGTTTTTTCTTTTCAGTTATACGAAGAGAGCTCAATTGCAAAGTATATTGCGAACAAAGCTTCCTATCGCTTTGTGCCTTAAAGTACGACGGATTAACCGCCAAACAGTGTTCAGGACACCGCGTAAGTGCTGGTACTACTGTTGTTCATTACCGTAAAGTTCCCAACGTAACGACCCCCCGGAAATTTAAGTTTTTACCAGCACAAGTACCATCAGGGGCAGCAAAGAGATAGTATAAGGGCCAGTCTTTTAAAGGAAAACATTAATGACAGTCGTAATTCGAAAAGAATTGAAACGCGTTAAGTTCGCGGGCACGTAGGGTTACATGAAGTAAACTGAGTGCCTTCACTCCTTATTTGGTCCTTTGGAATACTGCGACTGTCTATCAGAAGCATCGGTCTAACGCATGTTTTTTTGTTTAAAAATAGTTGTTTGTAATATTGTCACCCTCCTTACCGCATATAACTCCCGTTATTCCGTATGAACAAAGATAACATAAAAGTGGAGTCTACTTCATGCGGTGTTTGTTATATTGCCACCCTCCTTACTGCATATAACTGCGGGTTGTTTTAATCTTGTGAAGGAATTTTAGTTCTGACAAGAAAGTCTTTGAGCGATTTTTCCTTTCGATAAGCGACAATAGGCGCGCTAGGAAATATTTAGGTTCGCGTTGTCTTCTATAAGGTGCCAGTGTTTCATGAGAATCTTTTTAAGACTCGGTGAAGCCGGATTATAGGTTGACAAAAGGCAAAATGTTTTTGGATGTCTTAGGTTTAGGTTTTAAACCCGCTTTTCTGGATGAGAACGTAATTTCTGCCAAAATGTTTTTAACGAGCTCCCGAGGGTAACCTCGTGAATTAAACGGGTCTCGAAGTCCCGCTTGAGTGACTCGAATTTTGCTTTGACTGAGTTTGTTCTCAAAAGGTGCAATGTTTCTCCTTTAATAAAGCCCTTTTTAACACTGAAAGGGTGACATGAGGAGAAATGCGTGTATTGAAAAGTTTCTGTTGGCTTAAAATGTGTTTCGACATCTAGTATTTTGCCTTCAGCGAAACGGGGCCCTTTGAAAACTTCAGTGTCTAGGAAAACAATGCGTTCAGATGACATTTCACATGTAAATTTAATGGTAGGGTGGAAACTGTTAGCGAATAGGACGAAATCTTTGATTTCGCTTTCGTTTATGGTCCACACTGAAAAAATGTCATCAATGAATCTTTTCCAGAGTATAGGCTTATAGGGGCTGGATGCGAGTAGTTGTCATTCGATGTGGGCCATAAAGATGACTACTGCGAAAGCTACCGCCATTTTGGTGCCCATTGCTATAGATGGTTTTCACTCACGTGACCTTCAGTCTTGTGGGACTCAAATGACAAAGGCCATGGCGGCCATGTTGTTGCACATAACAAAAAAAGTTCATTAAAATTCTTTTGTAGGTGTGCACCAACATGGCCGCCGTGACGTAACGTGAAAACCACCTATACCGTGTGTCTGCAAATAATTGGAATGAATTTTCTTTAAGGATCAGTCTCATGAGGTCCCCTAAAATCTGTGTAGGGATAGGTGGTTTTGACTGATAATGATCATCGTAGTAGTGGCAAATGACATTAATCCCTTCTTCTTGCGGGATGTTGGTATAGAGTGAGCAGACATCCAGTGTAGCCAGTACGGCTTTAATTGTCTGGAAGTGTTGTGTTTTCGATGAAGTTAACAAAATGCGTAGTGTCTTTAATGTAGGACTCTTGTTTTTGTGCGATAGGTTGTAAAAGTGAATCGACAAAACTAGAAATATGTTCAGTAGGTCCACCGGAACCAGAGACAATAGGCCGACCAACGGGAGAAGGTTTATGTATTTTGGTCAGCGTATAAAACTCTGGTATTCTGGGTGGGTATTGGCCTTGGTTTAAGAGAGTGTCCACCATAGGACCAGGCAGGAGGTGATAATACTCAAATCACCGATTTCGCTCAAACTTGGCACAAAGATTGAGGGTCATGAGTAGTAACATGTACCAAAATATAAAGTCAAAATTTTTTATTCTCTCTGAGTTGTAGGGTCCCCCCCGAAAAATGGCCATTTGGCACAAATTTATGCATATTAATTAGCTAAATTTAGTCGAGTGGTAAGACAACAAAAATAGCAGCCTGGGAATAAAAACTACTAAATCGTATTCTATATTGATCAGTCTTGTAGCAAAATGTGTTATTGGAATAGGTTGCTTTGATTTGTTGCTTTTTCAATACCGTAAATGAAGGGCATGTTTGGTCATTTTCACGAGATGCCAAAATCAGGTCATTTTAGATCTTAATATCTCCAATGGGCAACAAGCTAACAACATAGTTTTAATACTAGAAGTAAGAAGTATCTTTATGCTTACGATAAATATAATAAACTTTTTGGGCAACTAAATAGCTTTTTTAGTATGACGGCATTTTTGCACCTCACTCAACGATTTCTGGCGATTTCATCAAAATTCGGTAATATAAAAAAGTGGTTTAATTTTAATGAAATTGCAAGAAAAAGACAGCAAATGTTCAGCTAAGCATCACTCTGCTCAAAACAATGCTAGAATGAGCAAGAAAAGCTTTTTGAAGCACATTTCATGAAGTTTGTAAATGAGGGTTCTCTGTCTTTTTGATACTTCATTTTCAATGCAAAAAGAAAACAATGGGACACTTCTCTCTACAATAACTCTGAATTTTACTTTCAGGCACAATAATATAAGTGACACAAAAAAGCAAAGGCTGATACATACATGTCATTTAAGTGCTTCAGACTCATTGTTAGGGTCCATTGCGATCCGGCCAATCCAGTATATTTTTTAAAAGTTCGATTTTCCAATTCAGCTCTCTGAGCTCTTCATCGATATTTATCTTGCAGTTCATCGCTGTTGACTTTGCTATGAAAATATTCACTGCTTCCTTGTTGTAATAGCTCCAGTTTATGCCAGTAAGAATGAGACAAATAAGTTATAAAACCACGGGAGAACCATAAACGCCATTGAAAACTGTCAAAAAAACATTCTTCGCTTTTGAAGTTAAATTTTTGAGCCCGCGTTGTGGTCCGTATGGACAACGGACTACCGAATTACCGGATCGACGGACCACGGACTACGCATAATATGGATAATTTGGATAAACGGATAATTTGTTGTAAAACGCATACAGAATATAAAATTTGGACTGGTTAATTTTTAAAATTCTCTGTTTATAGTCAAAACTGAAGGGCAGAAAACGTTGAGTTATTAAACTGGATTCAAAATTGACGCTAATCCTGAGTTGGTTAATCGTGCTTTAATGGACTGGTTAATTTTTACAGCCGATTTTTAAACATTGATTTTTTCGAACTTTAGAAATAAAGATTTGTTACCGGTAAAATTCAATACCAAAGAGTCTGGGAAATCGGATGTTTCCTTGATGACAGTTATCTTTTGTTTGTCTTTTGCTACCAAAAGTAGCAAAATGTTTAATGTTTCATATTTTACAACTCTAGCAAAACTACCGTTAAATTTGAATATTTGCACATCACACGCTATCTATAATAGATAAAATATTTCCGAAATATTGTAAAAGCGCAAAAACCCAAGGGAGGTGTTGCAATCAACCCCCCCCCCCCCCAACTCCACCCACCCCCTCCCCCCCCCCCCCCCCCCCCCCCCTTGTACCACGGTGGGGGTATAAGTATGCGTGTACGTCAGAGGATCATTTTTTACAAACGTTTTGAAATTCATGGCATAAAACGTTTCATTTCTTTTTTTGGTTGCACTTGGATGAGTTTCGAGTAAAGAGTAATCATTCAAAAGGCAATCGACCTCCATGCCTTAAAGGTTTGATTTACGCCCATCATGTCTCATGCGCAGTAAATAATATATAGATAAGAATAAGATTCAAAAAGGTTTTTAATTCTTTTTAAATATAACTAACTAGATGCTTTTAAATATTATGTAGTAACATAGTTGTAGTATACCTTTCCCACCGATGCCTTACCTGACCTCAACGGAGACGTGCGGTCCGACAGGGTACGTCACTACAAATAGGGTTCTTGTCTCTTAACGGGGTCTTGATTCCATCACTTTTTGTCTTACACGGGATATCTTTTCATGGCCTTATGCCACAATCAGGATAAGCATATATATATTAATTTATACAAAATGTAGAAGCCTAATCACAAGCCGATTTTCAACTAGTATATTGTTGGCGCTGACTTACGTTAACTACGGCATTGATACCCCCATTCCACCCCCCTCCCCCCCCCCCCCCCCCCCCCGTTAATAACTCTTTCTAGAGAGTTTCTCTCTTCCAGATATTTTTCACAAATACAGACATCCACTATTCTCGATTACATAACAATCAGTAGCATATTATTTTCCCCAGTTTATAAAATGTTTTTTTTAATCCTCTAGTTTTTAATCTGTAGTCCATAGTCCGTTATCCTTAGCCCCCAGGGGATAGCCCTTAATGCGTGGTCCACAGTCCTGTCTCTGTATTATATATCGTGGAGCTTAGCCTTTAAAATGGCAGAGAATGTTTACTTCTGTCTCAATCCTTACGAGCTAGTCTAGATCCACAAGGGCTCATACTTTGTTTCACCCACAAATCAAAATATTGAAATACAAAAACAAAAAAGCAACGAGAAACACAAGACAAATACCGAATTATTTTAGAGCTGTCAAGGAATCATTATATTTTCCAGGCTCTTTAGTATTGAATTTTCTGGTCACAAATCTTAAGTATGGAGTGTTTTCTGCAGTTCTAAATAATCAGTGGTTGAAAATCGACTGTAAAATTTAACCAATCCAAATCTTATATCCTGTTTGCGTTTTACACCAAGTTATCCGTTATATTATGCGTAGTCCGCGGTCCGTACGAGTTGTCCGTCGATCCGGTAATTCGGTAGTCCGTTGTCCATACGGACCACAACGCGGGCTCAAAAATTTAACTTCAAAATGGCGAAGCCGGCGGCGAAGAAAATTTTCCAAACATTATGTTGACAGTTTTCGATGGCGTTTATGGTTCTCCCGTGGTTTTATAACTTATTTGTCTCACTCTTACTGGCATAAACTGGAGCTATTACAACAAGGAAGCAGTGAATATTCTCATAGCAAAGTCAACAGCGATGAACTGCAAGATAAATATCGATGAAGAGCTGAATTGGAAAATCGAACTTTTAAAAAAAATACTGGATTGGCCGGATCGCAATGGTCTGAGGCACTTAAATGACATGTATGTATCAGCTTTTGCTTTTTTGTGTCACTTATAGTGTTGTGCCTGAAAGTAAAATTCAGAGTTATTGTAGAGAGGTGTCCCATTGTTTTCTTTTTGCATTGAAAATGAAGTATCAAAAAGACAGAGAACCCTCATTTACAAACTTCATGAAATGTGCTTCAAAACGCTTTTCTTGCTCATTCTAGCATTGTTTTAAGCAGAGTGATGCTTAGCTGAACATTTGCTGTCTTTTTCTTGCAATTTCATTAAGATTAAACCACTTTTTGTAATTACCGAATTTTGATGAAATCGCCAGAAATCGTTGAGTGAGGTGCAAAAATGCCGTCATACTAAAAAAGCTATTTAGTTGCCCAAACATTTTATTATATTTTTCGTAAGCATAAAGATACTTCTTACTTCTAGTATTAAAACTATGTTGTTAGCTTGTTGCCCATTGGAGATATTAAGATCTAAAATGACCTGATTTTGGCATCTCGTGAAAGTGACCAAACATGCCCTTCACTTACGGTATTGGAAAAGCAACAAATCAAAGCAACCGATTCCAATAACACATTTTGCTACAAGACTGATCAATATAGAATACGATTTAGTAGTTTTTATTCCCAGGCTGCTATTTTTGTTGTCTTACCACTCGACTAAATTTAGCTAATTAATATGCATAAATTTGTGCCAAATGGCCATTTTTCGGGGGGGACCCTACAACTCAGAGAGAATAAAAAATTTTGACTTTATATTTTGGTACATGTTACTACTCATGACCCTCAATCTTTGTGCCAAGTTTGAGCGAAATCGGTGATTTGAGTATTATCACCTCCTGCCTGGTCCTGCCTGGTTTTCTGGTGGACACTCTCTTAACCACTTGTAAGTCATAGGGTCAACATGTCCGTTAATGGACAAAGTGTTGACTATAGCTTTGACTTTGGTGGCCGTTGAGGATACAATTGGTTCAGTGAGAAGGGTATAGAACTTTTGGTCACAAAGTTGTTGATTTCCCTCCTTTATTTTGTTAGAAGTATCCATAACCACCGTTGTTGTCCCTTTATCGGCTTTCTTGATATTTACTCGTTTGTTAGCGCGAAGCGCACTAAGCGTCTGTCTTTGCTTTGCTGAGAGGTTATCTCGTACTTCAGAAAAGGCTGTTGTGGCAATCTCAAACTTAGTGCGTTCCAAATAGTTTTCTAGAGCCACTGAGGATTGTGGTGGCGGTTGCCATTTAGACTTTACGTGGAACGGGTGAGTTTTGCTTTCTGAGTTTGCAAAGAAATACTTTAAACGCATTGTGCGAGTATATATATTAAAGTCTTGGATGAGACTTTTTTGTGAGGCCGGTTTAGGAGGGGTCGGTATATATTTAAGGCCCTTATTAAGCAAAGTTTTATCATGGTCAGTAAGTGTAATATTCGATAGATTTTTAATAAAACTATCGTTATTTACTTTGTACTGAATCTTATGTGCTTTGCGTTTAATTTGTCGCTTTCGGCTTTTTTGGGTAGCACGGGAGTGGCGCTAGTGGAGTCAGTAAAAGACACATTTGTATACTGTGCAACTCTTTTTTTATTTTCGTTTTTTGAAAATACATTAATGAGAGTTGTTAATTCATTGAGTTTCGCCTTTAGTGTACAAAGTTCATTGCTAGGCTTATTAACCTTGGCAGGTTTCTGCTGTTCGGCAGGTTTCTGCTGTCTGTTATGGCGGAACTTGGATCTGCTTGTCGCGTTCCGGACTCTCCTTTCTGCCGGCTCACGTTTCTCTTTTTCAGGATACATGTTTGCGAGCTGTTTCTTGAGACTAGCCCGTGAACAGGCCTTCTGGTTGGGGATAGAGTGTAAAGAAAGGGCGTATGAAGAAAAGATAGATTGCGAGCGAGCTAAGCGAGCCGAGGGAAAACTTGGGAGAGGGAAAGGAGGAGGAGGAAGGCCTGTGGACAAAGTATTGAAGCCGCCAAACCGCTCCCTTGTAAATAACCTGTCAAGGATCTGTCAATTATGATGATTATCTTTGAGTAGATGCTTTGTACGAGAGTATTAATGGAAATTTGCTTCAAGCGCTTTTGTGGTCTTTTGTCGATTATGTCGCTTATGTCGCAGTGGGAACGCCGAAAAACATAATCATAAAGACGCTTACGATCGACATAATCATAATCATAAGAAAATTATCGGGCATTTTCTTATGATTATGATTATGTCTGTGATTATGTTTATGTCGTAGTGGGGACGTAAGTCGTAATCATAATGACGTATGTTCATTCATTGTATTTTGGCCAATGAAAGTTCTAGTTCCAGTAATTTGCAGTTCATGCTATTCCAAGATGGCGTCGAATTTTGATGAGCGTCTTCTACATCTACATCTACATAAATTTATAGTCCTACAAAGGGGGATACCCATCACTGCAAGATGTTAAAAAATAATAAATAAATAAATAAATAAATAGATAGATAAATAAATAAAAAGCCTCGTGGAAAGTTTCCCGATATGATACAATAAATCTTTGACAGACTTTAATACACAGTGTATTATGAAAATGCGATGGCGAAATAACTCCTGATTAAATGTAGAGAAAGCCCATTATTGCTGCAATAAGTCGACTGCTTGTACGTATGTGTTTCCACTAGATCATAACAACGTTATGATTAAGATTATGTTTATGTTTATGATTATGATTATGATTATGATTGTTAAGTCGCTAGTGGGAACCGATCATTTCAATCTTCCTAACCATTCTAAGCAACACATGACAATCTGTGGCGTTTCCCTACACCAGGGCAACACAGAAAGCCGTAAAAACTTAGAACAAAATATCATCTTTCGAATCGGCACTCTCAAACCCCACGGAATTAACGAACGCTTTTCATTCAACTAATTTACATTTGTTTTTCACGTCACAAAATTTCCACCAATGGCGGAGCTCCTCCTACTATATAAAACCACACACTACCCACAATCCCTTGATTCGCTCCGACGAAGGGCTAGCGCTCGAAACGTCAGCTTTCTCGAATCTTTTTACGGTGGCTAATTTACCTTATCGACTCAGTCGATAAAACCAAATTCTTGTGCTTCACCCCCACCGACGCAGCACCACAGTTTCTTTAGAAACTAACCCCATTCAAGCCTAGAAGAGTCAACTCTTTTCACGGCCTTTCTTTTCACCCTATCCTCAACCAGACGGCAGGGAGGAGCAAAGGGAGGATTTCTCTTACCTCAGTTCTATTCAGTCCGGTACAGTGTATGTAGTGTACTTGACACTCGACTACCCAGAGAGGGACTGCTAGCAGCCGACATCCTCTTCATATATAAATTCATATTTAAATCCAAAATAGCACTGCAATCGTTTAGAAACACAGCACTACAGCTAGCTAGACCTGACATAAGTTGCGCTCAAAAATAGAAAGCACCTTGTGGGGAATCGTCAGCACAGCGTAGCTCGCAAAATGAGACTCTGTGACACTTCACCTATCCCATATATCCTGCTAGTCATTCTAGAAAAATCGATTATCAGTCACGCCACACATTCATAAAGGTGGCAAGTGGCCAACATCAATTTGATCTCAACTAATACATGCCAGTGTATGAAATGTTTCCTTAGCAAAATGTCGCCTCAGATTTTCGGAACGAAGAAAGCAGCTTGTAATTATGGAGACAAGATTCCTTTCAGTTATGAAATTTTCTGCAGCTGAAATATTTATTTTAAAGAACCGAAAAGATCAAACTATATTAGCTTTCACATACTTTCCGTTCAGCGGCATTCCAAGCGTTTTCTGCACATTCCTGATGAATACCTGGAGTATTTTGTTAGTGTGCTGTGTACTGTAAAACGCTTGTCGCTCTATACAATATTAGGGGACTTTTAAATCGTAACAACTACGAAACGCCATACTCAGTTCACAAAAACGTCAATATAATAGGACCTCACCAAAAAGGCGTGAAATTAACATTACTGTTGTCTCCTTCAACCATAACTGTTTTCGAGATGTTTAAATATAAACAAAAAATGAAAGCTGGATGATATGGTGCAGGCATTTTATTCTTAGCGAAGTGTTCGCGAAATAAGTTTGACAGTAAAAATGTAAGTCGATTACCAAAGAACCCACCTCTTGAAACGTTCCTCGAGGCAGTCTTTACAAAACCTGTGTCCACAATTCGTTTGAACTGGGTCTTTTAACGTCAGATGACAGATCGAACATTGAAAATCAATGTCAACTTCATTTACAAACTCCTCGTCATAACCTGAAGGTATGAGGGTACTTGATGCTCTCGCAGCCATTTTGCAAACTTTACACTTGATTAAGCGTCGAGCAAGCAAAATTTCACAACAAGCGCTTTCGAAACCAGAACTTGATCGGGGTTAGATTTTGTAAATAACCTTGGATATTAATAATCGATATTACATGATGAGACTTATGACCTTATAAACGACCAACTCAAAACCCTTCAAATCGTCGAAATTCGCCGTTTTTAGCCGCAAGGACGACAACGAAAAACATTTAAGGTAGGATTATGTTTATTGTGAACTATTATTTAAATATCCATCGTAGAATATTTTTGGTATTCCCATACAATTTCTTTAAATTTTAAAAATACAAACATGTCACGCAGTTTGTGTGGACCCTTGTGGCCTGGTCTCTGTCGTGTTGTTTCCTTAGACAACAAACCTCGCCCCACATTGTCTCTCTCTACCAGGTGTGTAAATGGTACCGGCGATATAATGTTTGGGGTAACCCTGCGATGGAGTAGCACCCCATCCAGGGGGAGTAGCAATTTTCCTAGCTGCTTCATCCTACAGACACATGGTTAAGCCCCGGCCATGTGGGCTTCAGTCCTGTGGCTCGTGTGTATGCATGCACTCAAACGTAAAAAGCAAAATAGACCCGTGCGAGAAAGAGGTGGAAATGAAGCTTATGGTTGCTCTTTCTCCAATGAAATAAAACTGAGAAAACAGCTGCTCAATGATTCATCCCGAGTGACTCATCTAGATGGCGTCGATTTTCATAGCGTGACCATACAGTGTGATAATTACCTACACCTTGATAAAATTTTGGTAGCCTTTACAGTACTTTGCTGGCAATAGATCAGGGTTTTTTTTCAGTTATATGAATAGAGATCAATTGCAAAGTATATTGCGAACAAAGCTTCCTATCGTTTTGTGCCTAAAAAGTACGACGGATTAACCGCCAAACAGTGTTCAGGACACCGCGTAAGCGCTGGTACTACTGTTGTTCATTACCGTAAAGTTCCCAACGTAACGACCTCCTCCCCCCCCCCCCCCCCCGGAAATTTACGTTTTTACCAGCACAAGTACCATCAGGGGCTGCAAAGAGATAGTATTAGGGCCAGTCTTTTGAAGGAAAACATTAATGACAGTCGTAATTCGAGAAGAATTGAAACGCGTTCAGTTCGCGGGGACGTAGGGTTACATGAAGTAAACTGAGTGCCTTCACTCCTTATTTGGTCCTTTGGAATACTGCGACTGTCTATCAGAAGCATCAGTCTAACGCATGTTTTTTTTTTGTTTAAAAATAGTTATTCTCCCATTTCTTTCGCGAGTGGGTTGAAAATAATCGAGGCAGAGCCGAGTTTTGTTAACCGACTTCAAGGTGTTTGGATCCCCGATGAAACACTCTTTCGAATGTATGATATAGCTTCTCAGAGTGATCATTTAGTAGGGGGAAAACTAACGGGTAAAGTCGCCAAAATCTATGCTAATTTTAAAAGATCGGATTTCCAGTTTCTTTGTTCAAACTTGATAACTGAACACAACTAGGCAGTGTTATAAGGGACACTGTCCCGGCTGATATCGTGTTTTTACGATTATGTCCAGCAGCTTTATTATCTTGAAATAAGAAGAAACAATCGCCAAACGTGATGAAAGCAAAAGAGACAAAACTTAACAAAAGACACAAAATAACGGCTAAAATAGTCAAAATTTCACAAGAACGGCAATTTTGATTTCTTGACCGCCTGTCACGAAATCAAATTTGATGAAACGTAATCCACTTCCATCCCTGCAATCCCGGAGCTTTTTCCAAAATATTTTTTTCCAAAGTATTTTTGCCCTTTACTTTCGTCTCTGACTTGTCTTCGCATATAACTTATAATTAGCTTTTGAAAACACTCCTAACAAGAGTAATTAAATCCTAGGTTAAGTTTTAATCCTGGGTTAGCGTTAACCGGCTTTCGAACAAACAGGTCCTACACTTTATCTCAAAACTACTGCTTTCCGTTTTTCCGTCTTATTTTTTGAATATTACGTAATATAAGCTAATACATATAGATAGCCCAAGGCTAACAGCGTCGCACTTTAAACAAGCTTAACTAAGGTGAAACCTAACTAAGGTGAAACTTAACTAAGGTGAAAGGTTGGAAGCACAAGAATTAAGATTGACGAACGGGCTATTTTCAATTTTAGCAATTCTCAAAAACAGTATTACGCGACCGTCTGCACAGTACATTTTTATAGACCATACAAAAGTTCACAAAAACAACTTTTCTCTGTCTAGAATAACTAGTACCACTAGTTTCCGAATAAAATACAGTTTTTGTTTGTCAAAAATTGCCCGAGAAACTGATTTGAAAATCAAAAATTCCAAAAATACACAAACATAAGCTTATTTGCATAAGGCGATGCGAGTGAAGATAGAACTGTACTATAAAATCAAAGTCTTGTTTTGTTTACATAAAATCGCTTTTCAAACTATCTAATGAATGAACAAACACGTAAAAATGGACAACACAATCTTCTTTCGAAAAAATTTATTCAAATCTCCATTAGTTTACGTTTAAAAGCAAAACGCGTACCATTTAATTATAGCTCATCGAGTTCAAGCTTTCTTCGATCGATGAAATTCAAGAGATCGATACAACTGAATTTAAGCACGTTTTAAAATCAATTCTCCAAGTAGCCTTGTCTTGAGTAGCAAACCGCGAAATATTCAGGGAAATAACGCCTTTAATTTAAACGGTTTTCTCCGCTTAGTAAATTCACAGCAAAACATCAAAGTGTTTTTCTAGCTGACGTGACATTCGGCCGTGTAACCGCGCGAAAAACAAAGCCTCGCTTTGGTTTCAACATGACGTCGTACGCGCATGTTGTGCGAAGTCATACGCGCCCGCGAACTAGTCCTGCGCGACGGCGGAGCTACAGTAGTCCGGTCCTGCGCGACGGCGGGCGGACGGAGGGCGGGCACACGCGCGCCCGCGAAACATTCCGCTAGCCATGACCATGAAAAATGACGGACACCGGTTCTGGTTCTATGAGTATGGGGCTGCTCAGCCAGGCCTTCGGACTGGCAAGTGCTCCGCTATAAATGGGATGAAAATTATTTAATTTTCAATATTAAGTTGTATATTTGGTGGCATTTGGCGATACAACATGGAAATAAGGAAGCGAAATTTTGATATTTATTTAAGTCATCAGAAACGAATTTTTTCGCCTTGTTGCAGTGGACAAATGACAAAAAGCCCTTGACTTCTTAGACTGAAGATTTAAATTCAACTCAACCCTTAAAGTTATATCTTAATGTTTTGTAACAATTTAAGCGAGAACAGAATGAGAAAGTAAATAACTGCCCGACATCACTACCATTTCTTGATACGACATTGGCGGACCGATATCGACCTGAAGAAACAGAGTATCATCCACAAGGTAGCGCCTTGTTTGTAGTTCGCCGTAAGAAACAAGCCTCGCCACATTCGAAACGAATAATGCTTCTTTAAGCCTCCTATTATAACTAACCACGGTCCAATTTCAGTAAAATGGGAATTTAAGCATTCCCAATTTCGTCTGGGGTAGTATAATTTGTGTTGTTATATGTTATGTTTTTAATAGACGTTGTACTCAGATTATTACCTAGTAAATTGTTAATCCCTTTCCATGTTTGATTTATGTTCTTTGAATTTTCTCTAAAATAATTTCTATAGTATTCTTCTTTGGCAGATTTAATTTCGTAGTTAACTTTATTTCTAATACTTTTGTAATCCAGCCAGTTTTTTTCGGTATTGAACCTATTAGCTATCTTTTTAAGCTTGTCTCTTTCAAACATAAGTTTCTTTAATTCAGATGTTATCCAAGGCGCTTGCCTGGCTCGCACCCGTTTCAAAGGAGCGTGAAGATTACAGACAGAAAGAAAGGTTTCTTTCCATGTTTGCCAGGCAGGATTTGGATCGTTATAATTTCCAATAGTTTCCCAAGGGATTGACATAAGATCTTCTCTAAACTTATTTCGGTCAAAATTTCTATAGTGCCTTGATTCGATAATTCTAGGGCTAGCCTTGATGGACGGTATTTTTCGTATAGCATATATTAGATTATGATCGCTAATACCAATCTCTGAGACCCCATAATGAGAGAACTTATTAGCATCATTGGTTAGAAAAAGATCTATAGTAGTAGATGTGTTCTTCGTAACTCGAGTCGGCTGTTCTATTAGCTGTTGATATTGAAGTATATTGAAGTATATTACATATTTCAAGCAATCTAAAGTAGCGTCGGAACACCCAACACAAGATTAGGATTGCGCAAACGCAATAACATAAGCTTTATGTAAAGCGTCCTGCTGCTATGATTTTTTTGGTGAAGAATCTTCTATTTATTATTTGTAAGATCACCCCAATTAAGTTAATTCAAATACACCTTGTTCTTATTTTAGACCTCTTGAGATATGTAATTTCCCATAGAAAATAATTGTCTTAATTGAAAGACAGAACTTCCCTTCTCCCGTCTCAAAACTAAGTATCTGAGCAAATGTTCAACGCAGAGGGAAATGAGTTTGATATTCCCCAGTTTCAAACCGAGATAGAATGGCACTAATGTAATTCTATCCGGACGGAAGTGGATCGTCCACCATAAGCCTGACCTTCTCGACCTTTTCTCGTGTGCTTTTCAAGCCTTTTCTCGACATAAACGACAAGGAAACTGAAAGAAAAAAAAGTTTAAAAACAGAAAACTTTCCAACAATTTCCCTAGAGGAAATTAAAACAAAAATCATCACCAAGGATTCAACAAAATGGCCTGTGGAGCTCATTCAAAAATGCTTGCAAAAACTGGGCCAAAGTGTCTCTGGTCCTAAAGATACTTTAGCCAAAAGAATCATCAACGTGAAAACCAACGTCTCTATTTTGGATAAAATAATCCAGATGAAAGAAAACGGCTTTCGCGTTCGAATCACGCCTTGTCGAAAGCGATGTTTCACGGGCAGCCGCTTCTTGTTCGGCCGACTCTGGTCAATACCCACAGGTAAACTTATCGTGCTGTTTTGTTTATGATAACAAACAAGCGTGACAAATTCTTTTTTGTTAGTTTGAAGTGTGTACAACCAAGGGCTTTCTGTGTGAAAGAAAGTAGTTATATTTTAGACCAGTGATTTGAGAAATATGAATCATTCAAGTTTATTTCTAAACAGTAGCTGTTCAATTTACAATTTCATGCAGTTAAACTTAAATGATTTATTTAGTTTTTGTAACAGTTCATTGGAAATCTGCAAGTTTTTTTCCAGTTTGATAAGGTGTGATGGGTAGTACTTTGTTGTTTTATGTCACTGCTGTCATGATAAAAAAATATCAATCACACAAGGAAGCTTGGGGCAGTATAGTAAAGTTCTCCGTATGTTCAAAGCAGAATAGTTAAAACTGTTAAAGTATGTCTCGATGGAAAAATTTATGTTAAAGCATTCATATTAAAGAGTTTCACAACGTCAGCTTCGAATGGAGTTGCAAGACCAGCTGTTGTCCTTTTCAGGGATGGAACACCTATCAAGGGGCATTGCGAATGTTCAGTGGGGCTCTCAGGGTTATGCTGCCATGTAATTTGCCTGTTGATTTATTTGCAATATTACACTACCCATGGTGTGAAATTTCTTGCTCTGACATGCACACACAAAAAAAAAAACAAAAATGGCATAGAAAGGGTATAGATGTTAAGCAAAAGGAGCTTTGTCATGTACCATTGTCACAACTTAAAAAGTTGCGGTCATCCAGAAAAACATGGACATTTCAAATGGCCAAGACTTGAATGAAGAATTATAGGAAACAAGTGATTGGTCCAAACGTGACATTAATGAAGTGTTATCCACAATCAGAAATGGAATACAAGATACAAGAATCAATGTTGAGAATCATATCTATCAGCAGCTAAAAATATATGATGCGAGGTCTTCCCTTTTTGAGCAGTTGTATTATAATTATAACTACCGATTAAAGCAAGCACCACAGGATCATAACTACTGAAAGGTCTCCTTGTATGATGAGCAAATCCTGAAAGCCAAATATTCAGTGGCTAGTTGTGATGTTTGGCATACCCCTTTGCTCCCAGAGAATGACATTCCCAGCACTGAAGATCATCCACCTGTCATTGAAATGTCAGTCCTAGCTGAGGATCATGAACTCAGTGTGGAAAACAATCAGACAATGTTTGAACATGAAACAGTTAATGTGTATGTTAAGCAACCAGAAAGTATTATTGAGGCTGCTAAAGATAGCTTTGTTAGTGACAGGAGTGAAAGTGCCAAGGTTGAAGGTACCAAGAAAGAAAAGCAGTTTGAGCTGTCCATATCAGCCCCCACTATGAAAGAGGTGAAACCATTTGGCTTCAATTATCATGATGTGAGACAAAATTCTCAAGATTGGCTCAATCTTCGTACTGGAAGAGTAACCTGTAGTATAATCGGTAATCTGATTGGGCTTGTAGGGGAAAGAGAGCATTTGCATTACTTGACATGTATCAAAAACAACATTGACCCCAACAAAGTAAAGCCAAAGAAATTTGCCAGTTTTGCTAGAGGTCAGCAGTCTGAGGGTGAGGTTGTTGAAGCTTTTGTGAGTACAACAAACCTTCCAGTCACCAAATGTGGGTTTTTCAACCACCCAACTGACAAAAAATATGGGGGAAGCCCAGATGGTGTTGGCCCTGGGTTTTTATTAGAAGTTAAGACAAGGGAGGCAGGAAGTGATGGACCACTTCCTGGCCATAACAGCCAACCATATTCTTCAGACAAATTTTCAGATGGCCGTGACTAAGGCAACTATTGTTTTGCAATCCTATCATCCTGAAACAAAGAACTTTAATGTATTTTTAATACACAAAAACAACTTGCTTCTTACTGTAACAAAAACCATCATTGATCACACGATTACTGAAAGCAGTATCAGTGAATGGCCTCGTGAGGAGAACAAACTTCTTAAAAAGTTGGGTGAACTGAATGTTGGCCAGGTGCAAACCTTTCAAAGCATGAAACCACTGAGATCATGGGTGAGAGAAGAAGCCAAACAAGTGATGAAAATCAATATCAATTCTAAAATTCATTGATTCAATATTTCAATTTTGACTTTGAAACAGTTTAACATTATCCAACACTGTGTTTGGACATGTTAGCAGCCTAGCAGATGGATTTGTTGGTATAGTTTTCATGTTATGTGTAATGCTAACAATACAAAGTAATGGAATAAATTATAAATGCTGGTTTATCATCTTTGTATGCCTTAAAAAAGGGTCTGTTACATGTAACATGGTACCATGACAAATCCAGGTGTTGTGTTGACTAGGCATGAGTGCCCCCTGTTTCCTTGAGACCAATGGGTTTCTCGGTCAAGTTAACAATGTGTGCCAGTGCAATCCAACAAATTCCAAGAAGGTCAACTCTTCCTGAAGGCCAACATTTGTTCAAGATTGACCAGTCACGAATTCTGCCAATTGCATTTTCATTGTAAATTCGTAAAGTGGCAATATCAAAATTAAGACTAATGTCATTTTCATCATACTGACAGTTAAACTTTAGTGGTGGTAGGTTGTGATGTACACCCTTTTCATGACATAGATAACTTATTGCAAAACCCTTATCAGTCATAACCACATTTCCTTTGGGGCCGTGGTCTATTGCGTCAATTTTCGCAGTAAGTTGTTCATCTGAGATTGATCCAGGGAAGGCATCTGAACACTTGCATAAGGCACCGTGAGGGAAAATCCACATTGATACTTTCCAGTTGTGAGATTTTTGTAATGGCTGAATGTAAGGTAGTTCAGTTCAAAATTCTCAGACTGAGAAATCCAGGTATTTGTATTGTCTCCAAGAATTCCACAATCAGCATATCCTGCATCCACAAAAACTTTGGGCAGAAAAGATTCGATGAAGCCAGGCAATGGCTTCAAATTTACTTCATCAAGAACACAACGAAGAAAAACCATCCATGTAACAAACACTCTTGAAACAGTAGATGAACTCTCACCTACTAACTTGGCCATAATAGCCAGATCCACTGCATGTCTTTCCACAGTAAGTGTGGCAAGGAGTTCTGTTTTGATGTCAAGAACTCTATTATTGAAATCTAACTTTTCCAGGCTTTCAATACAGTCTGGATACGAAATGAGATGTAAAAATGGAATTAAACATGCAAAGAGACAGTCAAATTCAGTCAGTCAGTCCACACATTTCAAAGAACTCCCTTTCTCTGTTCTTCAAGCAGTCATAACTGAATCGTCTCTTATTAACTTCAAATTTCATTTCTTTCACTTTTTGTTCGAAAGAATCTCTCTCAAGTTTCATTTTCTCCAGTAAGGCTTTCATTTCTTGTTGGAGCAGTTCCATTTCTAAAACCTTTTCAGATAAAGCTTTACTTTCGGAAACTAATGTTTTATTTTGGGCTTCAAGCGAAATATTTTCCTTTTCAAGTCTACGTGGAGTTTTATTTCTTTCTTTTCGCGGTTTCTTCCCTTCAAGTCCAAACAGTCTTTCCTTAGGTGCTTTCCTTTTTCTTGTCGATTTACTGGTTGTCTCATCAATTACTTGCTCAGTAACTCTGCGGACGCATACAACCTTTTTGTTTAGAGTCTTGCTGGAAGTTATCTACATCAGCGATTCAAAATTTCTTTTGCTGTTCTGCGATGCAAATAACATCAGGAATGTCATCCTCGGAGAGCCTCTCACCTCTACTCCAGTGAGTAGAAGAGATACCTTGCTTGGTGCAGTTGACGTTTTCGTTCTTCAATACAGCTTGGTATTTCCCCTGAGTTCGGGATCAACCGGCAAATTGTAGTATCCCTTAGTTCGCCAACTGTTTTGGCACAAAGCACTTGCACAATTCCAGTGCCAAACCATGCTTTTGCAAAACCTGAGGAAGAGCAGAACTTCCAGAGCCGCCATTTTGATTTCCGCGCGTCCGGATAAAGACAACCTAGTGCCCAGATCTTCTCGGTTTGACACCAGGCAATGACGACTGCAATAATGTGCGCTATTCTGAACAGTAGCTGAACTTGAATCTATAGTAAATGCGGCATTAACTCATGTCCAAAAATGGCTGACACTGAATCAACTGACTCTCAATATCAAAAAATCAAATTTCATCATTTTCAAAAGCCAAAAAAAAACGATCGAAAAACAATTGCATCTTAAATTAAGCGGCAATGCACTGAAGAAAGTGGGAGAAGGTAAATGTCTAGGAATTGTAATTGATTAACATTTAACTTAACGTGGAAATCCATATTGACTATTATCTATATAAATATACCACAAAATGACAAAAAATAAACCAATTTGATACCTATGTCCGCTTATTAAATCCTATGGTGAGACGATGAAAATTATTTCGAGATGTTTTTTTTTTTTGTATTATACATGTCCTGTGGGAAAACTACTGAAGTGGAAACTTTAATTTAAATTTAAATTTGTTTACAAGCGAAACTTATTCCCATGAATTAAGGTTTGCTACATGACAATGTTTTCCTTATGAAATGACCGAATTGGGTCGTTTTGTGATAACCGTTCCTCCGACAGAAGGCTAGTTTCGAATAACCGAACCTCGTTAATATGCGTCTACGACCACTATAGAAAGATTCTCCCAAAAATTATAATTAGTAGTCCTTGAATAACTTTAATTTATGGCCAAAGCATATATCTGAAGTCAAATTCCGTTATGCTTTACAGAAACTAAGTTATAACAATGCAGTTAGTTTTTTGAAAATTCCAGCATTATGTAGAATTTATCAAATATTAACGTCCTACATTAACCATCTTGTTTTATACGCTCGACTTGTGGCATGACAGCAGTAGCACCCAGACAAGTACCCAACGAATCGTTTGGGCAAAATATAACAATATAATAATAATACCTTTATTGAAGTGTCGATGTATTTGGGTACAAAAAAAGCTAATTGGAGACACTGTAACATAAATCCTGCACCCTGTTCGGAACTTAAGGCCTTCGTCATCTAGAAAAATCGTAGTTAATTACACGAACCAAAAATTAATGAACTGCAATCTCTTAACAGTTTCTGCCGCTGAAATGTTCATCTTATAGAATCGAAAAGACCATACTGTATTAGGTTTCACATACATTTATTTAAGGGGACTATAACATGATATGGAATGCAGTACAACACCATTCCAAGTGTTTTCTCGTTAGGTGCCCCTTGGGTGTACTGCAAAAATCTTGTGCGCGCTCTATATTAGATTAGAGAACTTAATACTACACAACTGCGAAACGCCATACATGTATTTAGTTCAAATTGTCGATATAATAATTCTACTCAACTCGTCATAATAAAAGATTACTGTTGTCTGTTTCAACGATGACTGTTACCGAGGTGTATAAATATAAGCGTAACGCAAAAAATAACAAACTTTGGTCGGTAATCATAAAGCCCACCTTTTGAAATGTTCCTCGAGGCAGTCTTTACAAAATCTGTGTCCACACTTCGTTTGAACAGGGTCTTTTAACGTCATATGACAGATCGAACATTGAAGATCGATGTCAACTTCATTTACAAACTGCTCGTCATAACCTGAAGGTGTGAGTCGACTTGGTTTGTTCGTGGCCATTTTGCAAACTTTACGCTTGGTTAAACATTGAACACGAGAGATAAAAATACCACAATTAGCGTTTTCCTAAGCGAAATAAAGAAATGGCAAACACGCAGCATGCAACCATCGAGTTATGGATGCAGGCGGGAGGTTGCTAAGCACGAAAGAAGCGTTTGAGTTGCTCGAGGCGATAACTCTAGCTTCTTGAGTGCTCAGCAAACCTCCCAACCTCCTTGGGCCTAACAAGAATGGTTCTTTATTAGCAATAAAAGAGAATTGGACGTTTACCCGTTGCTTAAGATCGTCTTGCTGTTCAATCAGTGTAAGTGTTCCTTTCTTGTTTAAAGCCCAGGGTAATATCGCGTCGTATTCATTTCTTTCTGCTTATTGAGCGCCTCCACTTTCTTCTCCAGGTAGTCGAGATGTAAAGGTAAAGTCTTCACTAGCATAGTGGCTCACAACTGCCGGAGCTTAACCCGGTTTCCGTAGCATGAAGCGACTAAGAGTATTACTACTTCCCCATGGATGGGATGCTAGTCCATCGGAAGCTAAAAAAGATTATCCTCCAACATTAATTATATTATATCGCCGGTACCCATTCATACACCAGAGTGGAGAGAGACAACGTGAAGCAGATTATTGTCTAAGGAAACAACCCGACGGCAGAGACCCGGCTCGAACCACCAACCTTCAGGTCTTTGGTTCTAGTAAGGGACCAGTTTTTGGAAGCGGCAGTTTTGTATAAAACAGCTAAGATACTACCGACCCTCAGGTCTTTGATTCTACAGTAAACGCTACAAATACGGTACAGATGGCTTAATTTCGGATAGTATTTACGTTTGATAAAGCGAATTTATCGCTGGCCCGTAGAATACTAAATTATAACCATGCATAAAATGGCATTGATCGTTCCCAATTTTATCTGAAAGTGTTTCTTTGTCTGACTTAATCGTTTTGTAAAACATTTATTGGTTAAAATGATAAGGGACCAGTTATTGGAGCTGCAGTTTTGTATAAAACAGCTAAGATCCTGCCCCTTTAACAGAGCAACGAAAAAAATTGTGTTATTAAATGTATTTTTGCATAGAAAAATATGAACATCGGCGTAGGAAATGCCACTTAAGACACTAATGTAATCAGAATGTAGGATGCTTAATTATTCCCATATCTATACATAATTGTATAATTGTATAATTGTACATAGATACATACATACATACATACTTTATTGAGACTTTTCAGTCACAATGTAGTGTCATTGTTTCTGATACTAGCTCAACTAATTATTATGTCTGAAACTGCTGCTTGTAAGTGTGATGTAATCGCTTTAGATGTCCCATTAGTCTTAGCGGGCGGGCTAGTTTACCATGTGCTCCTTGTATTTGTACTTGCTCGATTACTTGCTCGTTGTTGTATTCTCGCCTGTTTCGCCTCTTAATAACATTACATGGTGTCAGAAGTTGGTACGAAGAACCATGACATATTTCCGAGTTCAGCTACCGGAAAAGTTTGATTTCAGTCGTCAAGAAGAGTGGCCGAAATGGAGCAGAAGATTTGAACGTTTCCGCCAAGCGTCTGGTCTGGCGAAAGATTGAAGAACAGAGTCGAATAAACACGCTGATCTACGCTATGGGAGATCAAGCAGACGATATTTTGACCTCCTTCAAACTTTCCACGTCGCAGCTGAAACAATATCACACCGTTAAAACGAAGTTTGATGAACACTTTGTGGTTCGCCGAAATGTTTTTTTTAAGCGAGCAAAGTTCAATCGACGCCGCCAAGAAGATGGCGAGACTGTTGACACATTTATTACAGCGCTGCACGCACTCGCCGAACACCGCGATTACGGAACCCTAAAAGACGAGATGATCCGAGACCGAATTGTGGTGGGCCTTCAAGACTCAAAATTATTGGAGAAACTTCAACTTGACCCGGAATTATCTCTGGCTAAAGCGATTAATCAGGCTCGACAAAGCGAAGCCGTAAAGAAGCAACAAGCCCTTTTGAGAAACGACTTCAAGGATTCTGAAGATGCAAAGAAAAACGTCGACGCGGTCAAGGTAAAAGGAAAGAACCCTCCGAAACTCAAGGATGGAAATGAACCGGAACCTAAGAAAACCCCGCTAAAGAAACCGCCTTCTCACCCTTTTTCGACACGCTGTGAACGCCGCGGAAATTTCCCGCCTCACAAGCGAGCGAACTGCGCAGCTAAAGACGCAACATGTTTCAAGTGCTCAAAGAGAGGCCACTGGGGAACTGTCTGTAAATCCTCCAAAACGGTTGGCGAAGTGGAAGAAGAAGATGAAAATTTGTTTCTTGGCGAAATAGGAACTGAAACGAACAACACCTTTCGGTCAGTAGATCTAATGCTTGATAACGCACAAGTTCGCTTCAAGGTTGACACTGGAGCTGACGTGACTGTAATCCCTGATAAGATCTACGAAGTGCTACGACCGACTCCAACCCTCGTAAAATCAAACAAGACATTGTTTGGTCCAGCTCACACTTCACTCCCTGTGCGTGGATGTTTTGTAGGAGAAATTCTGAAAGGAGACAAAACAACGAAGCAGGAGATATTCGTAGTGAACGGTGCCCGCAACGCCCTGCTTGGTTGTCCAGCTATAGAAGCTCTTGCCATAGTACAAAAGGTTGATGCTGTGGAAGCCACAAACCTCATTGCAAAGTTTCCAGGCCTTTTCACCGGACTTGGAAAACTTCGAGGTCCTGACTACGTCATAAAGCTGAAACCTGAGGCCAAACCATACGCACTCAGTACCCCCAGGAGAGTTCCCATACCCCTTCTTACACTCCTTAGCGGTACCCAGAAAAATCCCTAGGTCAAATAACACAAAAAAGTGTCATTTTCTAGTGCCGCTAAAATATAGCGGCACCCAAAAAAATCCCAAGGTCAAACAACACAAAAAAGTGTCATTTATAGCGGAGCACTTGCCAGGCCGAAGGCCTGGCTGCGAAGCCCCATACTCATAGAACCAGAACCTGTGCCCGTCATTTTTCATGGTCATGGCTAGCGGAATGTTTCGCGGGCGCGCGTGTGCCCGCCCTCCGCCCTCCGTCCGCGTGTGCCCTCCGTCCGCCGTCGCGCAGGACCGGACTACTGTAGCTCCGCCGTCGCGCAGGACTAGCTCGCGGGCGCGTATGACGTCGCAAAACATGCGCGTACGACGTCATGTTGAAACCAAAGCGAGGCTTTGTTTTTCGCGCGGTTACACGGCCGAATGTCACGTCAGCTAGAAAAACACTTTGATGTTTTGCTGTGAATTTACTAAGCGGAGAAAACCGTTTAAATTAATGGCGTTATTTCCCTGAATATTTCGCGGTTTGCTACTCAAGACAAGGATACTAATTAAGGGATACTCAGAAGCCGCTTTAGTGGAAAAAGACGAGCTTTCAGGGATAAAATCTTGCTTCGAGGAACTTCATGTATTACGTTTTTATCAATGCGGGAGATATTTGTTTTCTACGGATTTCAGAACCAGAAGCGGAGATTTGAATTTCCAAGCAAGCGAGGAACTTAAAGGTAAAACAGATTACAGTTTTCGATGAGAATTTATGTTGATATCAATCTGTGAGTGACTTTTTATTGGTTTTATTGTTAGTTTTGGAGAATTGATTTTAAAACGTGCTTAAATTCAGTTGTATCGATCTCTTGAATTTCATCGAAGAAAGCTTGAACTCGATGAGCTATAATTAAATGGTACGCGTTTTGCTTTTAAACGTAAACTAATGGAGATTTGAATAAATTTTTTCGAAAGAAGATTGTGTTGTCCATTTTTATGTGTTTGTTCATTCATTAGATAGTTTGAAAAGCGATTTTATGTAAACAAAACAAGACTTTGATTTTATAGTACAGTTCTATCTTCACTCGCATATGTTTGTGTATTTTTGCAATTTTTGATTTTCAAATCAGTTTCTCGGGCAATTTTTGACAAACAAAAACTGTATTTTATTCGGAAACTAGTGGTACTAGTTATTCTAGACAGAGAAAAGTTGTTTTTGTGAACTTTTGTACGGTCTATAAAAATGTACTGTGCAGACAGTCGCGTAATACTGTTTTTGAGAATTGCTAAAATTGAAAATAGCCCGTTCGTCAATCTTAATTCTTGTGCTTCCAACCTTTCACCTTAGTTAAGTTTCACCTTAGTTAAGTTTCACCTTAGTTAAGCTTGTTCAAAGTGCGACGCTGTTAGCCTTGGGCTATCTATATATATTAGTATCCCTGAATTTTAACGAAACCAAACAGCTAGTTTGACGCTGGTGCCTTGTTGCTAGCTTTAGCTTTATTTGAATTTAACGATAACCAAACAGCGGTATTTGGTCTCACTGAGTCAGTTATGGTTACTTCTAATGGGTTCGCTTTCTCTGAGTTTGCTCCTGGATTTCTTATTGCGGGGGGTTTTGGGTTTTTTGGGTTTCTCCCAGAGTCATCATATTCCTTCTACTGTCGATGATGATAGGAAAGGATGAATCAAAAAACGTGATCACGCGTGATCCAATTTTTCAGAATTGAGAATAAATTAGATCACGCGTGACCTAATGTTTTCAGAATCGAGATTAATTTACATGTTAATTTAAGAAGGTTTCGTTGTTTACCATTCTGAAAAACGTGATCATGCGTGATCCAATTTTTCAGAATCGAGAATAATTATGCGGAAAACATCCTGGACGCGTGATCCAGTTTTTCAGAATTGAGAATAAATTAGATCACGCGTGATCTAATGTTTTCAGAATCGAGATTGATTTACATGTTAATTTAAGAAGGTTTCGTTGTTTACCATTCTGAAAAACGTGATCACGCGTGATCCAATTTTTCAGAATCGAGAATAATTATGCGGAAAACATCCTGGATAGTAGGCTGGAGGTCGATAGGGAAAGGATGAATCAAAAATTATTTTTTCTCCCGCGTGAGAAATGTTTATTTTCAAAATTGGTTTTCATGTTGAATGTTTAAACAGCTTTGGTTTTAATTTTATGCAAGACGGGATTTAATTGATTTTTGTCTGTAGGAGTATGAAACCATGGATACAATCTATAGTCATGTGATAACTTTTAACCAATCATATCGTTACATGATATTTTTCACAAATGTGTAATTTTTCATGTAACACAGCCAGTTTGTGAAAAATTTCGCGATAGCTAAAAATAAAAAAAAATATTTTGTTTTTCCATTTAAAATGGAACATATGCAAGTAAAGGAATTAAGACAAATAGCGAATGAGCAGCAAATCCCTGGCCGTAGTCGCGCTAGAACAAAAGCTGATTTAATACGTTTAATAAATGCATCTTCTCCCAATATTTTAGATGCGCCAACGCCGCATATAGGAACTCCAATTCTTGCCTCAACTCCATATCAACCTCCTCCGCGGCCTCCAATATTGGAAACAATTCAAAATACTTTCCTTTCATGTTGGAATTGGTTAAAGGCTGCTCCCAAAAATACTGCGAGGAAAGCTTCAAATATGATAATTGATTTTCAACGCAAAGTTGCAAGTTTATATCAGCAACAAATTAAAGTCCAAGAAGGCCCTTCAGCTTTGGAAAAGTTTGCCCGTCAGTTCATCTTTGAAGGTAAGAAAGGATTAACTCCAAGAGATTATTTCCAGCAAGTTTCGGGTCAAGTCCTGAATCTTTTAAAGGCTAATCGAGGCACTAAAATTAAATTGATTCTATCCTGCAAAATGAAACGACAAAATTTACAAACTGGGGAAATAATTGAAATAGATGCTCCTTTTCATTCAGGGATAGAAATTAATTTAGAAGCAACTGATTTAAATACCCTTTTAAATCGAATGATAGATACCATCCTTGAAAATGATGGGTTCGAATTGGCAGTTTGATTATGTAAATCATTTGGAATTGCATTTAGTTGATTATAAACCCCTTGGCGGAAGCACATATATACGCTTATCTCCATTCCTTGCCAAGAAGAAGGCTCTCACCAACATGCGGAATCTTGGTCAACAATGTTTTAAATGGGCAGTCACTCGGGCTCTCAATCCATGTGAAATTCATCCAGAGAGAATCACATCTCTGCTCAGAGCTCAAGCTGAACAACCCAACTGGTCTGGAATTGAATTTCCAACATCCTTGAAAGAAATAGACCACTTTGAAAGACTGAATCCACACATTGCCGTGAATGTTCTCGGCTATGAATCAGTGGTTCATCCCTTGCGGATTTCCAAGCACAAACGCAGGCGTCATGTGGCTCTGCTTCTGTTTGAGAAAGACGGGATCCAACATTATGCGGTTGTCAACAGTCTGAGTCGTCTTCTCTCAGCTCAAGTTAATCATCACGCTAATCGCAAACATTTTTGCCTTCATTGTCTCAACCATTTCTATAACGAAGCATCCCTTGCGAAGCATGAAAAACTGTGTTGCAGCAATGAGGCAATAAAGATAGAAATGCCTGGGAATGGAGAAAAGCTAGAATTTCAACAACACAATAGAAGCATCAAAGTCCCTTTTGTAATTTATGCTGATTTTGAAGCCTGCAATGAACCGATCAGTGGTTGTTCCCCAGGAAACAACCTCAGCTTCACAAATCAATTTCAGCGTCACAGGCCTTGTGGATTTTGTTTCAAGGTTGTTCCCTTTGAGGAGAAATATTTGAATATGCCTCCAATTCTTTTCCGGGCAGAAAAACAGGATGATGATGATGGTGATGTTGCGCAGACATTTGTCGATAAGCTTGTTGATGTCGTCAAATTCATCCACAAGAAATTTGATAGCAGAAAGAAGATGATTTTCACTGCGGAAGATCGAGAACAATATGAAGCAGCCACAGTTTGCTCGATATGCAAAGGACAATTTACAGAGTCTAATGCAAAAGTTAGAGATCATTGTCATTTCACTGGCAGATATAGAGGGGCCGCTCATAACCATTGCAACTTGCAATTCAGGAAACCTAAATTCACTCCTACCATTTTCCATAACCTTGCTGGTTATGATGCCCATTTATTTGTTAAACACCTTGGCAGAACAACGGGGGATATTAAATGCAAACCTAATAATGAGGAACAATATATCTCATTTTCCAAGTCTATTATTGTTGGAGAATATACTAACAAGGATGGTAAAAAGGTTCCTATTTCTCATGAATTAACATTCATCGATTCAATGAAATTTATGGCTTCTTCTCTTGAGAATCTAGCAAATAATTTGAAAAAATCAGGCATTGACAAACTGAAACAAACAAACAAAGAATTTGGAGACAAAGCTGAGCTCCTTTCCAGAAAAGGAGTCTATCCATATGATTATATGGATTCCATTGAGAAATTCCATGAAACACAACTGCCACCTAAAGATCGGGAATATCAGATGAAGACTATCAACATGCCCAAAATGTTTGGGATGAAATGAATATAAACAATCTTGGAGAATGATCTTTATTTAAAAATAGATATAATGCTCCTTGCAGATATCTTCGAAGAATTCTGCAATGTCTGCATGGAGAATTATCAACTAGATCCAGCGTGGTATTATACCGCCCAAGGTTTATCTTTTGATGCCGGTCTTAAAAAGTCAGAAGCAAAGATTACATTGCTGAATGATCCAGATATGCTCTTGTTGTTTGAGAACGGAATCCGTGGCGGCATTTCAATGATCTCAAATCGTTAGGGCAAAGCAAACAATCCATATATGGGTGACAAATATGATCCAACTCATCCATCGAAATATATTCTCTGTCTCGATGCTAACTCCCTATATTCTTGGGCGATGACTCAACCACTTCCAACTGGAAACTTTCGCTGGATGAAAGGCTTCCGAAGATGGGATAGAATCCCCTGTGTCCTTGAGGTTGATTTGGAATATCCCAAAGAACTTCATGATGCACACAATGACTATTTCTTTGCCCCCGAGAGAGTGATCTGCGACAACCATGTTGAAAAATTAATCCCCAATCTGTGAGATAAGAAACATTATATTATCCATCATAGAGCACTGAAACAAGCCTTGAAACATGGCTTGAAACTCACCAAGATTCACAGGGGAATATCATTCACTGAAGAGCCGTGGCTGAGATCATATATCCAGCTCAACATCCAGCTCCGCCAAGCAGGGAAGAATGATTTCGAGAAAGACTTCTTCAAACTGATGAATAACGCAATATTTGGCAAAACAATGGAAAATATCCGCAAGAGAGTTGACATAAGACTTGTCAATGACAGAAAGATTGCGGAAAAGCTCATAGCTAAACCCCTATATCAACATCACACAATCTTTGATGAGAATTTCATCGCTGTTCATATGAAGCGGAAGAAAATGTTTTTCAATACACCAATTCCCTGCGGAATGTCAATTCTTGAAATATCCAAGGAACTGATGTTCAGGTTCACTATGAATGTATGAAGCGTCAATATGGAGACCAAGCCAAACTGTTGTTAACAGATACTGATTCATTGTGTTATGAAATCGAAACTGAAGACGTCTATCAGGATTTGAAACCAGATGTGAAGGAGATGTTTGACACATCCAACTATCCCCGGATCATCCCTCGGGAATGCCAATCATGAACAAGAAAGTGAGTGGTCTCATGAAAGATGAAGCTGGGGGGAAAATGATTGAAGAGTTTGTTGGATTGCGAGCAAAGCTCTATTCATATAAGTTGTTTGGCTCTGGAGGTGACAAAAAATGCAAAGGAGTGAAGAAACAAACAATAAAGAAACATATCACCCATGAGGACTTCAAAGAATGTCTTCTCAGCGGGCAAAGCCAAATGAGAACTATGAATCTCATCCGCAGCCATCAACATGAGATGTTCTCAGAAACAGTCAACAAAACTGCCTTATCCGCTGATGATGATAAACGTTTCATTCTGCCAGACAAGATTCACACCCTTGCTTGCGGGCATTGGAGGATTAAACCAAATTAAGCTATTAAATCATGAATGCCATAGCTTCAAACATCTTTCTGGAGAATCTTGATATCCCAAATTTCTTCATCATCCTTTTCGTTATAAATCTCAAATGTTTTCCATCGATTTTCAATTCTCCTTTTCCATGTTTCCTCAGTAAGTTGTTCAGTATATTTACCAAATCTTTTAATATAGTCGTTCATATTGGCAATTAAAGCTATTTCTCCATTTGATTGATTTGTGAATATGACTTTTGTATCAACAAACAGGGAAGGATTCCCCGAAATCGGATTCTCATCAGGTCTCAACAAGTGATAACCCTTTTCAAACTTCTCTATTTGTTCTGGAGTTGTTTTAAATTTGGGAATAGTTGGTTTTGGTTTTGGGGGCTTTGGTTTCCGGACATTAGCAGATCGACTAACACCTCTGAGTCTTTGTTGGCATTGTTCTAATTTTTCCCTGGTGACTCTGGGGGCTTCTTCAACAGAGACTTCAACCTCATCAAGTGTTTCTATTTTAAAATGTTGCCCATCACTTTTGCGTCTGAATTTGAGTTTCCCCGTTTTCAAAGCATGGGGAATAGTCTTTTTATCGACTTTCAAATCGCGAGAAGCAGCAGATACAGATGGAAATACTTGTTCAAAATCATGTGAAGTTATTTTTATGGGAATCACCATTTTCAATGCTGCCAAAAATAGGGATATTTTTTTCATTTCACGGGTAAAAAGACAGTTATAGAATCATATCCCAATATATTTTTCTCAGGAAAAGATAAGTGAAACGGGCTGACATTGTTCTCAGAATAGAAATAGATTATTTTAGATATTATTCCATAACGGTCTTTTTACCCGTGAAATGGGAGGGGAGGGGAGGGGAGCCTAGTCACATTTATCAAGAACTGATTCCACAAAAAATATTATTTTTTCTCTATTTAAAATAACCAAATTTAATTATGATATCCAGCAAATCCAGCCCTCAGAACCAGAAATAAAGAAATCAGGGCAGTTTTCATTCACCGTCCTCCCTATTCAATATGAGGACAAGCCATTTGATATATTTCTCGAAGGCCGAATGAAAATATGGCAACACAGCAATGAAGACAAATCAAATTATTCCCTGGGTTTCACTCTCGATGAAAAATCTCAGCAAACGTTCGAAGAAATAAAAGCTCAGATCCAGAAACTCACCAAGGCCAAACAACCAGCACTCAAGAAAGTGAATCCAAAACTCAGAATTCAACCAGATTGTGAAAGAAGACCAGAGTGACACGAAAAAGCTTTATGCTAAACTCTATGTGAACAAAAATGGCCGAATCAATTGCCCATTTTTCAAAGAAATAGCCGAAAGAGAACCGCAATGCGGTCCTCTGAAACGCAAGACCAAATTCAATCCACATGACTTCATAGGAATCCCTCTAGACGGTCTGCTTGTAGTTAGATTGCGTCAAGTATTTCTAGGTAATATCTCCTCTATCTCTGTCGTAGTTAAAGAAGTGTTGGTCAAAGAAGTCATTCCTCCCCAGAGTTATTTCGATGAGTACGACGAAGCTGAGTATGAGGCTCCTGCAGTTGACGACACTGGTGATCTTTCTTGCTGTGGAAATTAGATTGCGGAGTGCTGGACAGCACTCCGCCGGAGGTGAAAGCTGCAATCTTAGTTTGAGTGTGTGAATTATCAAAGGAAAAGCCTTTGATAATTTAATCCTCATCCGAAGATTCACAAGTTGGACAAATATTCAGAATCTTCTTCATCTTCATTCGAAGATTCGCAAGTTGGACACTCTTCTTCCCAAACCATAACTGGGTTTTTTGGCGTCCACGTTGGATCTTCAATTAAATCATCTTCTGGTTCCCAATCAGAATCTAACTCATTTTACAGATTTTCGTCTTGCGAATCATACCACTGACCACCTCGGTGGTCAGGCCATGTTTTTGAATCACTCATTTTAAAGTCTTTTCATAATCTTTTTCATATTTTTCAAGATTCAAACATAAATCAGCAACTATGCCATCCACAACAGCCATCTCTTTGATGAATTCTTGTGAATCGAAATATGCTTCGCGGAGATATGATCTCAATTCAGTCAGCACGTTGTCATATTTGGTCATCGCAAATTGAGAGATTTCTATTCTTCTGCGGAAGTTTTTCATCTCCTGAAACGTTTTCAGGAATACCTGAAACGTTTTCAGGAATAACCCAGCACCGTTGATAACACCCACGACTATTGGATTCAATGTCACCCCACCAACTATTGTCCCTGTGACGACCAACAACGTGGAACTGAGTGTCAGCAAAACATTCATCTTCTTATATCTCCTATGGGCCTGCCGACAACACCAGCGTTTCTTGTGATAAAACTCATAATGCTTCTGCAATTCATCAACAGTTGCCACGGGAAGTGTCTGATCTATGTGGTTGAAGGCAAATAAACTCTTTTAGTAGTATACAGAATGGGGGTTCTGCGTCCGGCGGATCATGCGGATCAAGCGGATCCGCATATATTAAGCAATTTAAGAGGGAAAATGACATCATCGTGGTAAACAATAGGGTGAGAAGGCCTGCTTAAGCTTGCCCAGTCAGTAAAGTATGACGTGATGGTTATAAATACGGCAGTTTTGTATGCGTGTTTGCTTTCTTTTAATGTTTTTTTTTTGTGTGTTTTGTATTGTCAGCAAAATAATGGTATTATAGAATTGTATTATGAAAGCGGGTCTGTACATTAAAAAGTTGTAGGTTCATTGTCTCTTCTATCAACAACTTTGACATCCTAATAAATCGTTTCAAAAGGGGTTTTTGATTGATTTCATGTTATAAGTTTAAGGAGGGCCATTCGATTCCTAATTTGTGATGTGTTAATCTCAGTAGATGTATTGACTGAATTAAATATATGCGTATCTACATTCTGTACATAACACCCATGGGAGCGCTCTGTTTTGGTCCAAATGCAAATGTAGAACACTGTTTCAAGGTTTGTAGTTTAGATTACCGCATAACGAAAAAAAAACACCCAGACAGTTATCATTTCAACTTGTATTTATTTAATATGTTCATCAACGTTCCAACGGTAGTTAAAAGGTAAGTCAACAAATCTAAAGTTCCGAGTGATATTTACATGCAGCTACACACATTTTTTTTTCAAAGGACTCAATAAGCATTGATTTTATAATGTCCATTCGCCAGTGTTTGGCGTCCATTACTTAGAATGTGTCGTTTGTCATCGTAAGGTGAAAGGCTTGTCTTCGTCAAAGTTACAGAATAGATCTGATGGTTCTCGCTCCTAATTTGATTCATCTGTGCCATCTGTGGACGTTTGTCAAATAGGCAGCTCTTATAATCCTGGTGGCGAATTTTCCTCTTTGTAGTATTCTTGGAGATACCCTTTGCTGTTTTCTTTTCCACTGGTTTGTTGTCTTCAGTGAACAGGATGGAGTACATTTTGGGTCGAAGACCGATAAACTCAATTATTGGCAAGCCGTGAGTTTCGTCCTTCATTTTACCTAAGGCTTTCTTGTTTTGCGTACTGTACTGAAAATGGTCAGGTGGGTACTCTGACGTGTCAAAACAATCCAGATCTTGAAGGAAATCCCGGTACAGATCATCTGTGTTCACATCATAACACAGACTGTCGGTATCAGTAAAAAGAAGTTTACATTTAGCTCCATACTTTGAAACCATATAGTTGTAGTGAAAGTCATACATGAGCACTTTCGACAAATCAAGTATGGTAAAACCAACGTAAATAGGGCGATTCAGGTACAACTTTGTCTTTCTCATGTTAACAGCGACCAGGTCTTCGGAGAAGATGCGGAAAGAATCAAAGGCAGGTGATGCGGTGAGCTTGGTGAGTTTATCTGGCTTTGTCAGCAGCTTGACATTCACACGCTTTCGCAGGTTTTCCATAGTCTGACCAAAGACAGCATTGTTCATGAGTTTAAAGAAGTCTTTCTCAAAATCATTCGCTGCCATTTTACGTTTTGCTGTGTTGAAGTCAATGTAACTCTTCAGCCAAGTGCTTTGTGCAAAGCCTAATACTCTGTGAATCTTTGTCAACTTCATGCCAAGGTCTAGGTATAGTTTCAGGTTGCGGTAGTGGAGAATGTAACGATTTTTGTTGAAAAGATTCGGCACTAACTTTGGGACCGCTGCGCCGCCCAGCTTTAGGTTTTCATTGAGTTGTTAACAGTAAGGAGACAGCAGGTTGGAAGTGACCCTCATTTTCTCAGGTGCTAGTGGATAATCTGAATGGAGGTCGTGAAGCTCTGGTGGATACTCTAAATCTACATCAAGAATGTAACCCTCCTCGCAGTCATCAGCCACCTTCTGCACATCTAAATCTTCGATTTCTTTTTCTAAAAGCCAGAAAAAATCATGAGTCGGGAGAGGTTGACTCATGGCCCAACCATACAAGTTGTTGGCGTCTAGGTACATGATATAGTTCTTATCTTGAGTTGAGTCATAGCCAGGGGCATATGGGTTATTTGCTTTGCTGTAGCGATTGCTGATCATGGAAATACCACAACGAATGCCCTCCTCTAGGAAAAGGTAGATATCAGGCTCGGTTATAAGTTCAAGTGCTACTTCGGTCATCTTGAGGTAGGCGGACCAGGCTAGATCAGGAGAAGTGTAGTAATGAGCGAGGTCCAGTCCATAGTAATTCAAACAGATGCTTCGAAAGTTGTCGAACACATCGGCCAATAAAAGCACATCTGAGAGAAGGTAAAGATCGTGGTAGTCGCCGAGATTTTGCATTTGAAAGGTTGTAAACACATTTTGCGCCTGCTGATAATCTTGGTCACTAATGTGCTCTTCAGTTAGCCGGCTGAAGAAGGCTTCTTTGGGAGGAAGCTTTCGTTCTTGAAATTTGTGCATATCATCCGTATAATCGTACGGGTAAACACCTTTTCTCAACAACAGAGGCACTTTGTTTTCTTCAATGTAGCGCTTGAGAACGTGAAATTTACCATCTCCTTCCTGAGATAAGTTACACACAAGTTTCTCTAATGACGCGTTCATAAACTGATATGAATCAATAAAATCCAGTTGACCAATCGAGAAGGAAATGTACTTTTCCGTGTTGTTCGGGATGCAGTTAAGGGGTTTGTTCTTAAACTTCTCAGCGCCTTGCATGATGAGATGAGAGTCATACCCCCTGAGATTATGAAAAATGACTGGTATTCGACCAGTAAATTGAAAGTTTAAGTTGCAAGAATTATGAGCCGCCCCTCTAAATCTGCCAGTGAGATGACAGTGATCACGCACTCTACCGACTCCAAGTTCCTCTCTACAGATATGACAATGAAAGGCGCGTTGAAACTGCTGTTCCTCAGTAGGTGTCAGTTGCATGGGAACAATCTGTCTTAAGATGGCCTGAATTCTCTCCTTCTCTTGTTGTATAGACTCAAGAAACTTGTTCACAGCATCTTCGCCTCGGTAGACTACAGGAGGTTTGCAGTAGTCAAGCCTCTCGGAGACTATGACATAGGAGAACCCACATGCTTGGTGGTTCTGGAACTTTTCGGTCGATGATTTGCTGGGATCGGGTGAGACAGTGTGTATCTTGGTGGTCAAGCTCTCCAAATCCGCATAAATCACAAAGGGGACCCGGAGCTGCTTATGGAAATCTTTAAACTGGAGAAACATGTTGTCGTCGCTTGGTAGTTCTATTCTCTGAGGCCCATGTTGACTGCAAAGAAGCTTGTGATCTTCTAAAAGCTGCTCTCGCACAAAACCGTGAAGACAGTGAGGGCAGTAGAACATTTGACTTTTATGTTGCGTTTGACTTGAAAGAAGTCGGTTGAGGTTTCGGATCAGGCAGTAATGGCGTTTCTCACCCAGAGAATAGAGCATTAAGTTGACGTGAACAGGATAGCGTTCCTTGCTTATGAAAACAGGAAATAATGCACCTTGCTCAAATCCAAACATGTTAACAGCTATCTGGTTTTGCTTTTCAAATGTTGGAATTTTACTAACAGGCACCGGAAATTTTATACCTTCAAACTTCAATTCCTTTACGTGTGCTTGGTAATGATGAATCCGTTCAGGGTTAGATCTCCGTGGAATTGGATGTAAAGCTGCCAGCACGCTCCACATGAAGCACTTGTTGTCACCATTCTTGATATTAACAATCGCCTTTTTGTTCTTTAATTTCATTAGCAGAGGGAGATAGCTCGATCCTTTAAGAGGGTTGTACTGAGCTACATTTAAATCTAGATGCAGAATTTCTAAGAGCATCCAGCCACTTCCCTCTTTTTGATAAGTCGCAAAGGCGCTTAAAATCTTCTGGTTGACGTCGTTAAGCTGTTCTTCTATTTCATGTGCGTCGACTGTCGTCATGCATAAACTCCGAAAATGCGGTTCTGCGACCAGATCGGAACCATCTGCTTTTGGTTTCACGAACTTCACTTGAACGCTGACAAACCACTTTATTCCTTTCTTAGCAGCAAGTTCTTGTTTCAAACGACGAAGGAGCGACTTCTTCTTGCTATGTAGAAACAGCCTTAGATCGTTTTTCTCTTGAATACGAGGTTTTAACTTGAAGGTCTTCAAAGTACACTTAAACGCCGAGGTGAAATCGCAATGATCTTCTGTGTTGTCGTCTTGCACAACTTCATTTGCGGCTTGTGCGGGTACACTGCGCTCCACCTTGTCATCCAGTTTGATTTCTTTACTTGCTGGTGCGTCACTATCCACCTCTTTGGTACTAAGTTTTCGTTTCATGCTATTTTCAAAGGCTGGCCGTTTCTCGACCTCGCATAGCTTTTGGTCTTCTAAGCACATATCTTGGCGATAAAATTGACAACTGCAATGCTGACACTGGTGCGTCTTGTGTTGAGAATGTTTCTCCACATGCCGCTTTAAAATATCCTTTCGATTAAACGAATCGCCACACCGCTCACATTGAAAAGAACTGGCTCCGTGAACTGCTTTCTTGTGTCGTGCCAGGTTAGTTTTCTGAGAGAACTGCTTCTCGCAAATATCGCATACGAAAGCCATCCTATATTATTAATAACTGACTTTGCTGTCCGCTTACTTTTGATCCGCACTCTTCGAAAGCTTGTTTCGAAATAAATCAAGGTTGTACAAGAGTCAATTTATTTACGTCCTAAACAATGCTATTGTGAAATCCTTCTCTTCATTGGTTGGTTAAAGAAACCATTGTGACGTCACTATGGCTAGCCTGGCCATTTTTGGAGAACTGGACGACATCTAAAATGCAACTGTCAGCAGAATAAGGGGCTTTTGACGGTTTTGGCGTATTTGACCTGGCTTTGGCTTAATTGGCCTGTCTTTGGCTTTTTTGGCCTGGTTTTGGCCTGTTTGATCATCAATATATACAGAAAAATTGTTACACAAATGTCATTTGTGTCTTGTCGTCTAACTGTAAACATGGTCTTCAAAAGAGTTTGTAGAGATTGTCCGATTCAAGGATGCGGTGCAAAGTACCTCGTAAGACTAGCTATAACCACCTTGCAGATGTTCATCAGTTGGATCACACGCAACGGAGAAAGTACCTTCAAGAGGCCAAACTACAACCAAAAGTTAAAGTAATTATCTACCACAACACGGAGAACAACCGCAAAGACTCGGGAGAATGTTCCACAAGCGAAGCACTGCCATCGACTGAACAAGAAGAACAACGCACTGTTTGTCATGTATCGACACCCAGAGAACCAAAAGCTTTACCACAGTTTAAAGCAAGCGGTGTTAGAAAAACAACAAAAACTATTAAACGCCGTCAAAGGACAAAACATTTACCTCCTCAATGGCTCACTTTATAACCTATTAATGTCAAGAGCACAATAAACTTAAATCTGTAAAGCCATTTACACCACCACGGATGGCACGGATGAACCAAATTAGAAGCGAGAAACATCAACTCTATTCTATGACTTTGACCAAAACAAGTCTATCTCCCTATGACGACAAACGCTATATATTTTACAAAGAATAGACAGCGAACAGTATTAAGACGAGAGCATATATCTACCCAACTCTGCAATACGATATAATTCTACAATACAATTATTTCATTGACAAACAAGCGTTAACAAGCGTTGATCTTATAATGTCTGCATAAGCCAGTGTCTCACATCCGTTTTGTAAAATATATAGCGTTTGTCGTCATAGGGAGATAGACTTGTTTTGGTCAAAGTCATAGAATAGAGTTGATGATTCTCGCTTCTAATTTGGTTCATCCGTGCCATCCGTGGTGGTGTAAATGGCTTTACAGATTTAAGTTTATTGTGCTCCTGACATTAATAGGTTATAAAGTGAGCCATTGAGGAGGTAAATGTTTTGTCCTTTGACGGCGTTTAATAGTTTTTGTTGTTTTTCTAACACCGCTTGCTTTAAACTGTGGTAAAGCTTTTGGTTCTCTGGGTGTCGATACATGACAAACAGTGCGTTGTTCTTCTTGTTCAGTCGATGGCAGTGCTTCGCTTGTGGAACATTCTCCCGAGTCTTTGCGGTTGTTCTCCGTGTTGTGGTAGATAATTACTTTAACTTTTGGTTGTAGTTTGGCCTCTTGAAGGTACTTTCTCCGTTGCGTGTGATCCAACTGATGAACATCTGCAAGGTGGTTAGCTAGTCTTACGAGGTACGTTGCACCGCATCCTTGAATCGGACAATCTCTACAAACTCTTTTGAAGACCATGTTTACAGTTAGACGACAAGACACAAATGACATTTGTGTAACAATTTTTCTGTATATATTGATGATCAAACAGGCCAAAACCAGGCCAAAAAAAGCCAAAGACAGGCCAATAAAGCCAAAGCCAGGTCAAATATGCCAAAACCGTCAAAAGCCCCTTATTCTGCTGACAGTTGCATTTTAGATGTCGTCCAGTTCTCCAAACATGGCCAGGCTTGCCATAGTGACGTCACAATGGTTTCTTTAACCAACCAATGAAGAGAAGGATTTCACAATAGCATTGTTTAGGACGTAAATAAATTTGACTCTTGTACAATCTTGATTTATTTCGAAACAAGCTTTCGAAGAGTGCGGATCAAAAGTAAGCGGACAGCAAAGTCAGTTATTAATAATATAGGATGGCTTTCGTATGCGATATTTGAGAGAAGCAGTTCTCTCAGAAAACTAACCTGGCACGACACAAGAAAGCAGTTCACGGAGCCAGTTCTTTTCAATGTGAGCGGTGTGGCGATTCGTTTAATCGAAAGGATATTTTAAAGCGGCATATGAAGAAACATTCTCATCACAAGACGCACCAGTGTCAGCATTGCAGTTGTCAGTTTTATCGCCAAGATATGTGCTTAGAAGACCAAAAGCTATGCGAGGTCGAGAAACGGCCAGCCTTTGATAATGGCATGAAACGAAAACTTAGTACCATAGAGGTGGATAGTGACGCACCAGCAAGTAAAGAAATCAAACTGGATGACAAGGTGGAGCGCAGTGTGCCCGCACAAGCCGCAAATGAAGTTGTGCAAGACGACAACACAGAAGATCATTGCGATTTCACCTCGGCGTTTAAGTGTACTTTGAAGACCTTCAAGTTAAAACCTCGTATTCAAGAGAAAAACGATCTAAGGCTTCATATAAAGTCCCAGCATCTGAAACAAATTATCATCTGTTTTCTTTTTTTCCTAATACAATCAGGGACTGGAAAAGCCTACCCCTGAACGTTGTTGAGGCAGAAACTGCAAATTCTTTCAGAGCTAAGTAAGTTATGTTCTGACTTTTTATTTTTGTTATTTAATATTATTAGTAAGACCGCTGACCACTTGCTAAGAATCATCTAATCGATGGAGAGCAAGAATTTGGAAAATAAAAAATAAAAAAATAAAAAGGCTGTTTCTACATAGCAAGAAGAAGTCGCTCCTTCGTCGTTTGAAACAAGAACTTGCTGCTAAGAAAGGAATAAAGTGGTTTGTCAGCGTTCAAGTGAAGTTCGTGAAACCAAAAGCAGATGGTTCCGATCTGGTCGCAGAACCGCATTTTCGGAGTTTATGCATGACGACAGTCAACGCACATGAAATAGAAGAACAGCTTAACGACGTCAACCAGAAGATTTTAAGCGCCTTTGCGACTTATCAAAAAGAGGGAAGTGGCTGGATGCTCTTAGAAATTCTGCATCTAGATTTAAATGTAGCTCAGTACAACCCTCTTAAAGGATCGAGCTATCTCCCTCTGCCAAAGAAATTAAAGAACAAAAAGGCGATTGTTAATATCAAGAATGGTGACAACAAGTGCTTCATGTGGAGCGTGCTGGCAGCTTTACATCCAATTCCACGGAGATCTAACCCTGAACGGATTCATCATTACCAAGCACACGTAAAGGAACTGAAGTTTGAAGGTATAGAATTTCCGGTGCCTGTTAGTAAAATTCCAACATTTGAAAAGCAAAACCAGATAGCTGTTAACGTGTTTGGATTTGAGCAAGGTGCATTATTTCCTGTTTTCATAAGCAAGGAACGCTATCCTGTTCACGTCAACTTAATGCTCTATTCTCTGGGTGAGAAACGCCATTACTGCCTGATCCGAAACCTCAACCGACTTCTTTCAAGTCAAACGCAACATAAAAGTCAAATGTTCTACTGCCCTCACTGTCTTCACGGTTTTGTGCGAGAGCAGCTTTTAGAAGATCACAAGCTTCTTTGCAGTCAACATGGGCCTCAGAGAATAGAACTACCAAGCGACGACAACATGTTTCTCCAGTTTAAAGATTTCCATAAGCAGCTCCGGGTCCCCTTTGTGATTTATGCGGATTTGGAGAGCTTGACCACCAAGATACACACTGTCTCACCCGATCCCAGCAAATCATCGACCGAAAAGTTCCAGAACCACCAAGCATGTGGGTTCTCCTATGTCATAGTCTCCGAGAGGCTTGACTACTGCAAACCTCCTGTAGTCTACCGAGGCGAAGATGCTGTGAACAAGTTTCTTGAGTCTATACAACAAGAGAAGGAGAGAATTCAGGCCATCTTAAGACAGATTGTTCCCATGCAACTGACACCTACTGAGGAACAGCAGTTTCAACGCGCCTTTCATTGTCATATCTGTAGAGAGGAACTTGGAGTCGGTAGAGTGCGTGATCACTGTCATCTCACTGGCAGATTTAGAGGGGCGGCTCATAATTCTTGCAACTTAAACTTTCAATTTACTGGTCGAATACCAGTCATTTTTCATAATCTCAGGGGGTATGACTCTCATCTCATCATGCAAGGCGCTGAGAAGTTTAAGAACAAACCCCTTAACTGCATCCCGAACAACACGGAAAAGTACATTTCCTTCTCGATTGGTCAACTGGATTTTATTGATTCATATCAGTTTATGAACGCGTCATTAGAGAAACTTGTGTGTAACTTATCTCAGGAAGGAGATGGTAAATTTCACGTTCTCAAGCGCTACATTGAAGAAAACAAAGTGCCTCTGTTGTTGAGAAAAGGTGTTTACCCGTACGATTATACGGATGATATGCACAAATTTCAAGAACGAAAGCTTCCTCCCAAAGAAGCTTTCTTCAGCCGGCTAACTGAAGAGCACATTAGTGACCAAGATTATCAGCAGGCGCAAAATGTGTTTACAACCTTTCAAATGCAAAATCTCGGCGACTACCACGATCTTTACCTTCTCTCAGATGTGCTTTTATTGGCCGATGTGTTCGACAACTTTCGAAGCATCTGTTTGAATTACTATGGACTGGACCTCGCTCATTACTACACTTCTCCTGGTCTAGCCTGGTCCGCCTACCTCAAGATGACCGAAGTAGCACTTGAACTTATAACCGAGCCTGATATCTACCTTTTCCTAGAGGAGGGCATTCGTGGTGGTATTTCCATGATCAGCAATCGCTACAGCAAAGCAAATAACCCATATGCCCCTGGCTATGACTCAACTCAAGATAAGAACTATATCATGTACCTAGACGCCAATAACTTGTATGGTTGGGCCATGAGTCAACCTCTCCCGACTCATGATTTTTTCTGGCTTTCAGAAAAAGAAATCGAAGATTTAGATGTGCAGAAGGTGGCTGATGACTGCGAGGAGGGTTACATTCTTGATGTAGATTTAGAGTATCCACCAGAGCTTCACGACCTCCATTCAGATTATCCACTAGCACCTGAGAAAATGAGGGTCACTTCCAACCTGCTGTCTCCTTACTGTCAACAACTCAATGAAGACCTAAAGCTGGGCGACGCAGCGGTCCCAAAGTTAGTGCCGAATCTTTTCAACAAAAATCGTTACATTCTCCACTACCGCAACCTGAAACTATACCTAGACCTTGGCATGAAGTTGACAAAGATTCACAGAGTATTAGGCTTTGCACAAAGCACTTGGCTGAAGAGTTACATTGACTTCAACACAGCAAAACGTAAAATGGCAGCGAATGATTTTGAGAAAGACTTCTTTAAACTCATGAACAATGCTGTCTTTGGTAAGACTATGGAAAACCTGCGAAAGCGTGTGAATGTCAAGCTGCTGACAAAGCCAGATAAACTCACCAAGCTCACCGCATCACCTGCCTTTGATTCTTTCCGCATCTTCTTCGAAGACCTGGTCGCTGTTAACATGGGAAAGACAAAGTTGTACCTGAATCGCCCTATTTACGTTGGTTTTACCATACGTGATTTGTCGAAAGTGCTCATGTATGACTTTCACTACAACTATATGGTTTCAAAGTATGGAGCTAAATGTAAACTTCTTTTTACTGATACCGACAGTCTGTGTTATGATAAATGATAAATTGCTTAATATATGCGGATCCGCTTGATCCGCATGATCCGCCGGACGCAGAACCCCCATTCTGTATACTACTTCTTTTTCATTTTCTTAGGCATCGAAATAAATCAGCCAAGCTGACCTTCCGAATGGCTTCAACGACCGACAGGATGCCGTCTCTGATTTGTTTCAACTTTTCTGAATCTATTTGAACTCAAACATTTTAGTTGGGGGAAATCAAATTTCAAATAAAAGTCCAATGGTGTATTTTGTTGAGTTTCCACGTTTTAGTCCTCAGAAGACAATGATTGGATCTCCACAAAGTTGCTTGCTGGCAAAAGGAATCCTATGGACTTCAGTTTGCTGGCGGCGGAAAGCGACTATTTTTCCCACGAAAGTTATTTATTTAGCAAATATCGCTTGTCAGATGTCAATTTGTTGTGTGGGACAGACATAAACCTTTTTCGAAAAATTGGTCGTTGAGCACTCCTGATTTAAATGTCTGATTTATATTTCATTGTATAAAAATTGATCTGATCGAAAACGCAACGATTCAGCGATCTATTTTGTTACGAATAGTCTTACGCATTTGTAGATATTGTTTTAATACATGTTCCGTGGAATAAAAGCCTCAACCTTCTAGTGAACACTTGCGTCCCTCCACTTTGAATTTCATAATTCGGAATACCGTATAAACATTTATATTACTCGACAGTCAATAATGCCGATCAAGTCAGTTTTAGTAGGCCTCACTGACTTCGACGGCTCTCCAGTCGAGCTGAGGCTTAAAGGAACTTTTAAACAGGATATGGATTGGAAAATTATGTTTGATTAAACGGCCTCGCCGGCCGAATGCTTTTTTAAAAAAACAATATTAACCTTAAGGTGGTCTTCTACAAAAAATATGTTTTTTTCCCAAAACAATTTTATGGAAAATTCCACGATCCTGATATGTAGTTTTGTATTCTGAGTTCAAAATCTGACCCTTCAGGTCGAATTTCCCATTGGTTAATTATTATGCTCTTTTTATGCTAATCAATGTTTCCATAGCAACGGTAAACAAATACGTCGAAAAACAGTCTTTCCCAAATCTTTCGAGTTTGGGGCTACCCGCAACAAGCGGAATTAGACTAACAATTAGACCTTTTGTGCCCCCATCTACTCTACCCCCATCTACTCTTCATTATATATACAACGCGCTAATTCAATCTCACTTCAGTTACTGCAATCTTGTTTGGGGTAATTGTGGTAAAACTTTATTTGAAAGGCTACAGAAGCTTCAGAACCGTGCCGCTCGTGATTTTCTAGCTATGACGCGGACGCCAACTGCCTAATTAGACAACTCGATTGGAAAGATTTGAGCACACAGTTTCAAATACAGAAAATCATAATGGTTTACAAGTGTTTAAATGGTCTTGTTCCTGAATACCTGTCCTCTAAATTTGTTATACGAAATGGAATGCGCTATTCCCTGAGGGACTCTGATAACAAACTAGTCGTCCCCTTCCCACGAACTAATTACATGAAAAATAGCTTTAGTTATAGCGGAGCAGTTCTCTGGAACAGCCTACCCTATGATATGAGAGAAATGAAATCTCTAAGTCAATTTAAACGTTCAGCTTATTTTTAATTTAAACTACACACGGCATTCATAAAAAACAGGTTATTAGATTAATTGTAGTTAGCTTTGTAATTTGTTTAGGCTAGTTCGGTTAGCTAGGTTAGGTTCCTGATGATTTTACCGTGTTTAAATAAAGATTTACAGTTACAGTTACAGTTACAGCGAATAAATGCGCTACAATCTACTCAGTGTAGTACACTAAATGGGAAAATTTTAAACAAATTAAACTGTTCGATTTTAAAAATCGAGCTTTTTTTCAAGTGCAGTTTAAAAAGAATGAAAACGTCAAGCAAAACTGCATTTCAATGAAAAGCTCGATCTCTTTATTGCCGAGGAGTTAGTCAGAGCTATTTGCAGGGAGTAATAATTTAAGTCTGAGGAAACTTTCCGTGGTAATTTAATGATAATTTGTGAGACCTATGAAATTTTTTGCCCGTTTATATTTCAAACAAGAAAAAACACGTGTTAAAAATGTTTCAGCGATTTATTGAAAATCCAACAGTTTAATTTGTTTGAAATTTTCCCATTTAGACTGTGTAGACTATAGCGCATTTATTCGCTTGTCGCAGGTAGCCCCAAAATCGAAAGATAATTAGCAAAAAATGTTTTTCGCTATGTTTGTTTACCGTTGCCATGGAAGGTTGATTAGCTTTAAAAGAGTATCGCTCAAATCTTTCATCCAAACCTAGCATCTGGTATCAAATTAAGATTCATTGAGCTAAAGTAAGATTATGTATAAACGCATTCAAAAAGGGAAATGTGATAAATAAACTACTTGGAGCCACTTTAATGCACCTTTTCATTGTTTTGAACAGATTATTATTTATAAAAATCTACATAAGTGCTCACTGAAATGGAACAAGTCATTATAGGGATGATATCTGTTTACAAACATTATTTTTGTTATTCAAATGTGCCAGCCACTGGGACAAAAGAACCCTTTGTTTCGGCAGCCAATAAGGCTCTGGTTGGCACATTAATAACAATTGGTGACGTCATTGATATCTTTCCTATTGTGGTCAGTGACCACATTTCCACCTCACTGACCGCAATTCAGAGCCCGATTTAAAATATTAGCATAAGGTATTAAATATTCCAACATGGACAGTACCCTCGACACCCCTGAAAAACACTGTTTCATGTACAACTGTACGTGTCAACAAAATGAACACATCCCTCTGGACAAACAACAAACATCCAGTATCTCCGAGGACTTACATTTTAAGATTTTAAACTACCTTGGTTAATATTTTAACAAGAAAATTAACGATACGAAAACTATATGACGTTTCGATGACTTCATGTCATCATTGTCGAATGAATAAATTGAGGGTAACATATTTATAGGAATAAGGGTGTGAGAAAATAAATTAAATGCGTGCTTGGTTAATATTTTTAAATAATCTTCACTATAGACACTATAAGGCAGATACTCAATATTTTCCATTGCTTTGAACGTGGAATGAAAATTTATCGACGGAAAATTTGCTATTTTTATCCGAAGCCCACATCCCCAATAATCAATTCCTGATTATTACTGCTACTGGCTGTCAAGGAACGTTTTACCCTTCTGAATTGAAACGTTTCAAAAATGTACTAAATCTCACTTCGCTTGCTCACATTTTTTCCAAGATTGCATCCTCCTGCTTCCTTTTTCCTATTCCGCGGTAACTTGAATTCTTTATCCGCATCTTGTTGTGAAACGTACCCTACTTGGCCAGTACAGAATATAACAAACGGCGTCTCACAGCGCATCACAGCGTTTCATCGAGGCCATAGTAGATCAATTCTAACAAACACTAAACTGATTGTACCGGTAAGAAAAATTCGCCCAAGGGAGTCATTAAAGCCGCCTTCAAAATTCAAATTTAGTTTGGCTTAGTCCATTACAATTAATAAAATGATTACACAATCCTTACGGGATTTAGATAATCACAAAATTTCACAGCAACTCGTTGGTTTGCTTGTTTTAGCTTTAGTTTGCTTTAGTTTGGCTTAGTCCATTACAATGAATAAAATGATTACACAATCCTTACGGGATTTAGATAATCACAAAATTTCACAGCAACTCGTTGGTTTACTTGTTTTAAAACAATGAAATGGTGCATTAAAACGGATAATACCCTCGCTCCTCGGCCTTCATAAAGATAATGATCGAGCGCGTAGCAATGATCCGCATAAAGAAGGATAGTGCTGAAGGCAATGCACGATGGAATGTCAACTTTTTTCATTGTTACAACTAGTGATCGCATTGACCAAGACTCAAAAACCGCTAAGAAGTTAAGCTTCATCTGCATTAAAGGTCAAATGAACCAAAAATTTGAATTTTTTCTTTATCCATTTAAACGTTAAAAGAAACCATAATAAAGCAAACTTAAGCGAAATTTTTCCTTCCTGAGCCTTTAAGGAAGTTACATAGCAAAAAGTACGAAGATTTCCGAAGGCTTAACGAAAACGTTTCTGAAATGGCCGCGCGCTACAAGTGGTAGGATTGGTAAGGATTGCGACGTCACTATTGGTGAGCCAACCTCATTCCCAGTGTCCTCTCTCCTGGCGAATACTGAGAATTTTAGCTTGTGTATATTCTTAAAACTTAAAGATTTCTATTGTTTTCGCATTGAAAATGGCCGAGGAGCTCGAACCTGTATTTTGGTGGCAAACGAAGAGCTTTGAGCGACGAAATCTTGCTTCGAGAAACTTCATCTGTTTATACCTCGCTAGGTACTTTTGTGCAGGTTAACTTTCCCCGCCGCTTACGCGGTAATTTTTGTGAAGGTAAACTGTTGAATTCATAGTGACGGCTTCAAATTTCAAATAGAGAAAAGAAAATTAACCGTCGTGAGTTCACGTTCTCCACAAAAACCTATAAGTTGATCATTTGACGTTGTTGTTTTGCAGGAAACGGCAAGGAAGTGTACTAAAATATGAAACACACGTGTAGGCATGCATTGTTTTCGCTCATTAAACCTATTGTTTTCAACTTCGAGCCTTGACTGTTTTGAAGTGGTCAATAGTGACGTCACTTTCCGACGATTTTCCCGATCGCTCTACGATTATGAAGGCCAAAAAGTCGCATTTTTCAACTTCTAATATCTCTGCGATGCCAAGTCCAATTAGTTTCAAACTACAAAATATGTTTACTTGGTACTAATTAAACATATTGCATTAATATTGGACTAAAAGAAAAATGTCAAGTTTTTGGTTCATTTGACCTTTAAGTCTATTTTTTAAGGTTTCAAGTATTTTGAGACCCAATCGCACAACATGCAACTTTTAAAACATATTGTATTTGGGGGAAGTCAACTTCATCAAAGAAGCAAAATTAGTAGCTATTGTCTTCTGCTATCCTGATAGACAAATTCGGCTAACGCATTGTTGTACCCAATTCAAACCTTCTGGGAATAAGATTCTTTGTTCACAAGATTTCCATATAATTTCCATGTCAATGCTTCATTGATATGGAACTAGGACGAACAAAGAGTTCTAATCCCAAAAGGTTTGAATTGGGTACAACAATGCGTTAGCCGAATTTGTCTATTGGTTAAAGGCCCATGTTCATCCGATCTTCTTTCCGCGCTTGTGTTTTTGTTTTGAATCGGTTCAATTGTTCAATTTAGCGTTATGATTGGCTGGCACGTCGATTTTTCGATTTTCCGTCTGTGCGAAAATCAGCCCGGGCGCGCCAAGCAGATTGGGTGAACATGGGCCTTTAAGCACGAACATTTCCTAAAATATATTTGACGCAAATGGATTTTCTGTATTTTTGTAACGAAATATAATTTAGTTCCATGTGGTAGATCAAAATGATCAGATAAAGTATAAACTCAACCTACATATGACGCCGGGTCCGAGCATCGAGCCCGAGCCACATTGGTGGGAGGCGAGTGCTCTCACGACTACACCACCCCTTATCAAGCTTACATGTAACACAACTGGGCTGCGTTAAAGGGACACTATCCCGGCTGATATATCATATTTTCATGATTATGTCCAGGAGCCAGTAGTATAAGAGTTGGGGGCACCAGATCAAAAATAATTATTTTTGATCTGATACCAACCCAACTCTATACTACTTTCCATATGATGGTAACCAGTTTTTTGTTTCCATTTAATGTAAACCAGTTTTTGGAAAACTATATGTTTCCATAAAATAATTAAACTATATGTTTCCATAAAATAATTAAACTATATGTTAATAAAAACAAAATGGTGCGTTTATTCCATTGCGTGATTCCACATAATAGAATTCTTTGCGTGACACAATTCTCGGAAACACAGGGGAAGCCCCCTATGAAATGAGTCATCACTATAGCTATTGTTTCAGATCACGAGAGAAAATATTTTCAACATATTATGGGGTTTGATTTCCCTTTACAAGATCGCTCAACTTTGCCAGGTCTGTTCTAAACTCAATAAAACGCTGTTTATCTATCAGTGATATCAAAGGTGTGTGAAATATTATGCCTTCCACTCTTGTTTGTATTGGTTCAGCTTCCCACGCGTGGGAATATTTATTGTCTCATCACCTTTTATGACAACCATCAAAGAGTTAGCATTTGGATTAAAAATAACATCTACGCAATGGAACAAAGATAGTTTCCCACGCGTGGGAATATTTATTGTCTCATCACCTTTTATGACAACCATCAAAGAGTTAGCATTTGGATTAAAAATAACATCTACGCAATGGAACAAAGATAGTTTCCCACGCGTGGGAATATTTATTGTGAGGAAATGAGTCATCAGATTGTAAACAGGATGGAGTTATCGGTGTGTGACATTCTCGGAAAAAACAGGGGAAGCCCCCTATGAAATGAAGTCATCCAAATGCTATTGTTTCAGATCACGAGGTGGCCATATGATTTTTTAACCAATGATTAGCGTACCCATAAATTCAATTTATCAGAAAAATTATCAGAAGTGTACACGTTTGATAAACTGTTGTATTTCAAATTTTATAATGGCTGTATGCATAACTTGTCACACCATTATCGTGAATATACCGCTTATCATCGAAGCAAGATAATGACACTTTATTAAGCTCATAGCTTCCAAGTTGATGGTTATTGCTTCGGATTGTTTTCATTGTATGATACATTTGCTTGTTATTAAATAGAACCTCTTTATAATTTTCATGTTTGATGTCATTTTTTATTATATTCTTTTTAATTCCTTTTGCTGTTTTTCCACCTTTTTGATCGTCTTTCATGTAGCTATACATTTTTGGTCGTAGACCGATGAATTCACATATAGGAACTCCTGCGGCTTCATCTTTGAATTTACCGATTACTTTTTTATTTGTCTTATCAAAATACGGTGAGCTTTCAGGGTAGTCGCTGTTATCAAATTTGTCTTTATCATTCCAAAAGTTTTTATATACATCATCAGCTTCAATTTCATAAGTCAGAGAGTCTGTATCAGTGAATAATAACTTAGCTTTGTCTCCATACTTCTTTTTGATGTAGTTATAATGAAAATCATACATTAATGTCTTATTAAGATCTAGAATGCACATACCCACATAAGCCGGCCTGTTTAGGGTAAGTGTTTCTTTAATCTTATGCACAGCTACTAGATTTTCATTGAATATCTTATTGCTGACATATTTGGGTTTAGAAGTCATTTTTAATAGTTTCTTTTCATCAGTTACTAATCTGACATCTACTTGCTTTCTAATATTTTCCATCGTTTTTCCAAATACACTGTTGTTCATAAGCTTGAAGAAGTCTTTCTCAAAAGCATTTTTTGCATTTGTTCTCTTCTGTGTATTGAAATTGATATATTGTTTCAACCATGCGGACTGATCAAATTCTAATACTCGATGAACTTTAGTTATTTTTAAACCGAGATCAGTGTATAATTGCAGGTTTCTATAATGGAGCACATATTTTTCTTTGTTGCTTAATGTTGGTATCAATTTATGAACTAAACCAGTTGATATTTGATATTTAGCCGCTATTTTTTTGCAATATTCTGACAACATGTTTTCACCTACTTTAACCTTTTCCGGTCCTAGTGGGTAGTCATTATGAAGGTCATGTAGTTCTTCAGGATATTCTAAATCAACTTCTAATATCAAACCTTTATTACTATCTCCTTTGTATTTAGCTAGGTCTAATTTGTTGATTTGTTTATCTGTTAACCATCTAAAACCACCAGTTGGTAAATATTGACTCATTGCCCAACCATACAGATTGTTGGCATCAAGATACATGATATACTTTGAGGGAGCCTTCTCATCGTATGTTTTCATGTATTTATTATTTGACTTTCCGTATCGATTGGCTATATATGATATACCACCACGCATACCCTTTTCAACAAATTGAAACATATCAACATCTGTCATAAGCTCTAATTTGATATCAGTCATTTTTAGCATAGCATCCCATGACAAACCAGGAGATGTGAAATAATGACATGGATCAAGTTTATAGTATTCTAAGCATGTTTTCCTAAAGTTTTCAAACACATCAGCTAATAGAAGGATATCAGATTTCAAATACAAGTCATGATACTCACCCATTGTTTTAAGCATGAATGTTTCCCATACAATCTGAGCATGTTGATAATCTTTATTGCTTATATGCTCATTATTCATGATAGTAAAAAAGTCTTCTTTTGTTGGTAGTTTTTCATTGAATTTATCAAAACTGTCCATGTAGTCATAAGGGTATACTCCTTTTCGAGCCATCAAATCAAGCTTTTTACCTTTGAATTTTTGAGAGGTATATTTTAATGATTCTCTTGGTAGATTACTCACTAGTTTGTCTAAACTAGAGCTCATGAATTGGAAACTATCAATGAAGGTAAGATGATTACCAAGCATGAAAGCCATATACTTTTGCATGTTGTTAGGTATAGCATTAATATTCATTTGTATCTCCTCTTCTTTCTTATTTTTTTATGTATGTTTCTTAACAATTTCACCGATCTCTTGCATGATGAAATGTGAATCATAACCTATCAAATTATGAAATATGACAGGAATTTTTATTTCTTCTGGATTTACTCTAAGTTTCAGATTACATTCTTGATGAGCAGAGCCTCTATATTTTCCAGTAATATGACAGTGGTCTCGAACTCGAATATCTTTCTCAGTATATTTTTTATTACAAATATGACATTTTTTTAGCTTTTTGAAATTCCTCTTCATCATCTTTAGTCATTCTTAATGGTTTATTGAAATCTTTTTTCATAACCTACTTACAATATTTAACTTCCTCCAGCATAGCTTCCATAAATTTGTAAACGGCTTTTTCACCTCTGTAAATTTGTATTGGTTTGGTATGTTTATCATCATAACAACAAACGACCTTATATCCATAACCACAGTCTGTATGCTTCTGATAAGCCTGTGTGTATGATTTATCATTATTGGGTTGACAACTATGTAGTTTTTCAGTAATAGCCTCAAAATCTGCATAAATGACAAATGGTACTGGTAGTTGTTTATGAAAGTTGTTGAATCTTAGTATATTATTATCCTTCTCAGGCATTTTAATTGCTTGTGTTCCATTCAATTGTATACAGTTTTCTTTATGATTGTTTAATACTCTTTCAGAGCTAAAACATTGAAGACAATACATGCAGAAATGTTTCTTCTCTTTATGTTTTGTTTGATTGAACATGAATTTGTCAAAATCTTTGATCAACACATAGTGCTTGTTTTCATTTTCTGTTATAAGAAGCAGATTCATACGGTCTGCATATTTTTCTTTTGAGACATAAATTGGATATGGTTGTTTATCTTCATAACCGAAAACATTTATGTTGATGTTATTTTGTTTTTCAATCTTGTTGTACTGTTTGGTGGTGACTGGGAATTCAATCCCCGAATAATCTAAATTTTCAATGAATTGCTTGTCAACGTTTTTAATTCTCTGTGGGTATTTGTCTTGAGGATTCAAATGTCTAATGTGACACCATCTAAAGCATTCATTGTCATTGTTTTTCATGTTTATCAAACCTTTAGCACTGTTTCTGAGTTCTTGGGGTAGTTTAATATATGAAGATCCTTTCATTGGTTGATATTTTACAACATTAAGATAATGATTGTCAACTGATTTAACAGTCCAACCAGATCCCTCTGAAATCCAAACTGCAATCTTATTTAGTATGTTTTGTTTTGACATTTGAATTGATTCAGTAATCTCTAGATTATTTATGATTGTTTGAGATGGACTGTTGAAATATGCGGTCTTATACACTATTTCTCCATCTGATATTTTTGTGAATGTTGTCTTTAATGTCTCAACGAACTTGAAACCTTTCATCGATGTTAATATGTTTATGAGCTGGTATTCAATACCCTTTCTAGTGTTTTGTAGTTGAACTAATGGGTCTTTGTTGTTTTTTATATCAATTTCATAAGACTTTGTATAGCCTTTAAGAGCTTTGTCTGTTAGCTCTATTTTAGTCCTTGGCAATGGAACTGGTTTTTTGGTTTTAGGTGTTGGAATTGGTTTTATTTTCTTTGTCCTTGGTGCTGGAACTGGTTTGTAATCATCTCTGAACTCGATAGGTGGTAAAATGATATTGTCTTCATAATTTTTAACCATCTGCCTGACAGATTTTCTCGGTGTAGGAACTGGTCTCCTACGTTGTTTTTCGTCATCTACCACGATAATTTTAGGCTTCTTCTTCTCTTGCTTTAATAGCAATTTGATTAGTTCTGACTTACTTAGTTTTTTTAATTCTGATTTTTCCATTATCTATATATATAATTATATATAATATTTCTTTAAGTCATTTTCATGGTGCGTTTATTTTTGGAATCATTTTTGAAATAATTTGAGATAGTTATATATGATTGGTCATATATGATTATCTTTTTATGATATCCTTGTGTTATTCGTTGTTGTATTTTTGTGAATTCAATTGATGAATCATAGTTTTATTGTGTTTATATTTACTTGCAGGATGAAAATATTTATTACTTTCAATACAATGATATTTATTATCTGGATTGTCATTATACTTCTTACAATAAAGACGTCCCATAATACGTTTTTCTTCATCGGTCATATACTTTTTAGGTCTTCCCCTTGATTGTTTTACCATTACTATATAGTATAATTATTTTTTTAAGTCATTTTAGTGCGTTTAAATATGGTTGATAATAGCCAGAAACATTAATATTTTTGGCTACCAATGAATAGCGAATGCAAAGATATAAATATCTTAGAAATTTCTGGGATACTTGTAAATAGTAACATCTCTTTAAACCTTTTTTAAAGCCAAGTCTCATTAATCAAATTTGCATTACTTGTTGTATTCACAGGTGTAAAAATATTATTTTCACGTTTGAGATATTTGATATTATCAACTTTGGTTTGTTTCAACACATTACATTCATCATCGTATCTATTGTTTTCTATCTCATTGCAGATAATATTCAATAACTGTTTCAATGTTATATCTTCATCAATTTCATGTATTTTTTTATGATAAAGTTCCAATAATTTCTTTTTATATTGTAACAGATGCAATCTACGCTCATTATCATATATTTTATCATGAAGATTGTCTATTTCATCTTCACATTCATGAATTTGAAAATTTATTTTTTTGATATATTTCTCAATGCCACTCATGATATATATAAACATTATATATTTTTGACATCTTTTAACGGTATCCATGAATTAAATTCTTTTGGATAACCAGACCATGATACCAAAGCTTGTTTTTTCTTATAGTCTCTTTTGATAACCTTATCTATACGAAAAACATCCTGCTTGGCTTTTAATAACTCCTGTTGATAGAAAGATCCTTCTATTGATTCATCATTGAGATCTTTTAATTTGTAAGTTATAGGATTAGTGTATTGAATTTTATTAACAATAAATAATTCTTCACTCCAATTACTTGTATAACCCTTATCAAATACCTTTCTTTTATACTTTGAAATTCTAACCTTATCACCAACTTTAAATTTTGGTTTATATGATAATAGTTCCATATCATATAGATTGAAATAAACAGTTCCTTCATTCTTTTTCATAGATGCTTCAATAGGTTTCATTTTAATACTTGAATGCTTTGTACTGTTGTATTCATTTAATAGTTTTGATAACATGTCTAAATATTGTGTTGTATTTTGAGCTGTAAATTGTTTCCACATTTTAGATTTTAATGTTCTGTTAAATCTCTCAATAACAACAGCTTTACCTTCATTGAAAGTAGAATATTTAGCCAGTCTTTGAAAGTTTTATTATAGAATTCAGACCCTTGGTCTACCCAAATAAATTTAGGTTTCCGTTTGGATTTTTTAATAACATCATCAAATGATTCAGTAATTGTATTACCGGTTTTATTTTTAATGGGAATGCTCCAAGCAAATTTTGAAAACACATCAATGATGTTTAATAAATATCTATATCCTTTATTCCATTTTGAAAACTTCTGCATTTCTACAAGGTCAGCGCTCCAAATATCATCTATTCCATTAACAATAACTCTTCTTGTTTTAAATTTTCGTTTGATTGGCTTATGTAATTCATCGGCTTATTGTTGAGCCCAATCATTTTTACTCAACGCCGCTTTCCGTTTTTTGGCTTCCTTCTTTGTTTAACACCAAGGCCTAATTTCTGTTTTATATTAATCGTGTTTCTAGCCAACCAATGACCCCATTGTCTCTCATCATATGGTACTTCATCTAAAGCTTTGACCATTTTTCTGTCTGCTCTATTCTTGCACTTTCTGTCGTCTTTACAAACACTATAATCAACATCGTGCTGCATGGCAATGGCATCCGTTCTTCCTGTAGGTTGGTCATATATTTCTAATATTTGGCCAGTTGTTGGGTCATATTTCACTTGACTCTCTAAATCATTATAAGGCCCAGTATATTTATGACCGGGTAATGTCCAACCGCCTTTTGGTTTTGGTAATTTACCGATAACCTTATGAATATCAACAGCACCACCATGAAGAGGGTCCAGTTTTCGGCTTATATCACCAGTAAAACTGTCAAGTGCTTGATCTAGATATTTGTTAGCCATACCTTTGATCTTTTGTTTCGCATAATCAGATTTAATTATTTTTGATGCTCCGATTCTGCCTAAATTATAGAAACCTTTTAAAGCGCTTTTAGCTGCAATTTCACCAAGACTGTGACTACCTTCTATATTTAAAAAGCCCCCATCTTGTGAGGGCTCAATTAGTTTCCCTGTTTTTGTTTTATAAATTTGGTTTTTGTTATACCACATTCAGCGCAAGTGCATTTCAACATAGTTCGACCATTTTTAGTTTTCACATATCGTTCGCTTCCTGGAACACATTCAGTGACTTTCTTCTGTTTGACACAATATGATTTTACCATTATATATATAAGTTAGATATTTCTAAAATAATGTTCGAGGAATCTCTTATTCTTCATTGTGTCATATATGTCAAATACTTGCAATAAATTATAATACGAATTCCCCTTATTCATTTCGTTCAGAAAGTATAAACAGAAGTAGCCACATGTAGACGTTTTTATGTTTTGGATTTGGTTGTTTTGGTGAAGCAGTGTCATATTCCTTCTTTTCGCATGATTTACGATCTCTTGAAATGGAGGCATACCAAAACTGTCAAAATAATTTATCACGTTGTCTTTTACATAAGTTGTAACCCAATGAGATCCTGCCATATAACTAGGTTCCAGATTGTAAATAAATAATGCTTGGCTATGATTATGTGGAACTCTTTCATCCCTTGACAGAACATCACTGATTGGGATTTTTAAATATCTGCACCATTTTATTAGATCATGATTACTTAACGGGGTGTCTTTGTGGAATTTCGGTTTTACAGTATTGCCCCTAGAAGTGGAATTCCGTTGAACGGTGAGTTTTTTCCTAATAGCAAGCCTTCGCCTCTTTTGGTTGTCTTTTTTTTTGTCCCCATACCGATCATATTACCAGGCCAATTCCCAAAAAATGGAGGTGGTGGTCTATATGCACCTATTCTTGGAGCGCCCCTACCCCCCTTTTTCTTACTAGTTCCCATTCGAGGAGCACCGCTTCCAGTTTTACTAGTAAGAGTATTTAGAAGGAGTGGGATACCGATGCTTGCTAGTAAAGTCCCAAGGAATCCACCTGATTGTGTTTTTGTGGGTTTTACATGAACACCTGAACCTGACTGAAGAGCATTCAATATATCCTGTTTTTGTTTCGTCGCTAAAAGATGCTTATATGCTATCAGCTTATTAATTTTATCTTGGGGTATAAGAAAACCACCCGACTGTACACCTCTTCCAGATATTGCTTTAACCACTTGAGAAGCACCTTCTGAAGCCAAACCAGCAAGAGCTGAAAGACCAAGGGTTTTACCAATAGTTGGTAAAGCTGCACGTCCAAGGGTTAGAATGGTAGTTAACAAACTTCCACCGACTTGTTTTCTAATATTGGTTTTCACAAGCTTAATGTCCATACCCTTACCCAAATTCCGATTCTTCTCCAACCTTTTTTTTACCATTGCCGGGACATGTAGAGTATCATTACCACGAAGAGAGTCCTTCGTAAGTCTTATAACAATTGTTTCCCTTTTGTGGTAAGCAGTACTCAGATTTTTTTTTTGATTTTCTGAAAGTCTCACATTGATTTCATAAAGTTAAGTCATTTGTTGTATATAATATTATGTTATATAATTTTCTGGTTATAAAACATATATGAAATAAGGATATTATTATTTGATTAGCAATTTATTACTTTTTTACACTATAACCAATTCATTTCCTACTTTATCTATGACAACTGTCTCTTCATATAGGACAACAGCATGTACTCTGAAAGGACTATTTGCAGCACTATTAGCATTGAGTTTATACCTAAAAATCAACTGCTTTGGGTCTCTTTTTACTTTCTCTGTTTGATATGATAGATCGAAATAGATTAGTGGATAGAGACCATTGTAATTCGATAGGTTAAGCTGTGTACCGCTGTTGTAATCATTCTTTCTCATACCATAGGACATTAAATCATTGAAGATCCTTACTTTTGATTCTGAATCGTATTCAGTCTCTGGGTAGAATACTCCATTGCCGTATTCCAATCTGCATGTTGTAAGACTGCAAGCATTATCACCTGAATCTACTTTAAAAGTGTCAAACAGGTACGGATTCGCCTCTGCATTGTTTGTTTTAGCTCTTTGTAGATATACAAATATAGCCTTAACATTATCAATACTGGATGAGATTTGGAAGAATCCACTACTATGTGTTGGTGCGGACACCTCATACATTTCTCTCAGATATGTCCATTTATCATCTTTCAAAAAAGAACTAACAAACTTATCATATAGACTGTCCTTAGGTGTCAATTTTGGTACCCAAAGTAGTAATCTATCAATAACAACGCGTCCGTCATCTGCTGCACCTTCCTTAAATATTAATTCATTGTCATTCTGTAACTGTATATTAAACTGAAGTTGCATTGGGACTAACATTCGACCCTCTAGCTCTTCGAAGAAACTGTAACGATTAAGAGGTATGACTACATTGACATTATGGTTACCTGTCGTTAAAAGACGTCTTGACTCAAACCCTGTATTAGTATTGGCTGTAGTGTCATCTGTGTCCAAATACCATAAAGAGTTTTTAGCAACACTACGAGCAAAATCGTCACTATATTCAAGCAGGTTCTTGACATAAGTCACTTTATGGAGATTATCAGTATCATACACGATCTTTCCTGCTGATTTTATCATCATGTGACTAATCAAACTATGGGCTCCATTAATAACTGTTATACGATCTGCACCATAGGCTATACCATCAGCCAATTTTTGTACCTGTAGCTGGACCTCAAAATAAGCATTGTACCAATCGAAAAAGCTCGATCGATCATTAATTGTAAATTTATACCCATTTTTGTCTTGGTGTTGATTGTTAGCTGGGGCTCTGATTACATCATCAAGTTGGAATCGTACCAACTCATATCTTTGTAGAAATTCACTTGTTCTAAAAGACATATATATTATTATGTTAGATAATTTTGCAATTATATACCATGCCAATGTTCCCAATCATTTTATTGATTCTATACTACTCTTACTCTACGCCTTCTTTTTGTACCAGATCCAGATATCAATCTATTGAGTATCATATCAGTACTTTCATCTTGCTGTTGCTGTTTAATGGGTGAGGATGGAACATTTGCCGTTTGTCTTGTAGCTCCTTTTCTCAAATTTGCCAATCTTTTCATTATTAGGTCTCCTGACTTTTGTGATACCGCCTTACCCAGTCGCTCACCTGCATGCGATATCCCCGATTCTAGTGCCTTCTTTGCTATTGGCTTAGCAAATTTCTTAAAAACAGCTGATGCCACACTCTTTAATGGTTTGAAAATATTATCAACGATAAGCCCAGACCCTTTGTGTTGATATACAAATTTACCAAGTTTTGGATGGTAAAATCTTTTGAATTCATATGGTTTCATTTTTATACTATTATGTTATATTATTCTATCCTTTTCAAAATCAATGAAAAAGATGTATCTGCTCCATTCAGGTTAACTAATCTTCTTTTTCCATCAGTAATGTATACCATGATACTACTTATACTATTCTTATTGACTGGATTAAATGTGACTCTTCGCGGTTCGAGGGTAAAGGAGTAACTAGGTTGGAGTACACTGGTTGAGAAGGAAAAAATGATGTCGGTATCTTGACCGTCGACGAGTGAATCATTAATTAGGTCGCAATGAACATTGAGGACATCTGTATCTTGAGATAGATTTGGAACCCTTGGTCCAATGTTTGTCCCACTTGTTAATACTATTTTATCGAAACCGATTAGATCATTAAAATTGGAATGTGTCAAATCAAGCCGATAATTCTGAGCTAATGTAACCTTGGTCCTAAATGTTGTATTATCGAATTCAAGAGTGATAGGATACGTATCACCAGTTTTTGTTATGTCCTTGATATATGTATTGAAGTCTGTATAATTCCATACTCCGGCTGGAAAGGTGATGTTGTTAAATGTTGAACCACTATCGGAGCTATATTTGATTAATTGATTGTTGTATCCAGCATTAACATTAAATCATGTAAAACTCATATTGATAATTCTGTTAAGACCAATAACATATTGCATATTACGATCTAAAATTATAGGTCTAGTAAATTTTGTTGCAAAATCCCCAGGTTTATTATTCCCTTGATTTTTTACACTATAAGATGATAATACGATCTCTCGTTCCATTTATATAATAATGTTATATTAATTATATTTGAAATATTGACTAAACAATTTATTATATTGCGGTCTATTGATTTTTGCAGTCTTTAGTAAAATATCCAGGATAGCTACTCCTGTATTTCGCATCTCAAGGCTTGTATTCCCTGCTAGAATTTCACCAATAATCAATTCAAGTTTTTTCAAAAGCTGCTTTATATCATTATAAAACATAATATTTCCACCTCTCTGTTTTTTTTTTCTGGATTCCAGAACCTTTCATTGTTTTCAGTTTAGTCTCATAATGTTTTATGTATTCCTTTAAAGTTTTTCTTGTGATGTTTATTCTATCCCTATATATGTCTCTTTCAGCTTTAGTTATATTTCCCTTTTTATATTTTTTTGTATTATTGGCTTGCAATCCTTGTAATTGTAGTAATCTATACTTCGCGGGCTTTAAGATTATCTTGTTAATATAGTTTTTGGTCTTTTGGGGTGTCTTATCAGGCTGAGACAATACCTTTTCAACAGAATCATAATTTACAGCACCAAGATCATCTAATATGGCAGATGTACCTTGGGCATTATATTCATGTTGGGCATACTCTTCGACTTCGTCATAATCTGGTGGTATATAATCAGGTTCCTGTAAGTACTGAGGATCAACATAAATCTCCTTCTTTCCTTCCAGAAGATCTTGTAAAGATTCTTCATATGTTGGTGGTTTTGGCACCAGTTGTTTTTCTTGCTGTGGTGGTACATAATCACCAAAATCAATCAGACCTTCTACATCCATGTCTTCATATGGATCAACTTCAGGCATATAGTCAATACCAACTTCCCCTTTCTTCAGTGGTCGTTTTTTCCTTGGAGGCATCCTTAAATCTAAATTACTGTCAATAACATCATCTAATTTACTAGTAACTGGTTTAAATACCTTAGCCAATGACTCCTGACTGGTCTGCTGACTAATATCATGTTTCGTAATTCTATCATGAACATAATTAATCTTATTCCCTAATTCAGATTTTCTCTTTGCAAGTTCTTTCCACTTAAGTAAACTCATTTATTGTTATATTATTACGTTACATAAAAATGAAAATCATATATATAAAATAACGTTTAACATGGTGTTGTACACCGTGTTGTACACCGTGTTATACACCATGTTATATTGAAATAATATACCCATATAATATAAATGAAAATACCAAATTATGACGTTGAAGACGATGTTGTCTCAAACTTTAAACAGTTATATGAATTCATGCCTGATCGATCATTTCGGATGTTGGTTTGCGGACCCAGCGGTTCTGGTAAAACTAATGCACTAATGCATATGATAATCCATCTGTTGTATTTTGATAAAGTATATCTTTATGCTAAAAACTTAGAGCAGTCTAAGTACCAGAATCTTATGGATATGTTCCAACCAATAAGTGATGAAGTTGGCTATGAAGTTATCGAAGCAAACAATGATGAGATTATTCCCGTTGAAGACATTGACTGTGACTCACAGAAATTAGTAGTATTTGACGATTACGTATGTAATAAAAACCAAAAACCATTGGTCGACTATTTTATACGAGGGAGACACAAAAATTGCAGTGTGATTTATCTGAGTCAAAGCTACTATAAGACACCAAAAGACATAAGATTGAACTGTTCACATTTCTCTATTTACGAATTCCCAAGTGCTAATGAGAGGAGAGAAAGAAAGAAATATATGAGAAAGAAAGAATTATATGAGAAAGCAACTAAAGAACCATATTCCTTCGTATATATAGATAAGCCACGGAAATTCACAACTAAGAATTTCAATGGAAAAATATAATATAACTCGATTATATATGAGTTACTCAAATGGAATTTTACCATCGTCAACATCAACGGCGACACCACAACGTGGATTACCTGGCGTAGGGTTCAAATTAACAGAGGATGGTGATTACGATATGCAAGGTAAAACATTAGTAAATATAGGACAAGTTACTGGCTTGAACAATGTTGTTGATTTCAATTTTGTAAGAAATACATTTGTTAGTAAGCATTTACCATTAGTTACAGCAAATCTTGATATGAAAAACAATAATATAAGAAATTTAAAAACACCAATTTCAGAAAAAGATGCTGTTAATAAAGAGTATGGAGACACGCATTATTTAAAGTTAGATGGAACAACTCATATGACGGGGGATCTTGACCTCAGAGGAAATAAATTAATTCTACCTGGAGAAATTGATATGGATCGAAAACTGATCACAAATATGGGCACGGATGAAGACAATGATCTTTCTGCGGTGAATATGGTAACTTTGAAAAATGCGATTCAAAAAATACAACCTAGTTCAAGTTTGAATATATCTAAAAATATTGACCTCCAAGAGAAATACAATGTCATCCAATCAAAACAACAAACATGGCATGATTTGGGAGCACATTATAACAATCTAGTTTCTTACAATGATGTCAAAAATATATTCTTATCCCGTAAAGAGATGCTTCCTATGGAGAATTCAATTGATATGAACAACCACGTGATATATAATGTTCCAACCCCAACTGTAAGTGATATGGCTGCGAATAAAGGTTATATTGATACACATTTAAACGAAAAATTAGACAAAACGATTTCCAGCGATCTTGATATGCAAAGTTATAAAATTACTAATTTAGCAACACCTAAACCAAATGAGAATAGCGCTGCCGTAAATGTTTCATTCTTCAACGCCGAACTCAATGATTCTAATACAAACTTGTATACACGAATAACAGACGATTATAAGAGTTATGTTAATAAGTCACACATAACTTCCTCTACTGCAGAAAAAGACGTTTTCAGATACCTGATGGAAGATGTGGACGAGAGCTCGTCGGAGAGTAATATTGTTGTTAATGGTATTATCAATTTTGTATCCAGTCCACACAAAATCAATAAGAAAGCCTATGATATGACTTACGACAGACAATAACGATGAGTTCAGGTCAAGGATAGGTTTTAATGCATACAAACTTCCTCAAGGTGAGTTCACTTTGGTGATCGAGTTTTTCGTTCCAGATAAAACTCACATTAGTTCGACATCTGTCAATGTTGTCTCATCAGTTATTAATATCGGACAGCAAACTACAAAGATATTCCACACTGAAGGATATACAAAAAGCATTGTTCATTTACATAAGTATCAGGTATCTCCACCTGAATATATTATGATAGATCTTCATGGAAGTATATCGAAAGGGAATACAAAGAAAGCACATCTAATCGTTTATGGCGTTCAAGGTCATGTCTCGAGTGTCGATCCAGATGTATTTGATACTGTTTTTGTAATTGAAAATGGAAAAATGGTTATGGAGACCGATATTGATATGAATGGTAGAAACCTAATTGGTTTACCAAAACTGAAAAATAAATTCATATTTTTAGGAAATTATACGAAAAATAACAACAGTAATAATATCATATTCAACGGTTCATCATTTATTGCATTAATTAATTTGAAATTAGTAAAATTATGGTTGATGATATTGGACGATAAACCAACTGAAGGATATGAACGAATGTTTATATTAATTCATAACACTTCGTTCGCTCCGCAGAATTGGGAAAAAACATCAAATAAAATTTTATACACTTTCAATATATCAACATCAGTTATCAATTTCAGGGAAGATGCAGTTGTACAAATCAAATTGATATCATTTGATGATGATATTAAATTTGCACCTTATAATTGCCATATCAGTGCACTTTTTGAAGAGTTTTAATCACATAGGAAAAACATACACCATATTTTTATATAAAAGCTACATTTAATATAATCAATAAATATACATGCTGAATTTGGAGCAAGCAATTAATTTTTGTAATAAATTTTTCACAACCCAAAAAAACCTACATCCTGATACTAAAGATGAAATATTAAAATCGGCTTTAATATATCAATTTTTGTATGTAAACTATTTTAATGAGCCAATATCATTTAACCAAATATTAGAAAAACACTCTGACATTGGATTAATAGGACCAGGTTCTTGTACTCTAAATACCAATAATCAATTTTTCATCAAACATGCTATTTTTCATGATGCATATGGAAGATTTTATAATGACTATGAAAAAGGGCCTGGATACACATATTGCTGCCTTTCATTGCCGAAGAAAATAAAAGGATCTCCAATAATGGGCCAAATAAGTGGTGTATCATATTGCCTCATTTCAAATCCTAAAATATAATTATCCAAATATATAATATAATGACTAAAACAGATATATTCAATTTCAACCATATTGATAAAAACATCAGCCAAGAAAAATTATCTGAAATCAAAGCATTGTATAAATTTTATCATAAACGCTTTTGGTGCTATAAGAAGGCTTTCAAATATTTCAAGAGATTGAATTTAGCTATGAATTTAACATCAGTTTCTTTAGTAGCCACTGGTACAATAGCTGGTTCAATTACATTAAACCCTATTATTTTAGGAGTAATTAGTGGTAGTGGTTTATTGCTTAATACATACAGTGAAATTAAGAATTATAAAAAGAAAATCGAAATGTCTTATTTTGCATACACAACATATCAAAAAGTATTAGTTGATTTACGCTCATGTCTCAGAGGAAATCAATTCAACCACACTGTTTTCATCAATGAAATGAGACAGTTAGATGAAATTATCATCGATCTTTGTCCTCTTGCTGATAAATTCGAGAAACAGTATGATAAAAAATTCACTTCCGAGTAAACTTTTAGAGTAAATTCTACAATAAACTTTACCATAAATTTTTATTTTGTTACTCATTCAAAGGGGTTTTTCCCTTTACATGACGTATGACTTCCTGTTTTTCTGAGAATCAAGCAACAGGTCACCTTTTAATAATTTTGTTGATATCATTCTTTATCAATTCATAAACATGTTTCCACCAAGTCTCATAGAATTTTAATGTCTTCATTGACTTCGTTACTTTAATACTCTTGTATGGAAGCTCAAGCATCCTAAATAATTGCTTGATAACAAATTTAATACTAATCATCCGTTTACGGTTTTTGTTAACCTGTGATAATACTTCATTAATTAAAGCGAATATTCTCAGGATTTTCTCTCTATTATCATTACTGATTTGTACATGATTCTGTTGTGCTATATCATTGACAACGTTTAAAATATGATATTTTCTTATATACACACTCTTTCTCGTCATTTTATATTTGTTATCATCGAAATCGATATATGGAGCTTGTAAATCATATCCATTAACAACACCACAATTTTTACAAACATTCATTCCATTGTCATTAAACATATCTTTTTTATCACAACATGATTCAACAACTTCCGTATTTCTAACAACATCTGCTAATCGTTGGTCACAAAAGGGACAGGTTAACTCTCCTGTATTCTTAAATTCGTCATGAATTCCCAAATTACAATTCATTCTATACTATTATATGAGATTATATTTTTTAAACAAAACCGCAGTTGTGACCATATTATCAAAAAACAAAAATAGCGAACATATAAAAATCGGCTAACGCGTTAGCGATATTTCAATAGAACAAAAATAGACAGCAGGGAAAGTCCCATAACATCATCAACTTCCTGTTTACCAGTTGATAAAAAAACTGACTTACGCGCAAGCCGAAAAATATAAAGCATATCATCGGGGAACCCCCTATTGTATGACATCATCGACTTCCTGTGTTTCCGAGAATTGTGTCACGTAAAGGATTCTATTATGTGGAATCACGCAATGGAATAAACGCACCATTTTGTTTTTATTAACATATAGTTTAATTATTTTATGGAAACATATAGTTTAATTATTTTATGGAAACATATAGTTTAATTATTTTATGGAAACATATAGTTTTCCAAAAACTGGTTTACATTAAATGGAAACAAAAAACTGGTTACCATCATATGGAAAGTAGTATAGAGTTGGGTTGGTATCAGATCAAAAATAATTATTTTTGATCTGGTGCCCCCAACTCTTATACTACTGGAGCCTGCATTAAGCTTACTTTACTATCTTGAAAAAGCAAGAAACAATCGTCAAAAGTGATGAAAGCAAAGAATTATTAACTAAAGATACAAAATAACGGCTGAACAAGTCAAAATTCCACAAGAATGACAATTTTGATTTCTTGACCGCCTGTCACGAAATCAGTCCTGCACTTTTTCTAAAAACTACTGCAGCTTCTGTTTTGCTCAGTAAAATTTTTTTTAAGTTGTTTATGGTGTCATTTAGCGGATATAACATAGAAATAAGGCAAGCGAAATAATAATAAAAGCGTTTATTCGTAAATTCATCGCGCGAATTGCGATATTACTACGCAGAATATTAATCAATCTGAACAGGTTACAGGGTTTATCTATTGGGCTGGGCCGTACAATTTTAAATAAAATGAAAATTTAATTTACATGTTAAGACTAATTTATAATATTACAATGGTTATAAAAATCAAGATTAAAATACGTATTCATAAGATATAATATGTTCTTAAAACGCGTCATTTATAGGCCGTGAGCGTGAAGGCACATTGCAGAAAAGAAACTCTTTTTGAAACTTTCGGTCTTACATTTATGACAAGCGAATTTTTTCGCCTTAGCTTGCAGTGGACAAATGACAAATAGCCCTTGGCTTCTTAGTCTAAAGATTTAAACTCAACTCAACGCTTAAAGTTGTAACTGAATGATTGGCAAAAAATTGAGCGAGAACAGAATGAGAAAGCAAATTACAGCCCGACATCACATTGGCGGACCGATATCGACCTGAAGAAACAGAGTATCATCCACAAGGTAGCGCCTTGTTTGCAGTCTGTCGTACGATACAAACCCCTCCACATTCTCAACGACGCGGAATGCTTCGTTTGGTTTCCGATTACAAGTGAAAAAGTTGCTCATAACATTATTTTCTCTCAACTGTGGATTTTCTTGTTGATCAATCAGAGTATAAGTTACTTTCCTGTGGAAAGGCCAGGGTAATATGGCATCGTATTTACTTTTCATCACAGCGATTAAGATCAATAGGTGAGTGGCGTCTTCATCGGGATTGATTAAAACTTTTAATCTGTAGCCAAAACGTCCTGTAAAGAACGAATTACTTTTTATTGTCTTGCGTCTCCAGCCCTGCGCTCGCTTCCACTTTTTACTGAAATTGTTAATCTTCCAAGTAAATAGAGCGTTTCCATTTTCTTGATCCGTTTTTTCTTTTAGTTTTAACTCCCTCTCAATTGCCTCCACTCTCTGCTCCAGGTTTTCATTCGTGTTGCTTAGAGCTAGCTGGGTTAATCCTAACTGCCGTTGTGTGTCGTTCATCTGAGCTTGTGTTTTATTTAACTGATCTTGTGTTTCTTTTAACTGAACTTGAGTGTTCTTCAATTTCACACAAGCAAAGTCAAGGTGCTTATGCGTGGCAAAATGAAGATGGTATTCTAAGTTTTTCCGATGAACCTACAGAAAATGACGAAAAGTGGCAAGTATTGACATCATTATACGATTTTACAACATGTATAATCACATCTACATATAGTATACTGAAAGGACGTCTTTGATTTCAGACAGAAAGATCACCGGTATTCTAAGCTAAAACTCTATCAGTGTTGATGAATCAGTACAAACCTTTTCGTTGCATCCCATCTCAACATACGGGCAGGAAACTAAGGTCAGTTTACAGTCATTTTCGATATGATTTGGAATCTGAAAGGAATCGATTAAGATGCTGACTACTTTGAATTGATCCACAAACCGGTCAGTTAAAGCTATTTTAAGTTGCAGGAAATATATGTTGTGGTGCAATTTTGTCCTTGGTGCAAATTTTATTTTCCTTTTTTTTTTGGTATGGAAATGTATGATAATGTCTGATAATGAGTTTTAAACAAAGGAAAATAAAAAAATAAAATAAAATAAAAAAGATAATTTCATAAAGCTACTTTAAAGTTGCGATAAGTTGGCATTCAATTACTTTTATTATTGTTAAAACAAAACGAATGAAGAATTCATCTCATGCACTAAGCTTTCGAAAGCACCCAATAGATGACTCGCCATGGTGATGGTAGAGCTTTTTGATCACCGAGAAACTTAAAAGTTTCTCGATGATCGCAAGAGCTTTGCCAGGTGAGACGCCATCGATTGATTTTGACTTAGCAAACGCTTTTCGATTCTCAGGAATGCTGTAAATGGCGCTTTAGAGGGTAAAATCGGAAAAATTTTCCGGGGAACATGCACCCGGACCCCCCTTTCAGAAATTCCTGGATCCGCCCCTACATCTGGTCATACAGGGGTTGGGTGTTGAGCATGGGGTCAATCGCAGTAACGCCAAAATGCGTCGCTTGGCTCAGTAGGGTCTCGTAATTGATTAACAACCATAGTTTTATCAAGTCTATGAACTGAAGGCATCCTGCTAACACCACAGCCAATCACTGTTCACTGGTGGTATTCACAGGCGACAAGACAACAATGGAATCCACTTACCATTTCCCTGGGAATGAAATCACCACAGCTTTTGGAGCATTTAACTGGGTATTTCTTGCACTTTTCAAGATGATCCTGGAAAAATGAGAGCCAATTGCTCACCACTACGTACACCTGCATCTAATGATTATCTATTGACAAGGGGCAACGTCTTTTTAATACAACTGATATTTTTTCACTGATGCTGCCCTTTAGGTTCAGAGACTGGATACGCTCTGAAACTGAATTTTAAAAAAATCTGTACTTGTATCAGTTCTTACAAGATAATTGATCGAGTTGTTTATTTTTTTATTTATTAGTTGTGTATGAATTAACTGTATATATAAAGCTCTTAAAGACCATGACACGAAATTGCCCAAGTGCAAGAGTCTTTTCTCGTGCGCACTCTCATCTCTCTCACACACTCGAACTTTCATGTGCGACCAGTCTCGTAAGCGACCACCTCTTCTAAGCCACCACTTTTTCTAAGCGTCCACCTCTTCTAAGTGACCCCCTCTTCTAAGCGACCACCTCTTGTAAGCGACCACTTGTCCAAAATACCACATTTCTTCCAGCCAAATCACTATAATCGAAATCACTCGTAAGCGATCACCTTTCAACGCTGGTGGTTTTAAATTTTTCTATTGTTTTTAATCTCATGTTAGGGAACACCCGCCCATACTTCGATGTCACTACAAACGCAAATTAACTGTGTTACAGTTCAAGTCCCTTGCATCGAAACTTCAGTATGATACAATATTTGTGTTGATTGTGCTTTGTTAATTGAAATTACTACATGTTTATATGATTTAAAGTAAAGACCCCCTTGTCCACCCAAGCCTCGACCTCGTTTCATTGTATGCGCTCACTGGAGTGGAATGCGGGAAAGGTCTATTTACATGCTGGTTACATGTATATATTACACTAAGCATGATGGGATTGTCTGTGTCTGTTGTGATTGGCCAGATTGATGACTTTGGTTTTGGATTACTACACTCGGGTGAAAACTGCTCTATCAACGCAATTAAAAAAAAACCTTTCATTACTAAATCTTTTTTTACCTGGTTATGGCATTTCGGGTGTAGCTGTTTACAGTATTCACACTCAATGATCCTCCACTCGCACGTGTTTGACACGTGTTCCTCCAGATCTTTTCTTTTCAATGTTTTGTGACAGTTTTCGTTGGTACAGGAAACTGCTTTAAAGGGGCAAGTTTCCAAGTGGATCTGTCACATGACATAAACAATACGCGTGAATAGGTCAATTTCGATATATTTCAATTCTTAAATGAATCCAAGGCTAAGGGGGATAAAAGAGTACTTGATTATATATCCATCAACCTCTATGTGATTTCCACTTTTTTATTCCCTTAAACTTCATAGTCAAGTATGAATTTTAATATATCAAGGCTGGCCTACAAGCAATTGCAAAAAGAGTTGAGACATTGTGTAATGTAGTGCATATTTCGAGGCTAACATGGTTTTCAACAAGTCCCCACCCCTCCCCCCTTATCAATGTTGTACCAGATCAAAAATGCCATTCAAACTAACAGTCATCAACATTGAAAGGGGGAGGGGGGTCAGTAGCACATAGCATTGATGTCATTTGTGTTACGCGGTCGCTTTTATATGGAATGAACATTTTTTTGGAAAGTGTCTCAACCTTTTTGCAATTGCTTGTAGCTATCATAGCTATCATATTGACACACGTGAATCACAAAAACCACTGCTGAAAACAATTATTCGTATGTTTGTTTTAATTCTTACCTCTTTTGTGTTCAATTCACCAGTCCATTCGCAATCCTCATTTGGGCATTTTATTGCCAGGGAAGCAATTTTTCTTTTAGTTGCTTTGTCATGAAAGACATCCTAAAATATAATCAAGATAAATTACCCAAAGAAATTTGGCAAGTGATATAAGAAAACTATGGTGGCCTTTGGCTATCATTCGAAATTTGCCTCAAATTTAAAGAAAAAAAACTTGAAAAATCGAACAAAAATTAATAAAAAACAAGATTAAAAGTAAAATGGTATTTAAATCAAAAGTAAAAGGCATTGAAGATCAAAGTAAAAATAAAACAAAATGAAAATGAAAGCCAAAACAAAGTAAAATGAAAATGAAAGCAAAAATAAAAACAAAATGAAAATGAAAATGAAAGCCAAAACAAAATGAAAATGAAAATAAAAGCCAAAACAAAGTAAAATGAAAATGAAGCAAAAATCAAAACTAAAAACAATTGCATCTACATTGTAAAATGAAGTAAAGGTGAAATGAATGTGAAATGAAAACAACCACCAAAACAATCAAATGAAGTTAAAAGAAAAACGAAAGTAAAATAAAAATTCCTAGAGCTATAGAGCTATCATAGTATACCAGGATGCGTGCTTTGTGGATCTATCTTGACAACACAAGATGGCGGACTGTGGAAATGATGCTTGGCGTGACGACCTCGCGTTAAAGGAAACCTTGGCAATGTACGTAAGGCAAGGCATGCAAAGAAAGGAAATTTTAGATTTTTTGAAGAGACTTTCCCATGTCTGCTTGGAGCATGCCAACTCTGGATAGACGACTTCGACGCGGATTGAAATATCACTGTCGAGGAAGTTATTGAGGGCTGTTGGTAAAGACCTTGAAGGACCTGGCCAACTTCTTGGTTACCGAGCATTACACAAAAAAACATCCGGCAAGAGCACCTTTCAAATGTTCCGAGAGATCTAGTGTATGCAGTCATGCAGGAGCTGGATGCCGAAGGACTGAAATGTCGTGCAGTTGGGGTGAAAAACAAGAAAAAACAACAGGGTTCATTCTTACTATCGATGGTCACAATAACCTAAACCTTTCTAGTCAGAAATATTGAAGTCTGTGCATTACTGCTTGTTATTAATTGCTCCCAATTTTGTCCTCTAAGGTTGTCCAGTTTATAATTCACAAAATGTTTAGTATGAAGTTGAAAATCATTTTAATTTGGTAAAATTCCATGAAAGTAACGTCTGTAGTGTACCTTTCTTTCAGAGGAGCAACTGGAAGAAGTAGCAACTCATGCCGGAGTACTTGAAAGTGATGATGATTACCTGGATGCAGATGACTATGCTGCAGATTATCTGTTGGATGCCAAATCAAACGCTAATACAAAGCAACGGAGGTTTATCCTAGCTCCACCGAGACACACTACTCAACTAAGAACTAACTTAGGAGCTTAAAATTATTGTAATAATTCATGATTTCACTGCAGTGGAATTATAGACTACGGCTTTTTAAGAGTCGGATCTAAGACGCCTATATCCGTGATGCCGGAAACACTTTCTCTCAAGTCTTGCACGCCGCAGACTTTAGACATTAAATCATGGCCTGAGAAATTTAACGATCCTGGCACTTTCAAAGCGATAACAAACTTTAGCCGATAAGTATTTATCTTGCAACAAAAGTGAGCCAAAGAAACCACAATGTATGCCAATAGAGCTAGCACCGAACGAATAACGGCATAAAGAAATAATTCTTAACGCTCTGGACAACATAAATCCTCTTATCAATCTGAGAGATAATCCGCCGAGATCAAAAAGTTTTTATCATCGAAGAGAACAAATTCTTAACTGTGATCTAAAGGCGAATCCTCTCTGAAGTCTTACTGGGAAAGCTTTATACTTTAGGCTTTTAAAACACTTTTGCGACGAGTGGGAGTCGTGATAGCCTGTCCTTTTTTATACCACTAATTGATTGATGAAACCAATTAACATCTAATTTGTGAACAAAACCAAAGAGGGGCAGCAAAGTAGTACACATCATAAGGGGAGAAACCTGCCCATTCCCATGGAATTTTCACCTGGAAAAAAATAGACTATATGTTTATAAAATGGTTTTGATATAACGCAAATCTCTGGAAATAGAAAAATGAAACAAGCTTGGTCTAATGTGATTATGCCTCATACCAGCACAATGATCTAACAACATCCGGTGATAACTGCGTGTAAAGCTATCTATCTGACAGTAGAATAATATTGAGTTACATTGTGGCTGGTAACCTGAAGTGTGCCTTAAGGAAAAGAAATGCATCTACACATTCTCCAGGCTTCAATTCCTCAGTCTTGGGAATCAAGTGTTCACATTCCCCTCGAAATCTTGCATCCAGGTAATCATCATCAATTTCAAGTACTCCGGCATGAGTTGCTACTTCTTCCAGTTGCTCCTCTGAAAGAAAGGTACACTACAGACGTTACTTTCATGGAATTATACCAAATTGAAATGATTTTCAACTCCATACTAAACATTTTGTGAATTATAAACTGGGCAACCTTAGAGGACAAAATTGGGAGCAATGAATAACAAGCAGTAATGCACAGACTTCAATATTTCTGACTAGAAAGGTTTAGGTTATTGTGACCATCGATAGTAAGAATGAACCCTGTTGTTTTTTCTTGTTTTTCACCCCAACTGCACGACCTTTCAGTCTTTCGGCATCCAGCTCCTGCATGACTGCATACACTAGATCTCTCGGAACATTTGAAAGGCGCTCTTGCCGGTTATTTTTTTGTGTAATGCTCGGTAACCAAGAAGTTGGTCAGGTCCTTCAAGTTCTTTACCAACAGCCCCCAATTGCAATAACTTCCTCGACAGTGATATTTCAATCCGTGTCGAAGTCGTCTATCCAGAGTGGGCATGCTCCAAGCAGACATGGGAAAGTCTCTTCAAAAAATCTAAAATTTCCTTTCTTTGCATGCCTTGCCTTACGTACATTGCCAAGGTTTCCTTCAACGCGAGGTCGTCACGCCAAGCATCATTTCCACAGTCCGCCATCTTGTGTTGTCAAGATAGATCCACAAAGCACGACGGAACGGTACAGCGTTTCGTGCAAAGCATCCTGGTATACTATGATAGCTCTAGGCTCCTAGGAATTTTTATTTTACTTTCGTTTTTCTTTTAACTTCATTTGATTTTTTTTTTGGTGGTTGTTTTCATCTCACATTCATTTCACTTTTACTTCATTTTACAGTGTATATACAACTGTTTTTAGTTTTGATTTTTGCTTCATTTTCATTTTACCTTGTTTTGGCTTTTATTTTCAGTTTCATTTTGTTTTGGCTTTCATTTTCATTTCCATTTTGTTTTGGCTTTCATTTTTATTTCCATTTTGTTCTTATTTTTTGCTTTCATTTTCATTTTACTTTGTTTTGACTTTCATTTTCATTTTGTTTTATTTTTACTTTGATCTTCAATGCCTTTTACTTTTGATTTAAAAACCATTTTACTTTTAATCTTGTTTTTTATTAATTTTTGTTCGATTTTTCAAGTTTTTTCCGTAAATTTGAGGCAAATTTCGAATGATAGCCATAGGCCACCATAGAAAACGTCTGATAACATATTTAAATACTTGAAGTGCTACTATGATGAAAACTTTGTCTTCCTTAGCTCTTCAGTTTTGGAAGGTAGAAGTTTCGAATACTTCCCAAAATTCCAAATGGAAGACCAGTTATTTCAAACGTAAAGTTCAGCTTCGGCTTGCCGCCATTACTTCAATCCAATTGCCAAAATAATTAGAGGTCTAGCACAAAAAACACTGCTTACCTCGTGAACTGCTTTATTGCGTGTAAAGCCGCTTAAACAAAGTCTTTTTTATTTTAGTGGATCTAGGGCCTGCTGTACAGCAAAATATGTTTTTGTGAACAAACAAGAAGATACTCACACGTGAGAACGCTTTCTAGAATAATTGCAGCCTTGAGCCTTTTGCGACTTTCGACGATTTTCAGCCAGCTATTTCCAGGCTCAGTAAGCTTAATATATCGTTCTGAATAATAGCGAATTGTGTAATAATGAACCCTTTGAATGAATTGATGTTAAAAAGTCGAAAAGAAAAAGAAAAAAATCATCGTAGTACTGAACACTTTAAGACATACTAGTATGTTCAGTCATCAAGGGGACACAATGAATTTGGCTATTCGCTACATGTGATAATCCGCTTAATTCTTCTTTTTTGCAGCATGATTCCTTTCCACGTTTTTACTGCGCCTTTCAATAACATGCGGAATTTGAATTTCAAATCTCCACCAACGGTTGCGTTATTCCCTGCCGTCAATCATAATTTATACGAAAGCCAACGGACCATGTAAAAAAGAAACAAACAAAATGGATCGAAATCTACCAATCATAATGCACGGACGTGACCTTTTGAAGTGACGATCTGTTTCCTCAGAGGTAAGCTAAGATGATTGACGGCAGTGTAAAACGCAACCGTTGGTGGAAATTTGAATTTCAAATTCCGCATGTTATTGAAAGGTGCAGTAATCTACAACGTTGTAATGTGTTCGGTATTACATTTGTTTTTGTTTTTTTTTAATTTCATTATGACAAACACCAAAACTAAACATAAGTAAAAAAGTCACTACAGTGAGCACTTCAATTCCGCTAGCTATCCAGAGACTGAACAAAGAAGAACTTTTTCTAAATTCTTGGGCTCCGGTTTTGTAATTTGTATGCACGCATTTCCCCTGTACGTCTCGTCCAGGTGTGCATGCGCGTGTGTATCTATTAATGATATGTAAAAAGTGTAACATATGTATTTTCTTTTTTTTTTCTAATAATGTTAAGTAGTGTGCATAAATGCAAGTAGTATAATGTAATATGTTGCGCTTCTTACAATGTGACATAAGTTGTAATACTGTTTATAAAATAATTAAAAAAAGACTGACAACCTCCAGAAACGATGGGAAGCCTGGGCGTTTTGCTTTGGGTGTCATTATTCCTGAGAACGTTCAGTGGCACAAAACGATATCGGCAAAACGCCGACACGGTAATTTCTGTGTTTCAAGCCGCAACTTCCGAAACACAACAGGCGTAGAATCCGACCCAATTTTTGTATTGAAAATGATTGTGGACTAAAGAAGTCAACTCGGGCGATTGATTTTAGACAAGTGATAGAACTTAAATGTCACGACGCGAAAAGAAGTGGAAAAGATTTTTGGCGGAGAACGGAAGCCTAGTTCCTCGAATATTGCTCTGCCGCTTTGTTTTGTAATTTTCGCGTCCACCCACCCACACAATCCCTTGTTCGTACCCAGGCTCCCCTTGTCTGTGCACAATCTCCAAGGTGTGACCAGCTCCTAACGCACATATGCACACGTTCGTAAACTGTTTCGGGCACCATGCTGATGAGCCTACACAAGGACGAAAACAGCTGTCAGTGGCTGCCACTCCACGGGTAATATTGCTGTTTAAAAGTGTCAGGTACTGGCCAAACTAAAGTCTCTTGTCTCTTTATAAAGTAACTTTACCTTATCTCGGTCCAGCACCTCCCTGTCTACAGGGCAGGTGTAAAATATCTTATTCAACCTAATGGGACGTAATGGAAGCATTCTTGACTGCCTGTTTGTAAAATGAAGATAAAAAGAAGTCCATATTTCAATAAAAAAATTATGCAAAACTCCCTATCGGCATTACAACTGGGCCAGTTGTCCCCAGCTCCCATCCGGCCACTCTGTTTTTATATGATTTAATATATGAACTTGAGTAATGTTATAAATTCAGCGCCTCTGGAAATCCCCTATGTTTTATAAGAATATCTAATCAAATCATCCCTCCCTTGTATGTCAAACATAGGAAGGCCTGTGGACAAAGTATTGCAGCCGTCATTCCGCCCCCTTGTAAATAACCTGTCAAGGATCTGTCAATATGATGATTATCTTTGAGTAGATGCTTTGTATGGGAGTATTAATGAAAATTTGCTTCAAGCGCTATTGTGGTCTTTTGTCGATTCTGCAGAAGTTTCTTAAAAAGAGTCAACTCTTTCACGGCCTTTCTTTACACCGTATCCCCAACCAAAAGGCAAGGAGGAGCAAAGGAAGGATTTCTCTGACCTCAGTACTATTCAGTCCGATACAGTGTATGTAGTGCACTTGACACTCGACTATCCAGAGAGGGACTGCTAGCAGCCTGTTATTGTTTTAAAACAGTTATTTTGACAGTTACTATTTGACTTATAATTTATTTACCAAGTTTGACAGTAATATTTAATTTCGAAAATTATTGGACCGCAAGTTTTTTCCTTTATTATTGAAACAATTACTTTTAGTTTGAATTTACATTTAAATAGCTATTTTTTCTTCTTCTTTACTGTGTGAATGTAACGGTCGCTTTAGAATGGCGAAATAAGTCTTGTTTAACGTTGTAAAATCAATACAGCCGACATCCTCTTCATATATAAATTTATATTTAAATCCAAAAGGGCACTGCAATCTTTTAGAAACACAGCACTACAGCTAGCTAGACCTGACATAATTTGCGCTCAAAAATAGAAAGCACCTTGTTGGGAACCGTCAGCACAGCGTGGCAAGGCAAGTGGCCAAAATCAATCTGATCTCAACTAATACATGCCAGTGTATGAGAGTTTCCTTAGCAAAATGTCGCCTCAGATTTTCGGAACAAAGAAAGCAGCTTGTAAATTAGGGTGACAGGATTCCTTTCACTTATGAAATTTTCTGCAGCTGAAATATTTATCTTAAAGAACCGAAAAGATCAAACTGTATTAGCTTTCACATAGTTTCCGTACAACGCCATTCCAAGCGTTTTCTACACATTCCTGGAGTATTTTGTTAGTGTACTGCAGAACGCTTGTCGCTCTATATCAGTAATATTAGGGGACTTTTAAATCGTAACAACTGCGAAACGCCATACTTAGTTCACAAAAACGTCAATATAATAAGACCTCGCAAAAGGGGTGTTAAATTAACATTACTGTTGTCTGCTTCAACGATAACTGTTTCCGAGATGTTTAAATATAAACAATAAATGAAAGCTAGATAATATGGTGCTTTCTTAGCAAAGTGTTCGCGAGGATAAGTTTGACAGTAAAAATGTAAGTCGATTACCAAAGAACCCACCTTTTGAAATGTTCCTCGAGGCAGTCTTTACAAAACCTGTGTCCACACTTCGTTTGAACTGGGTCTTTTAACGTCAGCTTACAGATCGAACATTTAAAATCAATGTCAACTTCATTTACAAACTGCTCGTCATAACCTGAAGGTATGAGGGTACTTGATGCTCTCGCGGCCATTTTGTAAACTTTACACTTGGTTAAGCGTCGAGCAAGCAAAATGTCGCGACAAGCGCTTTCGAAACCAGAACTTGATCGGGGTTAGAATTTGTAAATAACCTTGGATATTAATAATCGATATTACATGATGCGACTTATGACCTTATAAACGACCAACTCAAAACCCTTCAAGTCGTCGAAATTCGCCGTTTTTAGCCGCAAGGACGGCAATGAAAACCATTTAAGGTAGGAATATATTTATTTTGAACTATTTTTTAAATATCCATCGTTGAATATTTTTGGTATTCCCATACAATTTCTTTAAATTTTAAAAATATAAACTTTCACGCAGTTTGTGTGGACCCTTGTGGCCTGGTCTCTGTCGTGTTGTTTCCTTAGACAACAAACTTCGCCCCACATTGTCTCTCTCTCCACCAAGTGTGTTAATGGTACCGGCGATATAATGCTTGGGGTAACCCTGCGATGGAGTAGCACCCCATCCAGGGGGAGTAGCAATTTTCCTAGCTGCTTCAACATACAGAAACATGGTTAAGCCCCGACCATGTGGCCATGTGGGCTTCCTGTGGCTCGTGTGTATGCATGCACTCAAACGTAACAAGCAAAATAGACCGGACGAGAAAGAGATGGAAATGAAGCTTATGGTTGCTCTGTTTCCAATGAAATAAAACTGAGAAAACAGCTGCTCAATGATTCATCCCGAGTGACTCATCTAGATGGCATCGATTTTCATAGCGTGACCATACAGTGTGATAATTACCTACACCTTGATAAAATTTTGGTAGCCTTTACATGAAAAGAGATCAATTGCAAAGTATATTGCGAACAAAGCTTCAATTCCTATCGCTTTGTGCCTTAAAGTACAACGGATTAACTGCCAAACAGTGTTCAGGACACCGCGTAAGCGCTGGTACTACTGTTGTTCATTTCACTCCTTATTTGGTCCTTTGGAATACTGCGACTGTCTATCAGAAGCATCAGTTTAACGCATGTTTCTCTTTTGTTGTTGTTTAAAAATAGTTAATCTCCCATTTCTTTCGTGGGTGGGTTGAAAATTCGAGGCAGAGCTGAGTTTTGTTAACCAACTTCAAGGTGTTTGGATCCCTAATAAAACACTCTTTCGAATGTATGATATAGCTTCTCAGTGAGATTATTTAATACGGGGAAAACTAACGGATAAAATCACCAAAATTTATACTAATTTTAAAAGATCGTATTTTCAAACCACCGTCATGCTTATGAGTTTCTTTGTTCAAACTTGATGAATTATAAATGAGTTTGAGAAACAGTTCCAATTCCAATTCCAATTCCAGTTCTATTTTTCCGGATCCGACCAACAAGTTGGTTCATAACTGAACTGCCATCAAAAAGCAATGTGTTGTTGCTAAAAAATTCTTAGTAACACGTTAAATACAACAGCTAGTTCTTAAGGTAAATGAAGCATGGATTAATAAATATGTACCGATTTTCTTCGAAATAAAAACAGCAGCCAAAATTTGGATTTGCGCAAACCCCCCATTTCATATTGAGGCCCTTTAAACCGTCTTCCTTTGATATAGTCTAGAATGTGGCCAAGTTACAAAAAAATCGTCGGAACAGAAACGCTGCCACCTGAAATGCCGTCAACTTAGGAGCTTATATTACTTCTCGTGGTAGAAATTGCGTGCAGTTCGCAAATGAACGCATTTTGCATTTCGAGCGAGTCGCCTTCAATCCAAACTCAAATTAAATCTTAACGTTTTATTTGGTATAACTTTACTTTTGGTTTAATTGTTACATTTCTTTGCCTTTTCTTTATATTACAGATTAGGATAATTCACTTAAAACACATTAGGAACATCATATGAATGCAATATATCGCCATTAATGTATGCTGTTAACAATTTTGACCACCCTCAGACATGGAAGCCCATCCTAAATCTTTATTTTGACTGTGAAAAAGATTGTGTAACAGTGATATATCGCATTCGTATATATGTTGAGCCCCGTAGGGAATGCAGTGAGGGTGCGACGGATGCGCCCGCACCCCTTCCTCCACTGCCGCGAAAAAGCAACTTTTAATAACTAAACCTTCCTTTCCCTGTTAGAAAGGAATAAGAATAGATTAACTTAAATGTATACACTTATACTGAAGTTTTATTTTGTATCTTTTGTGTTCATTATTTCGTGGCTTACCTGGAAACTAGCTCTAAAGCTAAGCGCACTAACCACGTTAAATAAAGGATCGATTGATTGATTGATTGATTGATTGATTGATTGTTTGATTGATTGATTGATTGATTGATTGATTGATTGATTGATTGATTGATTGATTGATTGGGGTTGACTTTGAGCCTGGTGTGTGTCCAGTGCTGACCGCGCAACGGAGGTACATCGTTATTTTCAAGCGTAACTGGCGGCTGCTCAAAAGTGCTATATGATTTTGTAAAGCGGTTCATTATTCATAATGACAAGGTATGTCAATTTGCTCCAAGAAATGCAATCTAACGTTATTCCACTGTAAATACGACGGGGTAGAATGGGAGCAGCACCTTTTTTGTGCGAATGATGAGCCATTGTTGGACACGTTTTGAACGCTGGAAACTATTAAACTCACTTTCCCGTTTCAGCTATACAATACAAGGTAAGATAGATGGACTAAAAACGGCTCAAATATGGTAGAAACACATTATACACATATACTAAACAACACCAATGAGCGTTTCATCGACCTTATTTTGCGATTTTGATTTTATATATTGCTTACGTTCAGTGCGAAATTCCATGCAATGTCTCATATTTTCAAATATCATTCTCAAACTCATTAATAATTCATGAAGACAAAAATAAAGGAAATCACAACCGTGAAGAAGGTTTGGATATATGATACTTTTTATCATAACATTTGATGAAGTTTTGCTTTGAATTTCTCCTTTGAATTTCATCTGGTATCCAAATACTTTGGGACAAAAAATGATTAGGCTGCGCCTCGTTTTTCAACCCACTTTTCGGTATTTGGATATCCTGAGGAAACACTTCTCCTCCTGTTTTGTATATTACTTAATATGCAAACATTATGCTTGGGTCTCCTGTGATGACACATTGGCTACTTTTCTTTTCAAGATGTAAAGTTGGACAAAAAGATCATGTTTTACTAATTTTACATTTTAATGCCTTATAGCATTGCCGCCGTCAAATACAAAAACAATCCTGGCGCGCGTCCTCGATTTCTATATTCTCTGTAAATTTTGGGCGGAATCGGCCATCAGACGGCCAAGATATAAACATTTTTACTCATGCGCGAAGCGGCATGAGGTAAGGTTTCGGCTCCGTTTTTCTTGTTATTATTATTTTCATTTTTTGTCACGATTTTGCATGCAAATTTATGCACGCATATTTTAAATTGTTCACTTCCGGTTCATAGCTTCGCCACTACACTTCCTGTTTAGTGACTTCCGGATACTCTCACTTCCGGTAAAAGAGCGTTACTTAGTGTCACGACAGCACCTCCTACAACCCTGCATACATTACTATGTTCACGTTTGGTATATATGACTCACAGAATCACTGGCTTCATTGTGGTACAGCCTTCATTTACAAAACTTTCAATAGTAAACAACGTGGTTTGTAGGAACGATGACTGAATGAAAGGAGTAACCCTTCTCCATGTCGGACATCTTATCATGTTTAAAATATATCATAAAACTTTCTTACGCATGCGCATGAGTAAAGGCTGCTTGGAGCCTCTTGTTATTATTATTTTTATTATTTTTTGTGTCACGATTTTGTATGCAAATTTATGCACGCATATTTTAAATTGTACACTTCCGGTTCATAGCTTTGCATTTACACTTCCTGTTTAGTGACTTCAAGCGACTCTCACTTCCCGCAAAACAGCGTCACTGAAATGTCACGACAGCGTCTCCTACAACTCTACTTGCATTACTAATGATCACGTCAGGTATATATATGACTTAGACGAATCACTGGCTTCATTGTGGTACAGCCTTCATTTACAAAACAATCAATAGTAAACAACATGGTTTGCGGGAACGATAACAATAATAATAATAATAATAACAGCATTTATTTAAACACGATAAAAATGCAGCAAAAGCTGATGTGGTCGTGTACAAACAATAAAACTAAAATTTCCTAACTAATTACAATTAATAAGACTATAAGAATTCTACGTATTTATAACAATAAGGCCCTATTTCCCTCAGAGGGAAAAGGATATGATGATGATAACAATAAAATTTCAAAGCACATCATTATAATATATGTGGCTTAAAAATACACTTAAGTGACTTTTTAAAAGCATCAACATCTTGAATTGATCTCATCTGATTTACCAGAGCATTCCACCGAATTATTGACTTATATGAGCATGATTTTTGAGCACGATGACTGAATGAAAGAAGTAACTCTTCTCCACGTCGGACATCTTCTTATCTTGTTTAAAATATATCATAAAACTTTCTTACGCATGCGCATGAGTATAGGCTGCTAGGAGCCTCTTGTTATTTTTACTTTTTGTGTCACGATTTTGCATGCAAATTTATGCACGCATATTTTAAAATGTACACTTCCAGTTCATACCTTTGCCACTACACTTAATGTTTAGTTACTTCCGGCTACTCTCACTTCCGGTAAAAGAGCGTTACTTAAGTGTCATGACAGCGTCTCCTACAACCCTACTTACATTAGTAATGTTCACGTTTGGTATATATAAGACTTAGAAGAATCACTGGCTTCATTGTGGTACAGCCTTCATTTCCAAAACAATCAATAGTAAACAACGTGGTTTGCAGGAACGATGACTGAATGAAAGGGGTACTCTTTGCGTTGTCGGACATTTTCTTGTCATGTTTAAATTATATCATAAAACTTTCTTACGCATGCGCATGAGTATAGGCTACTGGCAGCCTCTTGTTTACATTAAGAGCGCTAGCAAATTTTGCCTTGCAAATTTTATATACATGACTAGGTATCACCCGCAACCTTAAATTCATGTGGAGCTGATTTGACAAAATACCACATGTATAAATGTAAACTAGTATAGGGTTTTTACATCTGGTAAAAGTATTGATTGGTAGTCATTGACAGACTTCAGAAACAGCGTCTTACATTTTTCACAGCAGGTCCTGAAGTCAAAATTGGGTTTACGGGCACTAACAAGTGAGAAACAACCTCGACAAGGCTCCCCCCTGAAGTTTTACTCGCATTCAAAGGGAAGTCAAGAGAATTGCTCTTAAATCTCCTGAGGCTAGCCAGAAGGGCTCTACTAATCATAAGTACGGAGCTTTAGACGATAGTACTCATCAAGCTAACATGTAATTCAACAACGTGTTAACGGGACACTCTTCCGGCTGATATATCGTGCTTTCATTATTTTGTCGAGAAGCTTGCATTAAGCTAGCTTTACTATTTTGAAAAAGCAAGAAACAATTGTCAAAAGTGATAAAAGCAAAGAATTATTAAATAACAGACAAAATAACGGCTAAAACAGTCAAAATTTCAAAAGATTGATTGATTTCTTGACCGCCAGTCACCAAATCAATCTTGCACTTTTCTCAAAACTACTGCTCATGTTTTGCTCAGTAACATCTTTTTTATCCGATTAAGATGTATATGGTGTCGTTTAGCGATGTAACATATAAATAAGGCAAGCGAAATTTTGATAATTCTTTTAAGTCATCAGAAGCGAATTTGTTCGCCTTGTTGTTGCAGTGGACAAATGATAAAAAGCCGTTGGTTTCTTATACTAAAGATTACAACTCAACTCAACCCTTAAAGTTATAACTAAATAGAACAGAACAGAATGAGAAAGCAGTTACTTCCCGACATCACAGTGGCGGACCGATATCGACCTGAAGAAACATAGTATCACCCATAAGGTAGCGCCTTTTTTGCAGTTTGTCGTACGATACAAGCAACTCCACATTCTCAACCAATGCTTTGTTTGGTCTCCTATTACAAATGATAAAGGAGCTCTTAACGTTATTTTCTCTCAACTCTGGATTTTCTTGTTGATCGATCAGAGTATAAGTTACTTTCCTGTGGAAAGGCCAGGGTAATATGGCATCGTATTTACTTTTCATCACAACAATTAAGATCAAGAGGTGAGTGGCGTCTTCATTAGGATTGATTAAAACTTTTAATCTGTAGCCAAAACGTCCTGTAAAGAACGAATTACTTTTTATTGTCTTGCGTCTCCAGCCCTGCGCTCGCCTCCACTTTTTACTGAAATTGTTAATCTTCCAGGTAAATAGAGCGTTTCCATTTTCTTGATCTGTTCTTTCTTTTAGTTTTAACTGCCTCCGAAGTGCAACCACTTTCTTTTCCAGGTTTTCATTCGTGTTGCTTAGCTGCTCCTGGGTTAATCCTAACTGTACTTGTGTGTCGTTCATCTGAGCTTGTGTTTTATTTAACAGAATTTGTGTTTCTTTTAACTGAACTTGTGTGTTATTCAATTTTACACAAGCAAAGTCAAGGTGCTCACGCGTGGCTGAATAAAGATGAGATTCCAAATTTTTTCGTTGAACCTGCAGAAAAAGACGAAAAGTGACAAGTATTGACATCATTATACGATTTCAATTGATTTTACAACATGTAAAATCGTATCTATATATAGTATACTGAAAGGGCGTCTTTGACTGCAGACGGAAAGATTACCGGTGAGCTAAAGTTTGATCAGTGTAGACAAATTAATACAAACCTTTACGTTGCATCCCATCTCAGCATACGGGCAGGAAACTAAGGTCAGTGTACAGTCATTTTCAATATGGTTTGGAATCTGAAAGAAATCGATTAAGACACTGACTATGAATTGATCCACAAACCGGCCAATTAAAGCTGTTTCAAGTTGCAGGAAATATAAACGAGAGTGAGATGATTTCATAAAGCTGCTTTAAAGTTGCGCAAAATTGGTATTCAATTATTTTTTACAAAACGAATGAAGAATTCATCTCATGCACTGAGCCTTTGAAAGCACCCAATAGATTACTCGCCGTGGTGATGGTAGAGCTTAAGTTTCTCGATGATCGCAAGAACTTTGCAAGGTCTGACATCGATCTCTGGGATTGTCATCCATCTGGTCATACCGGTTGGGTGTTGAGCGTGGGGTCAATCCCAGTAACGCCAAAATGCGTCGCTTGGCTCAGTAAGGCCTCGTAATTAATTAAGAACCATAGCTTTATCAACTCTATGAACTGAAGGCATCCTGCTAACACCACAGCCTATCACTGTTCACTGGTGGTATTCACAGGCGACAAGACAACAATGGAATCCACCTACCATTTCCCTGGGAATTGAATCACCACAGCTGTTGGAGCATTTAACTGGGTACTTGTTGCACTTTCCAAGATGATCCTGCAAAAATGAGAGCCAATTGCTCACCACCTACGTACACCTGCATCTAATGATTATCTATTGACAAGGGGAAACGTTTTTTTAATACAACTAATATTTTTCACTGATGTTGCCCTTTAGGTTCACAGACTGGATACGCTCTGAAACTGAATTATAAAACAAATCTGTGCTTGTACCAGTTCTTACAAGATAATTGATCGACTTGTTTAGTTTTTTAACCCGTGAATACGCGCATGCGTAATGAACGGGAGACAGAAATGCAAATGAACACTCGCTAACTTACTCGCTCACTCCTGTAAACTTAATGAGGTAATGCTTTGTTACGAATATGTTTTGTAACAAGAATAACGTGAATCCAGCGATGACAATAACTAAATTGTTGTAAACGAATATAAAGAACAATAAGCTTAAAGATGTTTTGCATTTGGAGTCTTTAATGCAACGTTAAAATCGATCTAAAAGGAGACCCGCGTTTTGATGCGTATCGACCTTGAAGTAATTAAATTTATCCTGTTCTAACTGTGATCACGGTGGCCGAATGGTGTAAAGCGCGGAATAACAACCGAAAGGACCCAGGTTGAAGTCTCGCTCGTGCCTTTTTTTTTTCTTTTTCTTTCTTCTTCGGACCGAACATTATGAAAGCGATGTACTGTATTTTTCTTTTTGCGTTTGTCAAAAATCCTTACGTTTAATTTTAAAAAAATATTGAACCGTGTCAGTGTGAAAACATAAGCGTACCGCGATATTGCGTTACGCGTTAGCATTTCTTATTCACGGGTTGGCTCTTAGGAGCCTTTGATTATTTATCAGTTGTGTATGAATTAACTATATATATAAAGCTGTTAAAGACCATGACACGAAATTGCCCAAGTGCGACAGTCTTTTCTTGTGCGCGCTCTCATCTCTCTCATACAGTTGAACTTCCATATGCAACCAGTCTCGCAAGCGACCAGCTCTTCTAAGGCACCACCTCTTCTCAGCGTCCGCCTCTTCTAAGCGACCACCTCTTCTAAGCAACTACCTCTTCTAAGCGACCACTTGTCTAAAATACCAAATTTCTTCCAGTCAAATCACTATAATCATATCGTAACCTCTCGTAAGAGATCACCTCTCATATGCGACCGCGACCACTTTCAACGCTGGTTGTTTTGAATTTTTCTATTGTTTTTAATCACTGGCAAGGCAACACCCGCCCATATTTCGATGTCACTACAGACGAAAATTGACTAATTTGTTACAGTACAAATCCCTTGCATCGAAACTTCAGTATGATACAGTATCACGATTCTCAGATACTTTTGTCTGCTTTTGAGACGTCAATATAAAGTCGTACTGTCGTCTCAAAAACCAGCCTGTGATTGGTTGAAAATTTCCCGCGGCAATTTAATGGGTTCCCTGCGTAGAAAACCAAAATTTAAAATTATCTCCAAAGGAGGGGCAAAAATGTTGATTACTTTGTCAAGTTTGGCAGATAAAGAACGCTATATTCAATGCAACGACCCTTTCTATCGAAAGTTAACGGTAAGATGAGTTTAAAAGCTGCTTTTGTTCGTTTGAACGGTTTGTTTACATTGAGCTGCGCTGTGCGCGCGCTATTACGCCATCATAATTTGAAAAAGGTTTTGGGCTAAAACTTCGGCAAGTTTGCGTTATTTACTCATTTTTTCGACGTTTGTAACTTTGGAAAAATTCGAAAAGATGTTCTATCTAATTTGTTCGATTTCAATCAGCAATTTACAGCGTGAAAAGTCCGTATTTTTGAAACTTTTTTGCTAAACAAAAATATGTTAACGCGTACAAAACGTCGGTTACGTCAGCTCGTGACAAGTAAGAATTTCAGTTTTGATCAGCACAAGTTATCTTCAGTTTTTCTTTCTTTTTGCCCGAAAAACAGTTGAATCGTGATACAAAACTAATTTCGATTTTGAGACGGCAATACTGCATTATATTGACGGCGTTGGGAGATAATATATTCCGTATTCCAATACGGAGAATATATTTTCTTATATTATTTTTCTTACATTTCTTGATATATTGTCAATATAATGCAGTATTGCCGTCTCAAAATCGAAATTAGTTTATAATATTTGTGTTGATGTGTGCTTTGCTAATTGAAATTACTAAGGTTTATGCGACTGAAAGTTGATACCCCCTGTGGCTTGACCTCTCGTATAAGCGACCACTCTGGCTTTGCATTTCAGATGATCCCTTTCGGGAGGTTAAATTTCTTCTAATACCTCCTTCTTATATTCTTAATGACGGACTTCGTACTACTTCTTTTTCTTTTAGAAACAGAAAAGGAAAAGAAAAAATAGGAATGGCGGGAATTTACGATGCTAGTTATATATTGTGATGTTTCCATGTTTTGGGTCCTCAGGCACTCATCTGAATCTACACACACTAAGCGGCCATGTTATATTTTTATTCTCTTACCGTGACACACAACAACAACTCCGCGGTGGACTGGTAACAAGAGTTACAATGGTACTGCTACGGGGGGTACGGTCAGGTCTTGGCTTCCGCTACACTACCCCCTCCTTTAAGGAACACTGTCCCAGTGTAATAAAACTTAAAACGTAAACGAACAAAAATATAGTTGAATGGCAGCAATCTGTCTGATTTCTTAAGATAACATTTGGAACGTCTCCAGAAGAAAACTTAATCCTAATAACTAGACGGGATCAAACTGTCTCATAACTGTTCAAAATTTCAACTGTTCAATGTTCACGCTAGTGATAAGGCTATACCCAGTCACCATAACGTTGTGATATCCTCCGCTCTCTTCCATGACGACTCCTCGAATTGCACTGAGGGCTCTCACGTGCACTGGAACTCGAGTCAACTACTGGTTGGGCAGCACTAGGCATCTCTACATCTGCTTCGCTTCCCGAGTCACTGTTCTCTGCATCTGATTCAGCCTTTTCAGACATCGCCGCTGCAACTGGAAGGATGCTTTCAATAGCAGGGTTTGGAGACTCCACGGCAACACAGCCATCCACATGGCCTTCCATCGGTTCAGCTGACACAGAGCCACCCGGGATGACAGGCTCACTTCCTTTAGCAGTCGCAACTGGGGACAGAACAGGCACAACAGTCTCTCCTCCCTCTGCAATCCAGCTCTTCAACACAGGTCCGAGATACGGCTTGAGACGATCGGCGTGGATCACCTTAGCTCTTCGGCTTCTTTGGATTCGATAGGTAACATCCGACAACACAGACACCACTAAGTAAGGTCCCTCCCACGGACAATCTAACTTGGGGTTCCTTCCCTTCTTCCGTCGAATGTTGTGTAACCAGACACTGTCTCCCACACGAAATGGTTTGCTGGACACTCGCTTGTCATAGTTTCTCTTCTGACGTTCTGCGGCTCTGCCTAAGTGTCGCCGCGCTACCTCATGGGCGCCGGCCAGTCTCTGTTGGAGGGCCAAGGCATACTCAGTTGTCAGAGGTGGTGAGTCTGGAGTTGATTCAGTGATCACATCTAGTGGTACTTCAATCTCTCGTCCCAGCATCAGCATGTTTGGGGTTTCGCCAGTGGATTCGTGTATAGAACTTCGATAAGCCATCATACAGGGTTGCAGTTGCAGGTCCCAGTCCTCTTGACTTTCTTTCAGTTTACCTCGAAGCATTTCAACCAATGTCCGATTGTAACGTTCCACTTGACCATCAGACTGTGGGTGCAATGGAGATGTTCTCGTTTTCTCAATGTCCAAGAGCTTACGAGTGAATGTCACTAAAAATCAAAGATGATCATCAAAATCGCGGACACGGCTCAAAGTTCGATTTCCTTGATACTTTTTATATTGATACACCATTGTATCGTAGTAAACAAAACGGGGTTAGTTTGTTCTAATACTTGGTTATTTAAGAGTAATTAAATAAAAACCGTTGGGTCCGTATCGATTCAAATTTGCTTGTGCGAAGGAACGAAAATTTGTATTGTTTATGGCGATCTCACGTTAGTGAAAAATAGACAGCAAATATTTTCTTTTCATTACGTAATAGTTTGGTCCTTAGTAAACGTAACGATGTTAAAACTGGAAGTTATTTTCTTTTAACAAAAAAGTTGTGAGCCTTTATTCGAAGCCACTTTGACGATCGTTTTGAACTGCTCGGAGGTGGCCTAAAATTCCTGCCAAAAAACCTTGTCGATACGCCAAAATAAATCCCCAGACTTTACTGTGGATGCACTTAAAGGATAGCTAATGTTATTTTTGCTTTCATTTTCTTGGGATCTCTATTAGTTTTGCGATGCGCCCTCCTTGAATTTTCCTAATTTGACAGATTTTGTAACGGCTGCCATATTGAAACTCAAACAAAGTATTCAAGCAAAATTTAAACGGCTGTTAAATAAATGGCTTGAAATCATAAATCGAGGTATGGTGCTGCTTGTTAATGCATATAGAACATTGTTTGTATCTTACCTTTAAAATAACAGAATTCCGAATAAAGTAGTTTACACAACGCGGTAAACCGAATGAAAAACTGCTACTAAACACCGACCTATGGAATTTCGCCGGCCGTGACGTGATGTTGACGTGTGTTGCAACCGTCATGTACAGATTTCCTCTCTGCCAGTTCAAATCGTTTTGTTTTGCATTGTGGATGATAATAATGAAATCTTGTTTGAGGATTTCAATCACTGATCACACGATAAGAATGAGTAATCAGCCTATATGCGCTGTGATAACATCTGTGTAAATATTTCCGGTACACGTTGTTACAGTGTCAAAGTTCAATGTCAAGCGCACTTGCTTCTTGATTACGACTCCTTTCTTCTAAAAAAAAACATAAATTCAATTTGTACTATAACTTCGAATTGATATGTTTTTTTAATCGCGTCTGTAATGGTTACCTCCTTTAAAACTCAGAAAAAGTGATCTTGTCATTTTCAGTATCGGCTTGCGTGACAATGTACCTTCTACTGCCTATATTCCGCGAAAAAAAGTCTCCCGTAAAGTTAAACAACCAAAGCAATAAATAAAAGTCTTGTAAAAGGAAAAATTACATCAAAATGGTGAATAAAAACACTAAATTCGGTGCATTTAACAAGGAGCTGTTATCTCTTATAATTGAATTATGCATTGAAATAAACAACTTTGCAAGCTGTCAATTTTTTCGCATGTTTACGAATGGTATTGAAGTATTACGTATATTCGCCGCCTCCTTAAAGCAGTTTCTGGATATTCGAAAGATACGACTTATCAAATTAAGGAATGGCTTGTACCTTCTCTCTTCTGGTCGGTGGAGAATGTGGGCCTGATTCAAGATCAAAGACTCAATCGTGTGAGATTGTGCCTCTTGTATCATGCAGCAAGAAAATATCGAGCCACAAAAAATTGCTAAAGTTTAGTGGTTGCGAAACCGAAGTTGAACTTATTTTAGCGCGAAGTGCCTGTTTTCAAACGCCAGCAAACATCCAGGAAATGACCATCTGTCCTTTACACCGCGCAAGTTTAGGCATTGGCTGGCGGAGGTCCATTAGGCTATGTAGTGTTCCACAGAAACTTTCGGGGCACAACGAAGACTCGAAGAAAAACGCTGAGCGGGGATGTACCTTGACTCAGTCTAAATTCATATTGGAAACCACTGGAGAATTCATTCCAATTGGTTCAGGTAAATAAAGTCTTTATTTTTAACTACTATAAATCGTAAAGGATCGTATAGGATCGTGGCCGACTGCCTTGCAGCCGGCTGAGTAGTAGTAGTAGTAGTAGTACTATAAATGGTTGTATCAGAGTCGAAAACATAAACACATTGGTTTATAAAAAAATTGGGAACGCAGTTCAGCCCCAAGGTGTTTTCCAGTGCGGTGTCTACGTACGTCATGAATTGGTGCCAAAATGGGAAAACCTGGACACTAAGCTGAAGTCCTACCACCCGGCCCACCCACAAACATACACACGTGAAATTACCTGGACTAGAGTATTTAGTTATGTGTGTTAAATAATAAAACAATCTCTCCTTTTTCGGAAAAAACTATCAGAATAATGAACAGTATTAATACGAAAAAATACACAACCCATAAAAATCAGAAATAGGCATTTTTCCCCATCTTTACTTTAAGAATAGACGGATAGAATGAGATAACGTAACATGCTCAAATAATCCCTCCCTCTTGAGCTTCAAGTTTTTAATAATCCCCCCTTTATATACAGCCTCCACCCCTTCTCTCCTGACGTCATTCTATCACATTTGTTTCAGCAATATGCACCAAGTGCCGAAAAACACTACTGCAAAAGAGAAGTGTCCCTGAAAGTAGTTTACCTGAGTCAGACTTTGACGAGATTACACAACACCTAAGTGCGCTTAATTTGGTAAGTGTATTTCAGTTGGATTAAATAACCAGGTGTCATGCAAGGTACAGATTTAGAAATATCGGCCGAGTATTTTTCTGTTTTTTTTTTTTTTTTTTTTTTTTGTAAAAGTGTGGTTCAAAAGAATTAGATCCACGTGCGAACATAGGAACGTTTGACGACATTTCTATGTGAGGAACTTGATAAATATCTATTTTTTTGCACATGATAAACCATTTGAAAAGGTATATCTGCTCCTGCGGACCAGACGAACTGAGCAGTCCGGATACGAAAATCTACTTCGCTAAAATTGGTACGACCTGTACCATGATAACGGACTTGGATCTGATACCATACGTAAGGGGTACACGGGTTGTTCAGTCTGACAAGTGTGACCGCGCAACTGAGGGTAAAAAATAGTAAACGGTAGTCTTGATTTTAAGTACCATTTATGACTTTCAGAAAGAAACTGAGAAAACTTACCCTGAAGCAACGCCAATGATTAATGGTGAAAGGAGAGAAAGTATTTTTATCCCGGATGTTGAAGAATTGGAGGAATCGGATGTTGATGAATCGCCAGCGAATAGCCAAATGAGCGCGACGGAAGAATCTTTGAAAAAACTGAACGACTTCTTGGCCTCACGTGACGTCAGCCCTGTGCGACACAAGTTGTCCGTTCCTTGGGAGAGCGCCCACGAACGCACAAAGCGGAGATATAGCCGTAAAGCAAGACAAAGTGTTCGCGAGGTCCTTGAAGTTATTGCTCCTGGTCAAAGCGATAAGTTATTGACCACACTGGGGGATAACTTGCCCTTTGATCGAGCTCAGGCGGAGGTAGAACTCTTGCAATCTTTAGCTGAAAGCTACTTAAATGCAAGCCACTGGAGCACAAGAAGGCAAATCCTGTCAATCATGGCAGATAAGGTGCCACTAAAGGAACTTTTGCAGTACATTCCTGGTGTCACGAGCTACAGGTTTAACATAGCACGACATCACAAGCTTTTACATGGAAGAGGAGCGGTGGTGTCTGTTGATATTGCAAGACGTATGAAAGTTGATTATGCTCAGGTAGATCATTTCCTCAACTTCATTACCAGCCCTCACGTCATTCAAGACATGCCATTTGGAGAAAAGATGCTGAAATTATCAACAGGGGAAGTGATCAAAACGCCAAATGTTGTGCGCATGTTGATACCAGAGCGTATCACGCAGCAATATTTTCAGTTCTGTGCCGAGACCGAGTTCACTCCAATGAGCAAGCGCACGCTACTCCGAGTGCTGAACGTGTGCTCTGCATCTGTGCGCAAGTCTCTACAGGGTTTGGACAACTTCTCTGCGCAAGGTAGCAAAGCATTTGAAGACCTTTGTGACACGGTAGACAAATTAGCAGAACAAGTGAGGTCACAAGCCTGGGCAAAGGAAATGAAACAGACCCTTCGAGCTGCTAAACAGTATTTAAGAGCTGATTACAAGGTAGGGCTACCCAAATATGTAGTCTATACTAGGCGGACACCTTTTGGCACTGCTCTAAAGTCCTCCTCTTACGAGGTCTCCGCTTAATAGAGGTTAAGAGGTATTCGGGAAAGAATTTTTGCGTTTCCGCTTACGTGCTGTTCGATTAGTATACTGTAGTATCGTGAGAGACTAACAGACACTCCAGAATTTCCCAAAGCAAAAGTAGCAGGTCTTTATAAAAAGAAAATGGGGACTGCCATGATCATTCCTGCTGAGTCACGGAAAAAAAGCGATGGTAAATCACTTTATTAGCTTATTTCACCTGTTAACGAGTAAGCTTGCACTCGTATATTTGGCCTTTGTTAAAAGTGAAGGTATAAGATGAGTTGTGTCTATAAGGTGGGTGACAGATGCTTACAGTAATCTATGTTCACTCGCCAGCAATACAAACTAAGTAAATTACATTAATTTTAAAAATAAGCAGATTAAAAAAATATATATTCATATCATCTCTTAGGTACACGTTACAATGGAATCAGAAGTGGCTGACCACTGCTTGACGTTTGCTCTGAGTGACCCCAACAATGATCTTTTCCAGCAAAAGTGCAGCCTCGATCATGCTGAGATTTGCTCCGAGTGCAACAAGTTAACCGAGGCGTTGGCCATCATAGAAACCGCTTGCGCAGAACTCGAATCTGTGGAAGAAAGAGATGACACCACATGTTTGTTCCAGCAGGCAAAGAACGACATTTTGGCATGGAAAGCTCATCAGCTTAGAACGGTAAACCAGGATCAGGCCAAATATGATGTGTTGGATAGCCTTAGTCAACATTCAGCACTTCTGGTCATGGATTGGGCCATGAAGTTCTTGCCGCGCAAGTTTGGAGAATCACAGTGCGACTGGTTTGCTAAACGTGGCATTCCTTGGCATATCACTGTGGCTCTAACGCGACCAAATGAAAGTGGTCCTGTCGAAAAACTAACCTTTGTGTACGTGTTCCAGAACTGCCCACAAGATAGTGTTGCAGTGGCAGCTATCTTGAAAGATGTTCTTGTGACGCTAAAGGAACACCGACCAACACTAGAGAAAGGGTATTGCAAACAAGACAACGCGGGATGCTACCATTGCGGTTCAACAATTGTTGGAAGCAGATCGAGTAGTCATGAGGGTGTCAAGGTGGAGAGGTTTGACTTTTCAGATCCTCAAGGTGGCAAGGGAGAAGCCGACCGCCAGGCAGCTACGATAAAAGGACACATCAGTATTTATATAAACGAAGGACACGATGTGGACAACGCCGCACAGATGAAGAAAGCAATTGAATCAAATGGCGGGATTCCTGGGGTTATTGTCAAGTATGTGAAACTTCCAGAAGCATCTACTGAAAAGATTTTGATCAAATGGGATGGAATTAGCACCCTCAATAATTTCCAGTTTGTATCAAGTGGTATTAGAGTCTGGAAGGCTTATAAGATCGGTCCCGGAAAGCTAGTTACATGGAAAGACATTCAAAGTGATGGCGGTTCTCCTGTTGCGCTAGAAGTGTTGGAGCCACCGGTGCAAAGCCCCCAGTCAAGCTTTAGGATCATTAAACCAAGACAAGAGCCCTTACATACGAACACCGTTAGTTTCTCTGGGCATAGCACAGCCACAGAAGGTATCGATGACGAAGAAGCAAAAGAAGAGGCTAGCGGTCTGTTCACCTGTCCAGAAGATGGCTGCATTCGGACATTCCAGCGGTCCTCGGGTTTGCAGGCGCATTTAGATGCAGGAAGGCATAAGCGCGCACTGGAAAAAGAAACATTGTTCGACAAGGCTAGACGAGGATACGCGGCGAAGATAATTGGAGAGCGAACACAAGTTCCATCTGTCAGTTTCCGTACAGCAACCTCCGAAAGTACAGTTGCGGACTTAAGTTTGCCACTTGAGATGGGATGGGCCCTAAAAGCAACGAAGAGGCGAACTAAGTTCACTGAGGAACAAAAGAAATTTCTCACGGAGCAATTTGTCATTGGAGAAGAACGCGGGAAAAAGGCCGATCCAAAAGAAGTGTCACAAGATATGCGAAAAGTCAGGGGTGAATCGGGGGCTCGCCTTTTTCTAGGAAAAGATGTTCTTTTGCCCAAGCAAGTGGCAGGCTTCTTCTCTCGACTGGCCGCCAAGATTCGGAAGGCTTCATCGACGCAGCACGAAGAATCCGAGAGCGACGATGATGACCAGCAGAATCCGGTTGAAGTTGAATCTTTTTATTCAAGGCTCCATGCAGTTGTCGAAGAGGAAATTGCTTTACGACACCCCATTGTTGTCCTTTCTCGCAACATCTGTAATTTAGTGCAAGCGAACAGACTATCGACCTTATCGGTAGCCATGCTGAGGGAGATTTGCGAGAATCTTGGGTTAAGCGTGGAACACATTACGGAGAGAAAGAAAAAGCCATTTATTAATCTAATTACCCAGGTTGTTGGGGAGTGTTCGTGTGCACGAAAGTGACTGCTGTAACCTTTATGACTGAGTAATGTTGCAATATTTCCGCTAAATAGAGTACCAAAGCGTGACGTCACAAAAACTTCAACTTGTGCAATTATGGGATTTGATGAGATATTCGGAAAGAGCATGACAAAAAATGTCTGCTTGCCAAAAATTAACATTCTACTGCAATATAGGGGTTAGTTATTGCCACTCCAGTTTCAAATGCTCTGATGACTCCATACAAACAATACAAACCCTTCAAATTTTGCCTCACGTTTGGAAACTGAGGAAAAATTAGAATGGTTTCGGTATGGAGTCATCAGAGCATAAGAGTGATTTTCATTCACTCTGATCTTCATTAGAGTATTTTAGCTATGCTGCTTATATTTTTTAGTGAAACACACGAGCACACGCAACATTGTCCTCCGCGTGGAAGATGCGCGAATTACGTACGCGTTTGCTCGCGTGTTTTTTTTTTTTTTTTCTAGCGGGAAACATTTTTCAAGAAACAGAATGACTGCTAGTTAACTATAGCGTAATTATTACTAAAAAGAGTGATTATTATTATTTTTTTTTTTTTTTTTTTTTTTTAACTCAGTAGAAGTATTGTAGCCGTAATTTCGTTTTTGATTTTCTTAGGCGCCCATACCCTCGGGGTGGGAGTTGGCCCGGGGGTATAGCATTGGGGCTTGTGAACATTATCTCATGCTACATGCTCGCTTTCCTGGCGCTTGTTCGATCGCGCTCCACGCATCTAAGCTGGAGTTGTGGGCAAGTCTAAAAATGGCCTTCTTTTTTCACCACTAAGCAAATGTGAAACCCGTGCCAGGTGTTAAATAATAATAATAATACCTTATTCAAATACAAATACAAACATACAAACATGCAATATTACAGTAATTAGAAAGGAGGACCGTGAGGTTATCCCTATTTTAGGTCCCCTAACTAACTAACTAAATCAATAAACTACAAAAATATATAATACAGATACAAAATTGTTCATAATGTTTATAGAAAATATAAAATGTAGAAATTTAAATACGAACATCAGGCACTGAAACGGCAGAAAAATATAATGTATAAATATATAATCGGTTGATGTTCATCCACTTTTTTAAACTCGTTTTAAATCTATTGATGTCGATATCATGTCCAAATAGTTCCAGTCTTAATTCTTACAAAGAAGGAGTACTTCAGTTTTGGTGAAATCTATTCGCATGAAGAACTGTATGACACATTGAAAAATAAAAGTTCATTACATTTCAGCCTTGTCGTTTAAACGTATTTCTAAATTTTTACCCATCTCCGGGCTGTATATAAATTCATCTGTGCTCTGTATTGCGTGACAGATAGGACCTTTTAAAATATCATATTACGTTACTGTGTTGGTGAAATGCTCAAGATGAACATTATTTATATTCAAAGCCGAAACAGACAAAGTTTTACTCGCTAAAACAGAAGCGTTTGATGGATAATCAGGGTAAAATCACATCAACTCAAACAGTGAGGATTCAAATCAATGGCAGCCAAGCGGATTGTTGAGTGAGGTTAGTCACCGCAAAGCTATTTTTGCAATGACCTTTGCCCAATTGCTCTGTTGTATTAGGTTCAACTTCACACTAGACTTTATCTTATTACTGATTGTATCTTTTTAAAAGAAACACAAAAGCGATTTACGTTTGATAGTTAGAGCAAAAGTATACCACTGACGGCCGCGTAGCATAACAGTTCAACAGAATCTTACAGTTCTACTGTCTGACTTGATGCAAATTTCAAAATGGCGGATAGCGAAAATATGCTCACTTTAGGATTTTTTTGTTGGAAACGTAAAAAAGATCCCAAAGAAATGAAACGGCAGAAATTGAAAACTATCTTTTAACGTGGCTCATGAGGTTTTCTGGTGAGATTTGTTACGTACCGCGGGCATTTTTGGTTTTTTTTGTTAGAGGTACCGACGAGCACTTTTCAGGGAAGCCGCGGGGGCACTTCTTAAAAAAATCAGAAAAAATTTGAAAACGGAGTTTTTGAACTGTCTTTACATTCGTTGCACTAATGAGTCATTAAACGATTAGGATTGGTATAAATATGCTTCAAAACTTGCGATTAGCCGATTCGGCAAAGTCGTGAATGTTGACAATTTTGGAAGCTTTGTTGACGAAAAATGCCGTAAACGGTTTAATATTAATTTCTCTTAAACGAAATAATATTTCAGTAAATAAACGTCACTTTCATATGTGCAGTACTTGGGCCTACCAATATACAAAGTATAAGCTAAATTGAATTTTGAGCTGTGTCCGCGATATCGATGGTCCTTAGTGACATTCACTCTTACATACTTTAGCCATAACCTTGGACTCAAAATTGGTTCCCTGGTCACTGTGTAGCTCGCGAGGCACTCCAAATCTGCACACAAACTCAGCTACCAGCTTTTCAGCCACTGTAACAGCTTCTTGGTTTGGGATAGCATAACTCTCGGTCCACTTTGTAAAATAGTCTGTCACGACAAGTACAAATCTATTTCCACGGGGAGTCAGAGGTAGGGGTCCCAGTATGTCCATGGCGAGACGCTCCATGGGCGCACCGACTACATACTGCTTTAATGGCGAACGTCGCTTTCTTCCCCAGTTCTTCTTAGCACCACACTCATGGCAAACTCTGACCCATCTTTTGACTTGAGAAGTTAACCCTGGCCAGTAGTAACGAGCTCTAAGTGCTCCAAGCGTCTTGTTAACACCTCGATGACTTGCAGTTGTGTGGTCATGATGCGCTCTAAGGGCTGTCTCTTGCAAATTTCGCGGAAGTATAATCTGATACTTCACCCTCGTACCACTTCCCTCCTCCCATTTCCGGCAAAGTACCCGATCATGGATTTCCAGTTGATCCCACTGTGCCCAGAGTGACTTCACGGTGCGGTCATAGGGAGATACATCTTCCCACTTCGGCCTAACAGCACTGGCCTCTTTCAACTGGAGTATCGCCTTTAAACTGGGATCTGCTACTTGTTGCTCACGAAGGTACTCACGAGTCCAGCTTGGTTCCAATTTGATTGTATTGCACCTTGTACTGGGTTGATCGCTAGTCAAACAATGTTCAGTAGTAGCTGAGGACAATTCTGCTTCACCTTGTTCGACCTGAGGACTGTCTACTTGTCTTACAACAAAATCGTCACTCCCAGCAAGTGAAACTTCAGTCTGAACAGCAACACTAATCATTTGCTCAGCCTTCTTCCACTCCTTACACCATTTGCAGCCATCACTACAAGGTCTTCGCGACATGGCATCAGCATTTTGATGCCTCTGGCCTGCCCGGTATTCAATCTCATAGTCAAACGGACTTAGGAGCTCTATCCACCTTGCCAACTGTCCCTCTGGTTCCTTAGCTTTCAGTACTGAGCGAAGGGGTGCATGGTCGGTTCTGATGCGAAACTTTGGTCCCTGCAAATAATGGCGAAAGTGCTTGGTGAACTCTACAACCGCAAGCAGTTCTTTCCGTGTGACACAATAGTTTCTCTCAGCTTTGGTCAACGTTCGGCTAGCAAATGCAACAGGGTGTTCTATTCCATCCTTCATCTGACTCAGAACGGCTCCAATGCCATGATTACTGGCGTCTGTATCCAATATGAACTCAGCAGTAAAGTCAGGGTAAGACAGGACCGGAGCAGTAGACAGCAACTTCTTTATCGTGTCAAAGGAAACTTGGCACTCTGACGTCCAAGCAAAGTCAACATTTGCTTCAGTCAGCTTGTTCAGGGGTCTGGCTACACTGGCAAAATTAGGCACAAACCTCCGATAGTAACTCGCAAGTCCGAAGAAGCTTCTCACTTCAGTTGCGTTCTCAGGCACTGGCCACGCACAAACTCGTTCAACCTTCGCAGGATCAGTTTCAATACCATTCTCCAACACAATATGACCCAGGTAAGCAACACTCTTCTGAAACAACACACATTTGCTGGGTTTCAATTTAAGTCCAGCCAAGGCAAATCGACGAAATATCTCCTCCAAACGCGCCATTTCTTCTCCAAATGTTCTTCCGTACACAATTGTGTCATCCAAGTAGATTAAGCAGGTTTCAAACCTCAGTCCTACTAAGATCAGTTCCATTAATCGCTCAAAGGTACTTGGCGAGGACGTTAGTCCGAAAGGCATGACATTCCATTCGTAGAGACCAGAGGTGGTTACGAAGGCAGCTTTCCCGCTACTCGCTGGGTCCATTGGAACCTGCCAATACCCGGAGGCCAGGTCCAACGTTGAGAACCACTTTGCCCCGGAAAGGGCGCAAAGGGAGTCATCAATGCGTGGGAGCGGATAGGCATCTTTAGCCGTCACTGCATTGACCTGTCTGTAGTCTACGCAGAATCTTTGAGTACCATCTTTCTTGGTAACTAATACCACAGGAGACGACCAAGGGCTGGTGGATGTCTTCACAATGCCTCTTTCCAATAGATCTTCCACTCTTGTCTTTCGATTTCAGCATGCTTTGATGGTGATGTTCGTCGAGGTTGCTGTTTTATGGGTCTAGCATTTCCTGTGTCTATGTGGTGTGTCACCAGGTTGGTTCTACCCAGATCTTGCTCTGACAGTGAGAATACGTCTTTGTGTCGATGTAGCAGTTTGGCAACTTCCTCACGTTCCCCTTCAGCCAACCCTTCTGTGCTGCCTTGCCAGAGATCTCTGAGTGGATTGGGTAATGTTTCTCCCTTGAACTCACTACTCCTTGAGGTTTGCTCCACTCCACTTGGGGCGCACTGTGAGTCAACTCTAGGAAGTTCCAACTCCGCCACACTGGTTACTGGTTTAGCAACAGCTACTACGGTTTGAGCACCGATGGTTTGTGTTTTGTCAGAGGTGTTCAGAATCCTTACAGGTACAAGGCCAGTATCTCCCGCAGATACCAGAGTTCTGCCGATGTATAGACCTTTGTCTTGCAAACGGGTTCCACAGGGCTCTAAGATGCGTAATCCTTGATTGGCCTTCTCAGACTTAGCCACTGACTGTCGTTGGATGAGATGAACTGGTATCACTGCCTCACAATGTGGTTCGATTGCCACAAGACGTGTTACACACCTGAGACTGAGCTGCTGGCAACTCATACTACAACATTCCACCTCCTCTCCATTGATGACAAGTCGCTGCTGAACTAGGTCAATCTTAGCATCCACATCTGACAAGAATTCCATTCCTAATATAGCAGTGTCCTCGATATCAGCTACCAACACACTCAAGCTAACATCCTGAGTTCCAATTCTTACAGTCAATTCCCCTGTACCATATGTGTTAGTTCTCCGTCCATCTGCAACAAACACTTGGGAACCATCTTCACGCAAAGGAAACTTAAAAGCTTCAGGCAATCTTGTATAACACTCATAAGAGAGAATGTTCCTCACGGCACCTGTATCTATCAGCCAACCAATCTTACACTGTCCTATAAACCCTGTAATGTAAAGTCCATGTGGGCGAGATGTCGTACTCCGTACTGTCACATGTTCATTCTTTTCACGATTGTAATTTACAGTGTCAAAACGTTCAGGCCCTTGCGTACTGTCATTTGGGCATCCTACTGGGCCCTCGAGGACACCCTGTTCGCGTTTCCCGGAAACTGGCTAGTCACCTGGCTTTCTCTCAAGTTAGGACATTCTCTTCTCAAGTGTCCCCTCTTTCCGCAATTCCAGCATTCCCATCCCCTTCTGGGTCCCTGTGGCCCCCGATAATTGCTAGCTTGGGTACCCTGTGGCTGCTCTTGTTTTGCAAGAAACTCATTTAACTGCTTAATGATGTTTTCCTGGGCTTCTATCTGCTGTTGTTGTTGTTCAATCTGAACCCTAAGCCCATCCATCTGCATTTGCAATTGTGTACGTTCCGTTTCCATTGCACGGACTTTACTGCCTGCCCGTCTAAATGAGTTATTGGTATCTAACAGGCGAAGGGAGTCCAACTCTCTAGCAAGGGAAAGGGCTTCGTCAAGAGTTCCCGGTTTTTCCCGCCTTAGATACAGCCTATCATCTTTATCACTCAAAGCATCAATAAAATGTTGCACAGCAAAGCGTTCCTGTACATCCACACCTAAATCCTGATATGCGAGGTCTACCGTGGAACGAATATCTGTAGCTAGCATTTGCAAACTCTCACCTTCAAACTGTCGGCGGTTGAGAAGCCTCGCCTGATGCAATTCCGCTTGTTTTTCAACACCAAACCTTAGCTGCAATCGTTCCACAATTTTTCCGTATTGCCGACATTCTGAATCTGCCAGTCCACTTAGCAATTTCCTACTGTCTCCGCGAAGACTAGCCGTCAAAAACATCCCCTTTTCTTGATCATCCCAACCATTGACAATCGCACACCGCTCGAAATGCATTAAATACTCATTCAACGGTTGCCTACCATCGAAATCTTCCGGCAGTTTGACTGGCTTTTTGACTTTCCGTTCAGCTGTCTTGACGAAAGAGCACAGGTCGTCTTCACTACGGAAAGGATTTCTAGAATTTGAAAGTGGCGTTGAGCTTACAGGAGGCTTAAAACTTCCAATCTCCGATTGTAGGAAGAAAGGATTAGCCGATTTGTTGAGTTGTCGTGCCGCTGTCAGCTGCTCTGGTGTCTTGGAACGGGTGCAATCGTCATTTTCACTGCGGAATGGATTTGTAGGTTTTGCACGTGGTGTTTCGCTCGCCGCGAGCGTAGAATCTCCAACCTCAGATCGTACGAAGAATGGGCTAAGTGCCTCCAATTCCGGTTTAAATGGATTTGCTGACTTACTAGGAGTCACCGACCGCTGCCACCAATGTGATGTTTCCATGTTTTGGGTCCTCAGGCACTCATCTGAATCTACACACACTAAGCGGCCATGTTATATTTTTATTCTCTCACCGTGACACACAACAACAACTCCGCGGTGGACTGGTAACAAGAGTTACAATGGTACTGCTACGGGGGGTACGGTCAGGTCTTGGCTTCCGCTACAATATTACAGTAAGCATGATGAGTAAAATATAGCACGAGGCTCGTTACAAGATGGCGCACTGTGTGTGCAATACATCACACAAACCAATAGAGTGCCTGATCTTTCGTAGACCGATTTTCACAAGAAACACAACTTGGAAGCCAAGACCCTTGACCTGAAACACTCCTTAATTCTAATGGAATAATTGTCATTGAAAAGAAATTTAACACCCATCTGACAGTGTAACTATATTTTATGTAATTTTATGTAATTTTGTAGCTCGCCGTTCTGAATTCTCTCTGCCATGTGACCGGAAATAGGTAGTATGAAATTGACGGTTTTCAACTGAGTATCAAAAGTAATTTCGCAGTTGCTTTGGTTTTGCAGTGCTACATTTTGTGATTGGCTAAACAAATTTTAGTGTCATTTTATCAGCCAATCACAAGTAAAAACAAAACCAATCGTGACTTTCTCGCAACGTTTTCCCGCGCTTGGGACCGGCTACATGTATTTGCTTCGAGTTTTGATCGGTTCATTGGATTGTGTAAGCCTGATTTAATTGGCCAGAGTGATGACTTTGGTTTTGGTTTTACTACACTCAATTGAAAATTGTTCTATCAACACAATCAAAAAAGCCTTTCATTACTAAATCTTTTTTACCTGGTTATGGCACTTCGGGTGTAGCTGTTTACAGTATTCACACTCGATGATCCTCCACTCGCACGTGTTTGACAGGTGTTCTTCCAGATCTTTCCTCTTCAATGTCTCGTTACAGTCTTCGTTGGTACAGGAAACTGCTTTAAAGGGGCAAGTTTCCAAGTGGATCTATCACATGACATAGACAATACGCATGAATAGGTCAATTTCGATATATTTCAATTCTCAAATTTCTCCAAGGCTAAAGGGAAATTAATTATATATCCATCAACCTCAATGTGAATTCTTTTGTTTTATTCCCCTAAACTCCAGAGTCAAGTATCATTTTTAATATATCGAAGCTGGCCTAGCTATTGACACACGTGAATCACAAAAACTACCGCTGGAAACAATTATTCGTATGTTTGTTTTAATTCTTACCTCTTTTGTGTTCAATTCACCAGTCCATTCGCAATCCTCATTTGGGCATTTTATTGCCAGGGAAGCAATTTTTCTTTTAGTTGCTTTGTCCTGAAAGACTTCCTAAAATAAAATCAAGATAAATTCATTATTAGCCAAATAAATTTGGCAATTAAAGTTATATAAGAAAACGTCTGATAACATATTTAAATACTTAAAGTGTTACTATGATGAAACTTTGCCTTCCTTTCCTCTTCAGTTTTGGAAGGTAGTAGTTTTGAATACTTCCCAAAATTCCAAATGGAAGACCAGTTATTTCAAACGTAAAGTTCAGCTTCGGCTTGCCGCCATTACTTCAATCCAATTGCCAAAATAACTAGAAGTGTAGCACAAAAAACACTGTTTACCGCGGGAACTGCTTTATTGCGTGTAAGGCCTTTTTTTTATTTCAGTTTACCAAGGGCCTGCTGTGCAGCAATGATGTTTTTTTAAACATACAAGAAGATACTCACACGTGAGAATGCTTTCTAGAATAATTGCAGCCTTTTTGCGAATTTCGACGGTTTTCAGCCAGCTATTTCCAGGCTCAGTAAGCTTATATCGTTCTAAATTATAGCGATTTGCATGTGTAATAATGAACCCTTTGAATGAATTAATGTAGAAGAACTATTTCTAAATTTTTGGGCTCCCGTTTTGTAATTTGTATGCACATATTTCCCCTGTACGTCTCATCCAGGTGTGCACACGCCTGTAACTGTAGGTGTGCGTATGTATAAATGATGTGTAACTAGTGTAACGTACGTATTTTCTTGTTTTTTTTTTTAATCTTGATGTTAAGTAGTGTGTATTAATGCAAGTAGTATAATGTAATTTGTTGCGCTGTTTACAATGTAACATAAGTTGTAATACTGTTTATAAAATAATAATTAAAAAAGACTGACAACCTCCAGAAACGATGGGGAGCCTGGACTTTTGCTTTGGGTGCCATGATTTCTGAGATCGTTCAGTGGGACAAAGAGAGATCAGCAGAACGCCGACACAGGAATTTCTGTGTTTCGAGCTGCAACTTCCGGAACACAACAGGCGTGGAATCCGACCCAATTTTTGTACTGAAAATGATTGTGGAGTAAAGAAGTCAATTAGGGCGATTGATCTCAGACAAGTGATAGAACTTAAATGTCACGACGCGAAAAGAAGTGGAAAAGATTTTTGGCGGAGAACGGAAGCCTAGTTCCTCGTATATTGTATATTGCTCGGCCTCAGAGTAATTTTCGCGTCCACCCACCCACACAATCCCTTGTTCGTACCCAGGCTCCCCTTGTCTGTGCACAATTTTCAAGGTGTGGCCAGCTCCTAACGCTCATATGCAAACGTTCGTAAACTGTTTCTGCCTGTCTCGGGAACCATGCTGATGAGCCCACACAAAGACGAAAACAGCGGTCAGTGGTTGCCACTCTACGGGTAATACTGCTGTTTAAAAGTGTCAGGTGCTGGCCAAACTAAAGAAATTGTGCAGTGTGTCTCTTGTCTCTTTATAAAGTAACTTTACCTTAACTCGGTCCAGCACCTCCCTGTCTACAGGGCAGGTGTAAAATATCTTATTCAACGTAATGGGATGTAATGGAAGCATTCTTGACTGCCTGTTTGTTAAATGAAGATAAAAAGAAGTCCATATTTCAATAGAAAAATTATGCAAAACTCCCTATCGGCATTACAACTGGGTCAGTTGTCCCAGGTCCCATTCGGCCACTCCGTTTTTGTATGATTCAAGACATGAACTTGAGTAATGTTATAAATTCAGCGCCTCAGGAAATCCCCTATGTTTTGTTAGAATATCTAATCAAATCATCCCTCCTTTGCATGTCATAAACATTTGACGGACCGGTTGCTTATTTACAAGCATGGACGAGTTGAATTCCGTTGAATTCGGGTCTACCAAGAAACAACTCCAACTTCTGATCAGAGCGGAACTTTAACCTGTTACCTCTGAATTTCAAGTTCAACAACGGTTTACCACTCAGTTACGTTGTCTCCTAAGGTAACAGTTCACAGCCCACAACCTCATTCACAGGGCTTTTCCCCGTTGAACGAGACTTCCAGCCCGCAGTCTTTAATGCAGAACGCCTAGTACAAATTTGGCCGGTGGTTCCCCATACATACCATACAGTGAACTGGGTTGTGTGAGCGAATAACGGGGAAAAAGTCTCCAGCGCAGCCCGTGAACAGGCCTTCTGGTTGGAAGAAGGAGGAGGAAGGCCTGTGGACGAAGTATTGAAGCCGCCAAACCGCTCCGGTCCCTTGTAAATAACCTGTCAAGGATTTGTCAATTATGATGATTATCTTTGAGTAGATGCTTTGTACGAGAGTATTAATGAAAATTTGCTTCAAGCGCTTTTCTCAGGTTTCGATTAATCGGAGCGCAAGCGCTTTTGTGGTCTTTTGTCGATTCTGCAGACGTTTCTAAAATAGTCAACTTTTTTCACTGCCTTTCCTTACGCCCTATCCCCAACCAGAAGGTAAGGAGGAGCAAAGGGAAGGTTTCTTTGACCTCAGTTTTATTCAGTCCGGTACAGTGTATCTAGTGTACTTGACAAGCTATTCGATTAGCACATTATTGTACGGTTCTCACAAGTCGCTGCAATCAGCCTATGAATAAGAAGTGTTTCATCAAGAACAAACTTTTCTTATCACAAGTACTTCAAATAGTACAAGTACAGCAAGGTCTGTAGGGTTTCGTTCACCGAGAAGGGAATACCGCTAACTTGGGATAAAAAAAACACGGAGAAATCTTCACCTAAACCAATCGAACATGCTTTAATTCGCAACCATGACAACCTTTCCACTTGCTCCCTTATTATTGAGACTATGGGCGTTACAACATGTAATTTCTGACGTTTGAATGGCGTGAAAGAATTAGTCAGAAATTAATATTCTGACGGCACGATTTCAAGGTTCGCGGGTGGTTGTGGGGTGTTTTAGAGGTATTAAGGGTTTTTGGCGGGAGATTTGGATCATTCTAGGTCAGTCAGTCGTCCTCTCCGCTCGTTTTTCTTGAGTCTTCTTCCTTCGTATTTATTTAATCATAGCGGTTCCCTCTGAAGTTCGGGATTTTATCAGTAGTTCGCTCACTGAAAACAAAAAGTCCCTGTTAGAGCAGATTTCTAAATTAGTAGCTGATTCGGCTGAGTGTTAAGCGTTCTGGTATAGAAGCTGCTGATGACCAGTTGCGTGAAATCAAAAAGCTTCGTCGAGAGGAACCGAAATCGTTTAAGCGTAAAGGAAACGAAATTTAGTACAAATTCAATTCAAAGCTGCAAGATACCTTGGATGAAGCCAAATCCCATCTCTTTTTCTCTTGTTCGGTTTTGTATATTGTATGATGTTTAGGCTTATTTAGTTGTACTTCCTCGGGGTCATGTGCTGCTGCATCAGACGAGGAATACGTTTCCATATATTTTTTGGCCACTTCTAAAGGGTGGTTTTTTAGAGGTTTTTCGTATCTGGCGTAGCACAATTTCTCATTTTTAGAAACATTGTTATTGGTAAGGATATATACTGTTATTGTATTTTGCATCAGATGACTGACTGACGCATCCTAAATAAACTTTCACATTGAGTCTCTCGTTTCAGTGTAGTCAGAATTATAATATTGTTCTTCTTTCCATCTTCTAGACCTCCTTCTCACCTGGGTGCCAGAGGTTTATTGATTCATTTATTTTGTTAGTGGAAACCGACGACGAGGCGCATAACGCCGAGAAAATAATAAACCGTCTCGGATGCTTCTTACTGTTTACGCGATTAATTTCACTCGTGATAATAAGGGCAAGCTCCTTCATGATACGACACGACGAGATATTTGAAAAATCAAAGTTTTCCCAAATCAAGTTGTAATAATACTGGAAACATTACGTATTTCCGCTACATATTTTAAGCAATCAAAAGCAACGTTTCTGTTTTCTAAAAAGGCGTGAAATGTGGGAGAAATCCTTCAGTGAATCACTCGATGCTTTTTCAACTGAACGTTTGAAAACCGTACGACTGCGAAGACGCGTGTTTGCGATTCAGCTGCGATTTACAACAAGACGTCGCGTATTGCCGGATGTTAGCATTACCGCAAACCTGTCAAACTGTCATCGGTCAGCGATTTGACCAATCAGAGACTGCACTACAAATGCACAAGAATCTAATGCAGTGGATGGCGGCATCGAAGGTTTGTCCACAGGCCTTCCTTTTCTCCCCTCTCCCTAGTTTATTGTCACTCTAGTTCCTCAGTCGGCTCGCTTCGCCCCCGGCCTTTCTTTTCGCCCTATTCCCAACCAGGCCTGTTCGCAGGCTACTCCAGCCAAGAACAGAAAGCATTTAACCGAAGAAAAAAATACCAATTAAAGCTACCTCGTGGCTCTTTGTGTTTTTTTTTATTTCTATTTAAAAATAGATATGAAATAATTCTTTTACGGGTTGTCCTCATCGCTTTTAACATTTGTGGAATGTGTATCATCTATAGTGGTGAAGGGGATTTGAGCCACACCCACAAAAATGAGACTCATTGACACTTCACCTATCCCATTTGCACCGCTAGTCATTCTAGAAAGGAGCATCAAGAGCGGAGGTCGATTGTCAATCACGGCACACATTTCCAAACGTGCAAGGGCTCAAAAATCTCATCTCAATTAATACAGTGCTGTGGCAAGAGAAAAACGGGAAATGGCCAATACCTTCCTTTCAGACTGCTAGCTGTCCCTTGTCAGTCAGTCGAGCGGTCGGGTTAACCACGAAAACAAGCTCGGTGAGACTGGAGCGAGCGAACAAACCGAGAGGAAACTGGCGGAGAGGCGGGAGGAAAAGGGACCGGCACTCTCTTCTGCAACGGAGTAGTTCGAATTTTCCGCTGCACCACCATTGGTTCATAGACAGTACAGTACCGAGAAGAGCGACAAATGGAGGCGGCATTGTTTTTTTAAAAAAAAGGTTACAAGGTTAGTTTGTTGTTGATGGCTTTTCACACTTGGTGGGTGAAGTTATACGCGTCTGTTACAGAAAAGAATGCAGTCCCTCTCTCTCTCTTCCCGTCTCTTCCCCAGCACCCCTCGGCTCGTATTACTTTCGCTGGCTCGGCCGGCCGATCGCCGACCGCGTATTTGCTCGCCCACTCGACTATCCATAACGGGACTGCTAGCAGCCTACATCCTCTTTATATATAAATTATTATTTAAACCCAAAAGGGTAATGCAATATTTTACAAACACAGCACTACAGCTTACTAGACCTGACATGATTAGCGCTCAAAAATGGAAAGCAGCCGTGGAATCGTCAGCACAGCGTAGCTCGCAAAATGAGACTCTGTGACACTTCACCTAACCCACATATCCTTCTAGTCATTCTAGAAATTTAATCGATTCTCAGTCACGCTACACATTCACAAAGGTGGCAAGTGGCCAACATCAATCTGATCTCAACTAATACATGCCAGTGTATGAGATGATTCCTAACTAAAATATCGCCTCAGATTTTCGGAACGGAGAAGTGGAAAGCAGATTGTAAATTAGGGAGACAAGATTCCTCTTTGTGAAATTTCCTGCAGCTGAAATATTTATCTTAAAGAACCGAAAAGATCAAACTGTATTAGCTTTCACATAGTTTCCGCACAACGCCATTCCAAGCGTTTCCTACACATACCTGGAGAAAACCTGGAGTATTTTGTTAGTGTGCTGTGTACTGCAAAAACGCTTGTCGCTCTATATAATATTAAGGGACTTTTAAATCGTAACAACTACGAAACGCCATACTTAGTTCATAAAAACGTCAATACAATTAAACCTTACCTAAAAGGTGCAGCATTAACATAACTGTTATCTAGTTCAACGATACCTGTTTCCGTGCTGTTTAAATATAAACAAAAAATGAAAGCTAACTAATATAGTGCCTTTCTTAGCGAAGTGTTCGCAAGGATAAGTTTGACACTAAAAATGTAAGTCGATTACCATAGAACCCACCTTTTGAAATGTTCCTCGAGGCAGTCTTTACAAAACCTGTGTCCACACTTCGTTTGAACTGGGTCTCTTAACGTCAGATTACAGATGGAACATTCAAAATCACTGTCAACTTCATTTACAAAATCCTCGTAATAACCTGAAGGTGTACGTTTGATAGCACTCGATGGTTTTGCGGCCATTTTGCAAACTTTACACTTGGTAAAGCGTCGAGCAAGCAAAACTCCACAACAAGCGCTTTCGAAACCAACACTTGATCGGGGTTAGATTTTGTAAATAACCTTGGATATTTATAATCGATATTACTTACTGTGCGAATCCAAAAACCGTGAACACTTTGATTTGATTGTGACATTTCCCATTGTGCAGCAACCAATCAGAAGCGACTGGAAACCGCAAGAAACCCAAACAAACGGTTAGTCACGGAACCACGCTTCTCTGTTTCCTTGCAAAAGAATCGTCGCCGCCTCGCTGTAGTTTTTTTAATTGCTAGTTTACCTTTCGTCTTTCTTTGTAAATGAAGTAGAAATCTGAGCGATTTTACGGCTAAAAACCATACACTTGAGTTTATAGACATTTGCCGCGGCTCATGCTCAGTTGTCGCGTTCATCGGTGTGTCAGTGTTGTACACAACACTTGTCCATCGCGGCAGTATCGCAAAAACATTTAGCGAAAAAGCTGACCAATAGAACATGACAGTTCCTGAGAATTAGTTTCCCTGGAAAAAGTAAATTTTCCAAAAAGCTTATGAGCGAGTAAAAAATCGGCTGTTCTGGCAAATGAAAGTGTTAACTTAAGCATGCAAATATTATACTACAGTACCGCTAACTTGCCGTATTAAAACTTGTTAACTTTTATTCCCAGCACGGTAAGTTTACATGTACACAGCTACTACATAACGTTTCTTTTGCTTTGATCTCTCGCTGATCAGCAGCTAGCTACATTGCCGTGTGTGGCTAATTGCAATACGGTCTTGCAAAATTTGAAGGCGAGAATATCATCACAGGTCACGAGATGAGGGTTTCTGTGGATCGAAAAATAATCGCCACCTGCCTGAATAATCTATAAAATAAAGTTTGAAAACCTGACCCGCTGTGCTTTTTTTCTTTTGCTTCTATAGGATCAGTAGCTTTTTCGAAAATTCACTTTTTCCAAGGAAACTAATCCTCAGGAACTGTCATGTTCTACTGTCCGGCTTTTTCGCTAAATGTTTTTGCGATACTGCCGCGACGGACAAGACCAATTAACCGATGAACGCGACAACTGAGCATCAGGCAAACGTATAGCTAAACGTCTGTCCGTTTTGTAGCCGCTACAGTAAAATCGCTCAGATTTCCACTTCATTTACAAAGAAAGACGAAAGGTAAACTAGCAATAAAAAAAGTACAGCGAAGCGGCGACGATTCTTTTGCAAGGAAACAGAGAAGGGTGGTCACGCGTTTGTTTGGGTTTCTTGCGGTTTCGAGTCGCTTCTGATTGGTTGCTACACAATGGGAGGTGTCAAAATCAAATCAAAGTGTTCACGGTTTTTGGATTCGCACAGTAAGAGGACTTATGACCTTGTAAACGACGAACTCAAAACCCTTCAAATTGTCAAATTTCGCCGTCTTTAGCCGCAAGGACGACATGGAAAACATTTTAATAAGGTAGGATTAAAATGCAAACGGTCACGCAGTTTGTGACCTGGTCTCTGTCGTGTTGTTTCCTTAGACAAGAAACTTCGCCCCCTCCCCCCCCCTTCCTGTGACTCGTTTGCATGCATGCAATGAAACGCGAACAGCAAAATTGACCGGACCTGAGAGAGACGTGGAAATTAAGCTTATGGTAACGTTGTACTTTTTCCAATGAAAAAAAATATTACAGCTGTTACCGATCACACGCGCCCTCCAACGATTTTTTTCTTGTTTGAAAATTGAGTTTTGATGGACGTCAATCATCCGTTTCCATGACAAAAGTGGTCTTCATTCCCGCGGTTGTCGGCTGTGGACGGGCCATGTGCTTCGTTCGTGTCTTCGATCGAAGCAAAGATGTCCTCTCAGTCTCCCTTTTATCGCTTTTTAGTTGATTTTGCAACTGATTCAAATACTCAAGATTCTCAATTGCAAGATTCTCAAGAGTACGAAGTTGTGGAAAGTTCCCAGATTTATTTTCCTAACACTGAAGAAACTCAAATCGTGGATAACGAAAACGAAACTGTAAGTTGTTTGTGTTTTCAAGCAATGCGATTATTGTGGAAACTGCAAAACGCTTGAAAAAACGGGTAGACTTTTATATCTTTTTTACTGAGTAAGTTATTTTTTGGTTCCGTGAATAAAATTCGTTTTCTCTTCTTGATTTAGCGGAAGGTTGTTTTATACCTCAGTACAAAGAATGGCCGAGTCGAAGGTGCCGAATGTACACCATTCATTTTACCGAATAATTGGACCTGCCAAACTTTACTTGATTGTACAAAGCAACACATTAAGCGGATAACAGGTTCTGATGAGGTGGAGATATCACAGCTTTATTACAAAAGAAGCAAAGGGAAGGCTGTGGTGTAGTGCACTGGCGACGGGGATATTGTGGCGTTACTCAACGAGTATCCATTGCATTACAAAAGCGGGAAACGCAAGTCAGAAAGTACAATGTACTTAGCTGTGGATTTGAAGAAAGGTACGCTGTGACTCCTTAAATGTCTATTATTTACCGGGACTATTAACCGTGGTATATGTTTATAAATATCCGTAAATTGCCTGAAGTTTCCACAGATTCAGAAGGATTTCAGAAGGATTTCGCCCCGATTTTTGGGCGGAGTGTGCCGCTGGGACTCTGAGACCCTTATCCTATTAGCTGCATTTTGCAACCCTATACTAGACTAAACACCAAAAAACCCTACCCTATCCTAGACCTATTCCAGACTCGCTATTTTCCAGAAACTTGTTCACTATCACAGTTATTAGTTAACAGGGGTCTGTAAAAATGCCGTACTGTCCGCCGTACCGATTTTTAAATGCCATTTGCCGTAAACCTTGTCTAGACTAAATTCTTCACGAAACTGATCAGATTCGCGGAAAATGATACCCTATTCTAGACCAAAAATCTCTGATGTATTACTATACCCTATCCCAGACTAAACTGTCTGAAAACCATACCCTTCACAGCGGCACATACCTATATAGCTCATATATGGGAGTGCCCCCCCCCCCCCCCCCCCCGCCCGGATTTCACTGTGAGGTTCGCCATTGTGAACACACGGTGCCATATTTAGCTAGTCTGCGTGGGAAAAACTATGGGGCCAGAAAATCTATAAGATATTTCCTCCAAATCTTTCGACTTCAAAGTTGAAATGTTTATATCGAGTACGATAGTAACCTCTTCTTGCCTTTTCACCCAGAGTAATTTTTAAGGGCATGCGACAAATGATATACAGGGTGGCAGATTTTTTGCGTTTTTTTTTTTTAACATAGGCAGCCCTAGCTCTCTCTTTGAACCACACAAATAAATATGGGGTCAAATTATAAGGGTTTGTATGGGATTTTCTACAAGACATCCATTGAGGTAGTTAAAAGTTAAAAATCTCAATAAAAATGACTTACCTTATTCCATAAGTGTGTTGTTTGCTTCTGGTGTGGTTGTTTTACCGATTTAGCTTGATTTAATCCGGTCTTCCCTGAAGACCGGGATTAAAAAAAAATCACTTAAATCAAGCTAAATCGGTAAAAAAAAAAACACACCAGAAGCAAACAACACACTTATGGAATAAGGTACGCCAATTATTAATTTTGAGAATTTTTACTTGTAACTACCTCCATGGATATCTTGTAGAAAATCCTATACAAACCCTTATAATTCGACGCCATATTCGTTTGTGTGGTTCAAAGAGAGAGCTTGGGATGCCTGTGGTTTATAATTGCACTCTACACTTGTGTAGAATGTAAACAAAGTGCTTCCTTTCTAACATGTTATATTTTCCTACTGTGATTTTAACAGATCAAGCCCAAACTCCACGTAGATCTCCCAGGATTCGTGAGCGAGCATTTGACATCTATGTACATGAAGTAGGACATGACATGAAGGTTTCTAGCCATGCTGACATCTTACACAAAGTGTCTTCAAATTCAACATTGGAAGACATTACAGTTCTATACTACTGAAAACTTACGAAGACCACAAGAAATTATATACCCCAGTGAAGGGTTTATATTGGCTCCAAAAAGGAACGAAGCAGCTTGTAAGCCTAAAATCAGAACAAGACTTGCAAACCTGCAAAGAATTTTATAAAGGCAATTTACGGCTGGCATGCTACACAGTGAGCCTTGAGTCTCCAGGTATTTGCCTTGTACTTACATATTTCCTAGCATGGTATCATTTAGGAAAAAATGCATAATTTATGTTTATGCATATTTAGAGTGGGATATATTCAACTGATATTATGGAAATCTTGTATATGTTGTAGTTAATTTTTTTTTTTATTTCAGGTAATTTTTGTTTTTCCTTTGTTTAAAATTCATTAGCATATATTACCTTAACCAAAAACAATGGAAAAATAAAAATTACCTGAGATAAAAAATTAACTACAACATATATATTATGTGGATATGTATACAGTCTTTTGACTAAACGTTGTCATTGACCGGTCTCATCCCTACGCGACCAGACCGAAAAGGATTATGGAGAAAAATCAATTCACGTTCAACAACTGTACATTATCAAAATACGGAACGTCCTTAACGGATATGTATCGAAGCGACTCTTGTTGTCTTTGCGTAACACGCGAAGACAAACGTGAGTTTTGTTCTCCATTGTAAACGCGATAGAGAATAATTAATCATACATTTTAATTCACCCATACTTCCTTTCGGTCTGGTCGCGTAGGGATGAGACCGATAAGTGACAACGTTTAATTAAAGGACTGTATATGATGGAAGCAGAAGCTTTGCCTTCCAAAGCAAACTTAGATTTTAAAAAGGCAGCAATATTTCTTTGTTAATTTTAAATCTTATGATTAGCCAAAGTTTATCTCTCTGTTGAAAACTTGTAGATGTGCAAGTTTTTTATAGCAGACAAAATTTTCCTCAAAATATTTTTAGCATAAAAATTTATTAAACTTTTATAGGTCGCCCAGGTGAAGGAAGTAATTCAGCAAACAACAGGAAAAGAAGACCTGATATGGGAGGTTCTTGTAATGAGTTATGGAATGACACTCATATTGCCCTGGTAAAAGACCTTGAGAAGAGGGGAACACTCTGGCGGTATGGCGCAAAGCACCTAAAACTGTGGACTGATCAGATTGTAAGTGGTAACTCAGGAGGTGCCAGTGAAGAGCCTGTTTGGGAGGAGCATATCGATGCTGTATCTGCCCCACCAAAAAATAAAAGATCGCCAACCTCTTCAAAGGCACCGGTTGACCCTTCATGCTCAACAAACCAGATGTTACAGATGATGTTTTTGCAACAACAGCAGCGAAGTGAAATGATCCAGACAACATTGCTGGCCTGCCTAGCCAACAATTCACCAAAATTTCAGGTAATTGTAGTCTTAAATAAAATCTTGCCAACAAATTCATTTGTTGTGTTACAGGAAATGTCATTACCCCTCACAGGATGCCAACCTTAAAAAAGACTGAAAGTGTTAAGCTATACTTCCCCTTTTTTTTCTTTTATGCTTGTTTCAATAACAAATCCAAAGCTGTCTCCTTTGCAGAGGTTTTGATTTCTATAACAAGAAATCTTCCCAGTAATCATTGTTTTGATTCAGGGATAATGATATTCAAGTAAAAAGACTAGTCAAATCCAGTCAGTTACAAAAGGTGAACTGGCACAGCAAGAGGCTTGAAGAATTCAACTAGTAATGACATTATACACTGTAGCTGGTCTGTTCAAAGTAAAGGATTTAAATTGTTTCCAATCTGGGTCAGATAAGTATTTTTTTTCTATTTTATAGCTCTGGGATTATCATGATGCATATTACGCACTATTGCTATTTCAACACTATTGCAAATTTTTCAACACTTAAAAATTGCATATTATGCACTATTACTATTTCAACTGCAGCTGCCTGCAGGAGATTTACCAGCATTTCCTTTACCGCAAACACTAGTGACAGCACAAACCACTGTTTAAGCTAAAGGTAAAGCATTTTTTCATTTGCTTTTAAACAATGCACTCCTTGGGTAAAAATGATGACAAACATTAACATATTAAGAAAGACATTTATTTTTAAAGTGTTATTCTAATTGGTACAATGTCAAGTTTCCCCATGGTTGACTAACAGAATCCTTTTCTTTGTTAGGTTTGTCAGACATCATGTAACACTTCTGGTGGGGTTAAGACCTCCCATGTGAAAAAGACAGGGATGGTCATCTGAAGATGTGAAATTAATTATATTTCCCTAAAGATCAATCTGGATGGAGCTAGAGCTTTTTTGGCCCCCAAACAATACCTGATAAGTCTAAGCAGTATGAAAGCATTTTTTATTGATGTGCAACCGTAGATGAAAGAACCCTAAAGATCTTGATGGCTAAGAATTCTGTCTTAAACAACTGAAGTATAGAAGCAAAATTTGTACATTATTCACATCCCAAAGAAGAAAATGAATACCACCAGGGGTTTACACAATAGTCACAGCCATGCCAGTTAAGTACTTTAAAATTCCTATTTGCAGGGCTAAGTCAGCTAACTTGTGAGGAGTGCCTCGATATTTTGAGGTCTATTGGACTACCACAGCACTGCACCATGTTCACGAGTAACCAGGTTGATGGCCCAATGCTAGAGGCTTTGATTCATCCTCATCTAGGACAGCAAATCATGGTATCCCTTGGAGTAAATGATGCATCAGATCGTCACCGGCTTGTAACGGAATTGTACAGGTTGAAACGCGACAGGTTGGTGCATCTCTTAAATTTATATTATTAATTTTGTTGCAATCAGTGATTGCATCAGTGATTCAACCGTAAATATAACGTAAAAATAAGTTTAAGATTTTTAAAACAAGTATCTTGCATAAGATGTACATCAAGTTCAGATGTAAGTAATTCTATGACAGTTAATATTGTATAACTCATTCTGTTCCAGTTCTGTTACACTTCATGGATAATCAGTGAAACTAAACACTTCAGTTTGTCTTAATAAAGCATTAATTTTGAATTATTCAACCGTGTCTGCTGGTCCTTTACGTGTTTTCTTCTACATGTAATGTACCGTATTTTCTCAATTAAACGCCCCTGGTGTTTATTTCAAACTTGGCCTCGTGGACCCAGCGTTTCTTTGAATCAGCAGTTATTTCTCGGCCGCCATTTTTGAAGGGTTAATTCAAAATGCTATAATAACTGCTGCATACACTAAATACAATTACAAAACCAAACAATAGATAGCCTACATCACAGACGAACTGTAAACCACTGGACTTAACCGGCGATGCAAGCTACACCAGAGATGGTTACACAAATTCACATCATATCAACCTTGCACTAGACACATGTTCGCATTGCGGACCTATTTTTCTTAGTAGGGGGTGCACCACTAAAGAAATGACATAACTGACAGGTTAAGCTAACAAATGCTGCAGAATACTGATTACATTAGAAAGCTGCAAGTCATCGTCGGGGAGGGGGGGGAGGGGGGGAGGGGGGGGAGGGGGGGAGGGAGGGGGGGAGGGGGGAGGGAGGGGGGAGGGCGGGGAGGGGGGAGGTCACCCTGCCCTTGATCCGCCCCTGTACACAAAGTGGACCTTACTTTACTATTAAACATGCCAGTACGTAATTTATTTTTTTCACATGTACCATTATGGTGAGCACAAAATACTTCACTGAAGCTGTGTAAGAATTCAAACATGAACAAGTCAAAAGCTCTGGAGATAAATGCATGTATGCATGTTTATTTGACTTGCCAAACCATTGCTTAAATTTGACTACCTTCTTCTTAAAAGGTTTCAAAAATTATCTTGATTCTCTTTGCGTAAAATATTTGTTTTGTATAAACAGTAACATTTTCCATAACCCACACACAAAGGTTTTCTATGACCTGTATGAACCTTGTACATACATTAATTTCATAACAAGGAAAATAATTCTTACTTACACTGTCAAGTGCAATCTCAAAACACCTTTGTAGATATGTTTCACACAAATCTTTGTGCCTGAGAAGCCATGCCTTCCCAATACTAAAACATTCCTTAATTGGGTTTAAGTCAGGGGAGTAGGGTCTAAAAAAAGGAAGACACAAAAGTCCTTTTTCAGATTTTTATTCAGCATACTGAAGCCACTTATTTTAGGCTCTTCTTTAGTAAGTGTACTTTTTATCTATTCTTTATACAACAGTATAAACAAGGAGTTCAAGAACATGTAAATGAAAGAAGGTTATTCATCTCTTTTCTTAATTTTTCTCTTAATATTGGGCTGCTAGGTGGATCTGTTGGAGATTGTGAAATCCCTACTGTTTTGTTTACATCCAGTCTGAAAATACCCTTTTGGGGTGGAGCCTCCCTGAATACCCTCCTGGGATATTGATTTGAAAAGTAAGTTTTGTAAATAAAAATTTTAGGATGGAAAACCTAAGGAGAACGTTCTATAACAATGATACAGTACAGGAAAAAAGGCAGAACAGCTGGTTAAATATTCTGCTTCATGCATCTTAGGTAGGTATAAGTAGTTAACTTTAATGAGCTCATTTGTTGAAGTTTTGCTGTTGGCAAAGTATTGACAATATACATTTCAAATTAACTTACGGAAAAAAAAACAAGAATTCCTCCTTTGGCTCTTATCATTTCAAACACAGCTTGTGAATGATGAATGCGGCAGTTATCAAGAACAACAACTGAACATGGTTCTCCCAGTGCTACTGAACCAACATGGGGAACCACAAACTGTTCCATTGCAAACTCAAAGTTGTACTTATCAAATGCACCAACAATGGAATGTGCAGCTTGGACACCTTGTGTTGACATAGCAGCAAGGACACTGTAGCGGGTCCCCCGAGTAAAGTTTCCTTTCCTTGACACTCTGGTGTTTACAAGACTACGTCCATATTTCCTCTAAGGCAAATTATAATATCAATGAGCTATTTGTGACTAAAGTTAAGTCGATAATTAATAGAAACAAAAATGTTTCATAACAATGTGTAGCCATGACAAGGTTCATAGATTTTAGATAGGTGCGTGCCACTGTGATGGGTAGGGCTTTTGGGCCGTTTAGTCTAGAATAGGGTATATAAATCAGAGAAGTTTGGTCTAGAATAAGGTATCATTATTTGATTTACCATATAAGCAACTGACTGTGACAGAAATCAAGTTCCTGGAGACTAGCAAGTCTGGATCAGGGTAGGAATTTTTCGTATCTAGTCTAGAATGGGGTACCCCCCTAGAGTACCCCCCCCCCCACCCCCTAGATCAAAACCCAGTTTGAATTCACTTTTTATATTCAGTATTCTGTTTTAGGATGAATTTATATATTACTTTATTTTACATTACAAGGGGCATTCAATTGCAGAGGTCGTGATACATGTTCAAGAAGCAAGTAAAATAGACATCTCATTAGCTTGTACTTGTGAGGCATCAGTGACCGAGAAATTACAATTGATTATTCATCTCGTGTAACATGTGAATATTAAATGTTGAATAATGCCATATACATTAGGCGGGTACCTGAATTGTTCTTTCGTCTTTACTAGATTCGTCTACATACAGAAATTGCTCTGGTTTAAAGTGAGAAGTAAATCGTCTAAACTCTGCATGTCTTTGTTCATCTCGTTCACGGGCAATGACTTGCAACTACAGACATAAGACACATAAGCGTACATCAATTCACACGTAAGAACTTGCAGAACATGAAAAATACAATTGCTTTATCTTGTAATAAATTGCGAAGACTGCTACTCTCAAAGTTTCAGTACCTTCTTTACTGTCAATCCCATTTGGCGCAAACATTTGTTGAGGGTTGTAATTGAAAACACTTCACCTGTTTGGTACTCCAACCACGCTTGTAACTCGTCGAGATAGAGCTCTGGATTATCTTCTAAAGCACGACGAACAAGAAGAATTTCTGCAGCTAAAATAATTCATAAGTCATACTCTACAAATCGCTTCTTACCGGTATATTGCATGCCACATTTGTCTCCTCTGACAACAACCGTTTCTTTGACTTTCTCCTTGGTGGGTCGTTCACTGCTCCCGTATTTTCGTACAATCGAATCACCTTCTTCACGAACGTTCTGCAAACAAAAAGTGTTTCTGCTATTTCATCCAATGTCAGACCACGCTGTCTTGACATAAGGACCCTCCAACGCATTGAAATGGGAAACGACTTTGTCATAACTGCTCATAACTCGTTCATAAGTGTAAACATAAGTTAGGCTTTGCGTCGTCTCGTCGATGACGGTTTGGCGATGAACAACGGCAAATTGAAACTGGCGCGAAGAAGCGATCATTGTCATGGAAACGGATGATTGACGTCAATCGAAACTCGTTTTTCAAACAAGAAAAAATCGTTGGAGGGCGCGTGTGATCGGTAACAGCTGTAATTAATCGATATTAATTAATGTTTGGTATAACTTTGCTTTTGGTTTAATTGTTATATTCGATTGCCTTTCTTTTATATTACAGATTAGGATAATTCACTTAAAGACACATCAGTAACATTATATAAATGTGATATATCGTTATTAAGGTGGCTCCAAGTAGTTTTTTTGGGGTCACACTTCCCTTTTTGAATGCGCTTATACATAATTTTACTTTAGCTCAATGAATCTGAATTTGATACCGGTTGCTAGGCTTGGATGAAAGTTTTGAGCGATGCTCTTTTTATGCTAATCATCGTTTCCATGGCAACGGTAAACAAACATGGCAAAAAACAGTTTTTCCTAATTATCTTTCGATTTTGGGGCTACCCGCGACAAGCGAATAAATGCGTTATAATCTGCACAGTCTAGCACACAAAATGGGAAAATTTCAAACAAATTGAGAGTGGATGTCTGTAAATATCGAGAATCCGACGACAGAGGCAAAATTTCGAATTTCTTTTTATTTTACCAAAATAACCTATTTAGTGACCTATTTTCGAAAATGGGTTTTTAAACCCATTTTCTAAACAGTCTTGAGAAACAGCGTCTTACATTTCACAGCAGGTTCTGAAGTAAAAAATTGGGTTTACGGGCACTAACAAGTAAGAAACAACCTCGTCAAGGCTCAGTTTTGAACATCCTCCCCTCCCCCCGAAGTTTTACTCGCATTCAAAGGGTCTGTCAATTTCATGAGTTCGAGTTCGAGTTACGAGTCCGAGTTTCGAGTTAAAATATCGAGTTAAAATATCGAGTTCGAGTTAAAAGATCGAGTTACTAGCGGTAATGCAAAGTAACAGCACGTGCTTTGGTCTGAAAGCCGCAAAGAAACTTTTTTTTCAATTGTAAGTAAATTTACAAAACAACACCTTGTCATTTGGTATTTATTTTCTATTATTAAGTCTCGAGAATGATCTTGCTTCTAACACAAGTCTTGCACACCGCAGACTTTACAGGCTTTAGACATCACGGCCCGAGAAATGGATCCAAGCACTTTCAAAGGGATAATAAATTTTAGTCGATATTAAAGTATTAATCCTGCAACAAAAGTGAGCCAAAGAAACCACAATGCATGCCAAAAGAGCTAGCACTGAACAACGGCTCTGGACAACATGAAATCCTTCAATTTGAGAGAGAATCCGCCGAGATCAAAAGGTCAATATCATCGAAGAAAACAAATTCATAACTGTGATCCAATGTAGCAATTCCCTCTGAAATCTTACTGGGAAAGCTTTATGCTTATTAGATACTTTTTTTGCGATGAGTGGGAGCCGTGTTTAGCCTGTCTATCTTTATACTACTTTTAAAATTCGCGTTCAAAATTATACTTTTCAGAGCTAATGTTATAATATGTCACGCAGGCAAAAACGTCGGGCCGACATCAAACAAATTTACGCTATAGCCGTGAAATCCGGCAAAAAACGTGTTGTGTACTCCGAAAGGTCAGATATTTCCCACATAAAAAAAGTATATTTCTATTGTTTCCATTTCGGCTATTTCCCCGATTCTGAAATCATACGCCTTAGTACATGTCAGTAATATCAATGTCTGGAAGTTGCATTCAATTATGTCCGGAATTATGTTAATTAGTTGAGCATGGTCGAAGATTCTTGTCCGGTGCTGATTGCTGTGGAATCAACTCAAACGTTGTCATATTTTTCTACTCTTCTATGAAAGAAGTGTGCTTTCAATGCTCTAACGGAATTTATAATAACACACGCAAGCGATCTCAAGGTCAAGCCGCCAGTCAGTGAATTATTGCTACACTGAAGACATACAGCGAATCGCTCCGTAGAACGACGTCGGTATTTAGGGGAAAGCTTCCCAAATCAGGCAGAGGACCACAGCAAAATCACGTTAGAGCATTCAAAATATACCAGAACGGCACTAGAAGCGAGGAAAATCCAATAACTTCTTGCTTGATTCCAAAGAGACTCAACAACTAACTTGATCCGGATATTTTCGAGAACCTTCGTCCATTTCCGCTGCATACTTTTAGACATTGAGATATTGAGCCGCACGATTCCGAAATCGGAAAATATCCGAAACTAAATCAAGACAAATAGATTATTTACATGTGTGAACAATTTGAGACATTTTGGAGCACTCAGCTCCCCAGCATTGAATGGATTGTGGGTGATTTCCACGACGATGGCGTAAACTTTTTTCAAGTTTGTCAACGGTTGCGTGACACTTCGCGACATAGCCCCTTTCAAACCCACTAAATCTACAATATTATTCATAATAATAATAATAATGATAATAAGTTAGAAATTAAAAAAATAATTGAAATTTTGCTCTAACTCGAAATTTTAACTTGAACTCAAAATTCTAACTCGAACTCGAAATTCTAACTCGAACTCGAAATTCTAACTCGAACTCATAAAATTGATACACTCGCATTCAAAGGGAAGTCAAGAGAATTGCTCTTTTAAAAATCTCCTATCTCGTGCTTTCATTATTATGTCCAGAAGCTTGCATTAAGCTTAATTTACTACCTTGAAAAAGCAAGAAACAATCGTCAAAAGTGATGAAAGGAAAATATAATTAACCAAAGAGACTAAATAATGGTTAAACAAGTCAAAATTCCACAAGTATAGCAATTTTGATTTTTTGACCACCTGTCACGAAATCAATCCTGCACTTTTTCTTAAAACTACTGCTTCTGTTTTGATCAGTTACATCTTTTTTATCCAGTTAAGTTGTATATGGTGTCATTTAGCGGATATAACATAGAAATAAGGGAAGCAAAATTCTGATATAGTAATAATAAAGCGTTTATTCGTAAAATCATCGCGCGAATTGCGATATTACTACAAAGAATATTAATTAACCTAAACAGTTTGCAGGGTTTATCTATCGGGCTGGGCCTTACAATTTCAAATAAAATAAAAAAGAACTTTACATGCTGAGACTTATATATAATACTACAATGATTATAAAAATCTAAGACTAATATGTATTTATAAGATATATTACGTTCTAAAAACGCGTCATTTACAGGCCGTGAGCGTGAAGGTAAATTGCAGGAAAGAAACTATAATTTGAAACGTTCGGTTTTACATTTATGGTAAGATAATTTTTTTTTGCCTTGTTGCAATGGACAAATAAAAATAGTCCTTGGCTTCTTTGACTAAAGATTTAAACCCAACTGAACGCTTAAAGTTATAACTGAATGTTTGGTGAAAATTTGAGCGAGAACAGAATGAGAAAGCAAATTACTGCCCGACATCACATTGGGGGACCGATATCGACCTGGAGAAACAGAGTATCATTCACAAGGTAGCGCCTTGTTTGCAATCTGTCGTACGATAAAAGCCACTCAATAGGTCTCCTATTACAAATGATAACGTTTGTTTGCAGTTTATCGTAAGATACACGCCACACTACTGCTTCTGCTGCTTCGTTGGCTCTCCTATTATAAATGCCAAAAGAGCTGAAAACGTTGTTTTCCCTCAAATCTGGATTTTCTTGTTGATCAATCAGAGTACAAGTTACTTTCCTGTGGAAAGGCCAGGGTAGTATGGCATCGTATTTACTTTTCATCAAAACGATTAAGATCAAGAGGTGAGTGGCGTTTTCATCAGGATTGATTAAAACTTTTAATCTGTAGCCAAAACGTCCTGTAAAGAACGAATTACTTTTTATTGTCTTGTGCCTCCAGCCCTGCGCTCGCCTCCACTTTTTACTGAAATTGTTAATCTTCCAAGTAAAAAGCGTGTTTCCATTTTCTTGATCTGTTCTTCCTTTTAGTTTTAACTCCCTTTGAAGTGTCTCCACTTTCTGCCCCTGGTTTTCATTCATGTTGCTTAGCGCTAGCTGGGTTAATTTTAACTGACGTTGTGTGTCGTTCATCTGAGCTTGTGTTTTATTTAACTGAAATTGAGTTTCTTTCAACTGAACTTGTGTGTTATTCAATTTCACACAAGCAAAGTCAAGGTGCTCACGCGTGGCAGAACAAAGATGAGATTTTAAGTTTTTCCGTTGAACCTACAGAAAAAGACGAAAAATGGGAAGTATTGGCATCATTTTACGATTTTACAACGTATACAATCGCATCTATTATAACAGGGGCGGATCTTGGATCTTGGGGGAGGGTGCAGGGGGTGCGCACCCCCCCCCCCCCTCCCTGAGATACCAAGTCTGCGTTGTTCGCTTTTAAAATTTGTTTACGTCACCCTTCAGTTTCGTCATTCCTTAGAGGTGCACCCCCTCCTAAGAAAAATCCTGGATCCGCCCCTGTATAATATACAAAACAGAAAGAAAGACAGAAAGATAACCAGTAAGTTTAAATTTGATCAGTGTAAACAAGTCAACGCAAACCTTTTCCTTGCATCCCAGCTCAACATACAGACAAGAAACTAAGGTAAGTGTACAGTCATTTTCAATATGATTTGGAATCTGAAAGAAATCGATAAGACTCTGACTAAGTTACGTTTTAACATGGAAACGTGACACTGAAAGAAAATACTTTAAGATAGGTGATCTACTGTAGTTAAATACCAATTTTGCACAACTTTAGAATAGCTTCATGAATTATCTCAATCTCGTTTATATTTTCTGCAACTTTAAATAGCTTCAATTAGCCGTTTTGTGGAACAATTTAAAGTGAGTATCATTGCTCAAACAAAACGAGTGAATTCAAAAGTTTATAATCCCACGTATTCGTGACACTTATAAACACGAAATTTAAATTTAAAATAACATTTTGGAAAAATAAAATAGAAATTCGTTGTGAAAAGGTGTCAAGAAAATTTCATCAACGACCTTTCGGACTTAGTCCTTCATCAGGTTGAGAACCGTTGTTCTAATCGCGACTAATTTTCTCTTTAAAAATATAATATCGCTCGGTAAGAAAATAGAGCATGTAGCGCGCGCAGTTCAGAGGAAATGGAAAACCATGTTGAGCCACATTTCACTTGCTTTCTTTTGAGATTGAAATTTGCACATAACCTCAGTCCTTTGACGACGATTTCCGACAGTGAGTGGCCAGCAGAATTGAAATGTTCGGCCACTAGAAAACTGGGAGTGTTTTCTTGAACGCTTCGAAGGTGTTCACCAAAGCGTTCACGCAGGCTTCGACCGATTTCCCCGATGTATAAACGGACGGGAGTATCGACGGCAGGAGATGCAAGATTTTATTTTATTTTATTTATTATTTTGCCACACACAATGAATTACAAGCAGAATAAAAACGATAATAAATAGGTTAACTGACATTAAATTTAAAATTTGTACATTACTTGGGACGAGTGACTGTGGCGGGGAAATCTCCGAGAAGCCGAGCTTATGAGGAATAGAGATTTCCCCCCACGGGCAATTTAAAAACTAGGCAGCATTTTAAGAAATAAAGAAAAAAAGTCGTTTATTTAAGTATATGTGTGTTTAGAGGAAAATATAGATATAAGGTGTTAAGGTAAACCATGTTCACTGATTGACAGATAAATTAATTGTCCATGGGTGGAGGTCCGACGTGATGTTTTGAAAGATCCGGCACCGGAGGCGTAGACATGTACAAGCGAAGGTACTAGGCTATTCAAAATGTACCTGGATGTCTCTCAAATTTCGGTCGTGTCTACAAAAGACGACTTGCATGTGGATACTATCCCGCAGTCGCGAATAAAACAATGGTCATCAACCTGATGAAACGCTAAGTCAGAAACGTCGTTGATAAAATTGTCTTACAATTTCCCAACAAATTATTATTATATTTTTCCAGTTCTTTATTTTTATTTCAAATGTTTATTATAGTTGAAGAAAGTTGGTGTGGAAAGGATTAGAAATTTTCTTTAACACATGAGAGGTTTTCATAAATTGGTTATTTGTTGACACGGGTTAAATACCGTTTTCCGTTGATTCTTAAAAAAGTCCATGTTTGATACAAATAACAAGCAATGATTTTTTGTTTTCTCACATATATATATATATATATATATATATATATATATATATATATACATATAGCAAAGTAGTAAAGGTATTTAACTCCTAAAACCGACTCGCTTAAAAACGGGTCTTAGATAGCCGTCGTTTAAAAAAATCCCCTCATACACTAAGCCTTCGAAATCATCCAGTAGATAACTCGCCATGGGGATAGTAGAGCTTGATTTTCTCGATGATCGCAAGAACTTTGCCAGGTGTGACATCGATTATTGGAATTGGTCAAAGAAGAGATACACTGGTCGTCCAGGTTGGGTTTTGAGCGTGGAGTTAATCGCAGAAACCCAAAAATGCGTCTCTTGGCCCCGTAAGGTCTCATTATTAGTTAAGTACCATAGTTTTATGAAGTCTATGAAGACATCATACTAACACCACAGCCTATCACTGTCCACTTTACAGGCTTTAAGACAACAACGGCACTTACCATTTCCCTTGGAATTATATCACCACAGCTGTTGGAGCAGTTAACTGGAAGCTTGTTGCACTTTCCAAGATGATCCTGCAAAAATGAGAGCCAATTGCTCACCACCTAATAATAACTAGATACACCTGCACCTAATGATTATCTATTGACAAGGGGCAACGTCTTTTTAATACAACTAATATTTTTCACTGGTGCTTCCCTTTCGGTTTACACACTGGATACGCTCTGAAACTGACTTTTAAGAAACATGCTGTATTTAGCTCCTGATTTCCAGAAACTGTACCTGTATCAGTTCTTACTAGATAATTGATCAAAGTGTGTATAAATTAACTGTATAAATTAACTGAGACCATGGCACGTAATTGCCCAAGTGCAAACTTCTACGTGCGACCACCTCTCGTAAGCGACCGCCTCTTTTAAGCGACCACTTTTCCAAAAATACCAAGTTAGTGATTTTGATGCCACTACAGACGCAAACTGACTAATGTGTTACATTAGAACCTTCAATATGATACAATATTTGTGTTGATTGTGCTTTAATAATTGAAATTACTACAGGTTTATATGATTTCAAGTAAAGACCCCCTGTGGTCTGACCTCTCGAAAGCGACCACTCTGGCTTTGCATTTCGGATGATCCCTTTCGGGAGGTTCAACTGTAATACTTTCTTCTAATACCTGTTACATTCTTAATGAGGGACATTTGCATTACATTGTACTTCTTTTTCTTTAAAAAACAAAAGAGAAAATGAAAAAAAGTGGGAATGGCGGGAATTTACGATACTGGTTATATATTACACTTAGCATGATGGGTAAAATATAGCACAGGGTTTGCTACAAGATGTCTGACTGTGTGTCAATACATAACACAAACCAATAAAGAGTGCCTTATCTAACACTGTAACTTTATTTTATGTAATTGTCTAGCTCGCCGTTCTGAATTCTCTCAGCCACGTAACCGAAAATACGTGGTATGAAACTGACGTTTTATTGCTTAAATACAATTGAGCGGTTTAAATTTTCAACTGAGTATCAATTAAAAGTAATTTCGCAGTTGCTTTGGTTTTGCATTGTTATTAATACGCTTTCTCGTTTGCTTTTGTTTTCGTTTGCTTTAAAGCCATTTTCTCAACCAATCACAATTTAAACCAAAGCTAATTGTGAATGGCTCGCAACTTTTTCCCGCGCTTGGGAGCGGCTACATGTATTTGCTTCGAGTTCTGATTGGTTCATTGGATTGTCTGCGACTGTTTTGATTGGCCATAGTGATGACTTTGGTTTTCGTTTTAGGTCCCTAATGTGGAAACTCCTCTATCAACGCAATCAAAAAAGCCTTTCATTAATGAATCATTTTTACCTGGTTATGGCACTTCGGGTGTAGCTGTTTACAGTATTCACACTCGATGATCCTCCACTCGCACGTGTTTGACACGTGTTCCTCCAGATCTTTTCTCTTCAATGTTACGAGACAGTCTTTGTTGGTACAGGAAACTGCTTTAAAGGGGCAAGTTTCCAAGTGGATCTATTAATGACATAGACAATACGCGTGAATATTTAGGTAAATTTCGATGTATTTAAATTCTTAACTGACTCCAAGGCTGAAGGGTAATTAATTATCTATCCATCAACCTCAATATGATTTATTTTGTTTTATTCCCCTAAACTTCAGAGTCAGGTATGAATTTTAATATATCAAAGCTGGCCTATCAACGCACCTGAATCGCAAAACCTTCTCTGGAAACACTTATTCGTATGTTTGTTTTAATTCTTACCTCTTTTGTCCTCAATTCACCAGTCCATTTGCAGTCCTTATTTGGACATTTTATTGCAAGGGAAATAATTTTTCTTTTAGTTGCTTTGTCCTGAAAGACATCCTAAAATAAAACCAAGATAAAATTCATTATTCCCTAAAGAAACTTGGCAAGTTAAGAAAACGTCTGATAACTGATTTAAATACTTAAAGTGCTACTATGATCAAAATGTTGCCTTCCCTTCCTCTCTAGTTTTGGAAGGTAGAAGTTTTGAATACTTCCCATGCCAAATTTCAAGTTCAAATTCCAAATGGAAGACCAGTTATTTCAAACGGAAAGTTCAGCTTCGACTTGCCGCAATTACTTTAATTCAATTGCCAAAATAATTAGAGGTCCTGAGCACAAAAACACACTGCTTACGGGAGGCTGCTTTATTGCGTGTAAAGCCACTTAAACAAGGCCTTATTTATTTAAGTGGATCTAGGTCCTGCTGTACAGCGAAGATGTTTTTGTAAATATACAAGAAGATACTCACACTTGAGAACGCTTTCTAGAATAATTGCAGCCTTGGGCCTTTTGCGTATTTCGATGGCTTTCAGCCACAGTAATGAATTTGGCTATCATCGCTACATATCATAATCCGCTATACTTCTCTTTTTGCAGCATGATTCCTGTCCACGTTTTTAATCGACAACGTTGTAATGTGTTCGGTATTATATTTCCCTTTTAGTTCGATATAACAAACCCAAAACTTACCATAAATAAAAAAAACACTACAGTAGGCACTTCAATTCCGCTAGTTATCAAAAGACTGGCGACCTCCAGAAACGATGGGGAGCCTAGGCTTTTGCTTTGGGTGTCATTATTCCCGAGATCGTTCAGTGGGACAAAAACATATCGGCAGAATGCCGACACGGGAATTTCTATGTTTCAAGCTGCGACTACCGGAACACAACAGGCCTGGAATCCTACCCAATTTTTGTATTGAAAATGTGGAGTAAAGAAGTCGACTCGGGCGATTGATTTTAGACTCAAGTGAAAGAATGTAAATGTCACAGCGCCAAAAGAAGTGTAAAAGAGTTCAGACGGAGAACGGAAGAAAAACCAAGAAACTCCAACCCTTTAACTGACGTACAGTACTTTCCGCGTTATGAGCTCAGTAGCCTAGTTCCTCGTATATTGCTCTGCCGCTTTGTTTTGTAATTTTCGCGTCCATCCACATGCACAATCCCTTGTTCGTACCCAGGCTCCCCTTGTCTGTGCACAATCTCCATGGTGTGACCAGTTCCTAACGCACATATGCAAACTTTCGTAGACTACTTCTGCCTGTCTCGGGCACCATGCTTATTAGCCCACACAAAGACGAAAACAGCTGTCAGTGGCTGCCACTCCACGGGTAATATTACTGTTCAAATGTGTCAGGTACTGGCCAAACGAAAGAGATGCGCAGTGTGTCTCTTGTCTCTTTATAAAGTAACCTTACCTTATCTCTGTCCAGCACCTCCCTGTCTACAGGGCATTTGTAAAATATCTTAGCACACCTAATGGCACGAAATGGAAGCGTGCTTGACTGCCTGTTTGTTAAATGAAGATAAAAATGATCAATATGTCAATAAAAAAAATTATGCAAATCTCCCTATCGGCATTACATCTGGTTCAGTTGTCCCTAGTTTCCACTCGGCCACTCTGTTTTTGCATGATTCAAGATATGAACTTGAGTAATGTTATAAATTCAGCGCCTCGGGAAATCCCCTGTTTTTTTAGAATATGTAATCAAACGATCCCTCCCTTGTATGTCATAAACATTTGCAGTTGCTTATTTACAAGCATCGCAGAGTTGAATTCGGGTCTACAGAGAAACAACTCCAACTTCTAATCAGAGGAACTTTAACCCGTTTATAATACCTCTGGATTTTAAGTTCAACGCCGGTTTACCACTCAGTCACTCCTGAGGTAACAGTTCACAGCCCACAACCTCATTCCCAGGGCTATTCCCCGTTAACGAAACTGCACAGCCCGCAGTCTTTAATGCAGAGCCCCTAGTCCAAATTTCGCCGGTGGTTCTCCAGTCCTCAGCCTAATTGCAAATGTCTGCTGTACTACAATCCACTGTACAGTGAACCCGGAGGGGGGGGTACTCCCTTGTATAAGCTATATAGGTATGTGCGGCCCTCAAGGGTATGGTTCTCAAGCCGTTTTCGTCCGAAATAAGGTATAAATTTTGACCACTTTGGTCCAAAATAGGGTATGGTTTGCGCGCTCTGGTCTGGAATTGGGTATGGTGTTTAGAAGAAGCTACTTTTTCATCCCTTGAGAAATGCGGTTTGATTAACATCGGGAATTACAAGCCCTTCTCAAATGTTTACGCAAACGAAAGCACTTCCTGGGGTTCCTGGGCAGGTATCGATTTAAGGGTCTGGTCTAAAATACGGTATCGAATTTTGGGTCAGGTCTGAAATAGGGCAGAGAAAATCGCATACTTTGGCCTGGTTAGGGAAAGGACGTAAAGAAAGGGCGTGTGAAGAAAAAATAGATTGCGAGCGAGCTAAGCGAGCCGAGGGAAAACTTGGGAGAGAAGAAGGAGGAGGAGGAAGGCCTGTGGACAAACTATTGAAGACGTCATTCCACCCCCCTGGAAATAACCTGTCAAGGATCTGTCAATATATGATTATTATCTTTGCGTTGATGCTTTGGAATATAAATGAGGGTTTTCAAGCAATCAGAGCACACGCTCTTTTGTGGTCTTTTGTCGATTTTGCAAGAAGTTTCTAAAAAAAAGTTAACTCTTTTCACGGCCTTTCTTTCTACCCTATCCACAACCAGTAAGCAAGGAGGAGCAAAGGGAGGATTTCTCTGACCTCAGTTCTATTCAGTCCGGTATGAAGTGAACTTGACAAGCTATTCGATTAGCACATTGTTCTACGGTTCTAACAAGTCGCTGCAATCTTGTGCAATCAGCCTATGAATGAGAAAAATGTTTCATCAAGAACGAGCTTTTCTTATCACAAGTACTTCAAATAGAACAAGTACAAAAAGGTCTGTAGGATTTCGTTCACCGACAGGGAAATACCGCTCACTCAATGGGAGAAATCTTCACCTAAACCAATCGAACATCGACGAGGCGCAAGACGTCACGTGTTCCCGGATGTTAACATTACCGCCAACCTGTCAAACTGTAATGTCGTCAAACTGTCAATGGTCAGCGATTTGACCCATCAGAAACTGCACTAGAAATGCACAGGAATTTGGTGCAGTGAAATGGCGGCATAAAAGGTTTGTCCACAGGCCTTCCTTTTCTCCCGTCTTCCCAGTTAGTAACTCCAGTTCCTCAGTCGGCTCGCTTCGCTCCCGCCCTTTCTTTTCGACCTATTCCCAACCAGAAGGCATGTTCACAGGCTACTCCAACCAAGAAAACAAAGAATTAACCGAAGAAAAAACATTCTATTAAAGCTACCTCGTGGCTCTTGGTGATGTTAATATCTATTTAAAAATAGACATGAAATAATCCTTTTACGGGTTGTATTCATCGCTGTTAACATTTGTGGAAGGTGTATCAATCTATAGTGGTGAAGGAAATTTGAGCCAAACCCACAAAAATGAAACTCAGTGACACTTCACCTATCTCATTTACCCCGCTAGTCATTCTAGAAAGGAGCAACCTAAGAGCGGAAATCGATTATCAATGATCACGCCACACATTCCCAAAGGTGCAAAGGCTTAAAACTCTGATCTCAATTTATACAGTGCTGTAGCGAGATAAAACGGAAATGGCCAATACCTTCCTTCCAGATTGCTAGCAGACCCTTGTCAGTCGGTCGAGCGGTCGGGTTAACCACGAAAACAAGCTCGGTGAGATTGGAGCGAGCGAACAAGCCGAGAGGAAACTGGGGGAGAGGCGGGTGGAAAAGAGACTGTACTCTCTTCTGCAACGGACGCGTTCGAATTTCCAGCTACATCATCAACGGGAAAATCTGTTCAGTTCGTAGACAATAGAGTGACAAGCAGAGCGACAAACGAAGGCGGCGTTGTTTTAAGTTACAAGTTTAGTTTGTTTTTGATGGGTTTTCACACTTAGTTGGTGGAGTTATCTGAACGCATCTCTTACAGGAAAGAATGCATCCTCTTTATTGCGTTCGACTGAAAGGAGAACGCAATCCTAATCTGGGCAGGCGGCAAGAATCGAGATTTTTGGGATGTACCTTTTCTGCGCCATTTTGAATAATTACAGATTCTATGTCACGTGCTCTAGCCAGGATATTCGTGGGATGTACCTTTTCTGCGCCATTTTGAATAATTACAGATTCTATGTCACGTGCTCTAGCCAGGCGGCAAGAATCGAGATTTTCGAGGGATGTACCTTTTCTGCGCCATTTTGAATAATTACAGATCACTCGGTTCATTTGGTTTCTGATTACAGCTTTGCTGCCGAACAGCTTTGCTGCCGTCCTGCTTTGAATTGCTGAAATTGCTAAACAACAAAGCAAATCAACCGAGTCATTCCAAACCAAATCAACCGAGCCATTCTGCTCTCGCCCATGACGGTCACGTATACAAAGCAAATGAACTGAGCCATTATACTCGGTGGCTATATTTGCGCCAAATGACCCGATGTAGTCAGAAACCAAATTTAAAACAAGTTCAAACATTAAACAATGGATATCAGTCTACAGAATGTGTAATAAACAAAGCGCCTGTCGTACAAGCTGGGTAAAGTTGAACGCACTTCACTTATCTTCGATAACTCCTAGTATATAAATTCATATTTAAACCCAAAAGGGTACTGCAATCTTTTAGAAACACAGCACTACAGCTAGCTAGACCTGACATGATTAGCGTTCAAAAATACTGAGAAAGCAGCCGTGGACAGCTGTTCCGTCCTTGTTTGGGAATCGTCAGCACAGCGTAGCTCGCAAAATGAGACTCTGTGACACTTCACCTATCCCATATATCCTGCTAGTCATTCTAGAAAAATCGATTATCAGTCACGCCATACATTCCCAAAGGTGGCAAGTGGCCAAAATCAATCTGATCTCAACTAATACATGCCAGTGTATGAGATGTTTCCTTTAATAACAAAATATTAATGTCGCCTCAGATTTTTGGAACGGAGAAGTGGAAAGCAGATTGTTAATTAGGGAGACAAGATTCCTTTTTCTGAAATTTTCTGCAGCTGAAATATTTATCTTAAAGAACCGAAAAGATCAAACTGTATTAGCTTTCACATAGTTTCCGCACAACGTCATTCCAAGCGTTATCTACACATACCTGGACATACGTGGGGTATTTTGTTAGTGTGCTGTGTACTGCAAAACGCTTGTCGCTCTATACAATATTAGGGTACTTTTAAATCATAACAACTGCGAAACGCCATACTTAGTTCACAAAAACGTCAATGTAATAATACCTGGCAAAAGGTGTGTGAAATTAAAATTACTGTTGTCTGCTTCAACGATAAATGTTTCCGAGATGTTTAAATATAAACAAAAAATGAAAGCTGAATGATATGGTGCTGGCATTTTATTCTTAGCAAAGTGTTCGCGAGGATAAGTTTGACAGTAAAAATGTAAGTCGATTACCATAGAACAAACCTTTTAAAATGTTCCTCGAGGCAGTCTTTACAAAACCTGTGTCCACACTTCGTTTGAACTGGGTCTTTTAACGTCAGATTGCAGATCGAACATTGAAAATCAATGTCAACTTCATTTACAAACTGCTCGTCATAACCTGAACGTATAAGAGCACGTGATGATTTCACGGCCATTTTGCAAACTTTACGCTTGGTTTAGCGCCGAGCAAGCAAAATTTCACAACAAGCACTTTCGAAACCAAAACTTGATCGGGGTTAGATTTTTCAAATAACCTTGGATATTAATAGTCGATATTGCATAATAAGACTTATGACCTTTGTAAACCACTAACTCAAACCCTGTAAATCAAAATTCGCCGTCTCCAGCTGCAAGGACGACAATATAAAACATTTAAGGTAAGATTATGTTTATTTTAACCAGTTTTTAAATACCCATCGTAGTATATTTTGCGGAAGTTCGATTTTTTTGGTATTCCCATACAATATCTTATAACATTTAAAACGAAAACGGTCACGCAGTTTGTGTGGACCCTTGTGGCCTGGTCTCTGTTGTTTTGTTTCGTTAGACAAGAAATTTCGCCCCATATTGTCTTTGGGACCCTACCCTGAGAGGAGAGGGCTTTTGGATTACAAGTGACGGAGAGGTGTGAAAAGCTATCGTTTAAGATGTTTCGATACAGTTTTCTGGAGGTGATACCAACATTTTTACTCATGCGCGAAGCGGCATGAGGTAAGGTTTCGGCTCCGTTTTTCTTGTTATTATTTTTATTATTATTTTTATTTTTTGTGTGACGATTTTGCATGCAAATTTATGCACGCATATTTTAAATTGTGCACTTCCGGTTCATCTCTTCGCCATTTACACTTCCTGTTTAGTGACTTCCGGCTACCGTCACTTCCGGTAAAAGAGCGTTACTTACGTGTCACGACAGCATCTCCTACAACCCTACATACACTACTATGTTCACGTGTGGTATATATAAGACTTAGAAGAATCACTGGCTTCATTGTGGTACAGCCTTCATTTCCAAACCATTCAATAGTAAACAAAGTGGTTTGCAGGAACAATGACTGAATGAAAGGAGTAACTTATCTCCAGGTCGGACATCTTCTTATCATGTTTAAAATATATCATACAATTTTCTTACGCATGCGCATGAGTAAAGGCTGCTTGGAGCCTCTTGTTCAATCAGCTTTTACGTGGGTTTCTTCAAGTCAGATCAACGTTAAATTTTCACCACCAACCCGTTTTGAATGGAAGTTTGGTAAGATATATTTTCTGGTACTGAATCGATATTACCATGACGACGCAGGGCTCGCGGAGCAGATTTTAAAGTGAGGAGGCTAAAGCAAACGAGTAAGCGTCAGCCACCTATGGGAGTCTGGGAGCAATCATTTATATCTTAATAATATAGGTAAAAACGGCAAACTGATCCTACGGCTTACGGCATGGAGAAGAGATTAAGAAAGGAGTGAAATAAAAAATACTAACAGAATATATTTGCCCGATATCTTAATAACCCAATATGTCCGTCCATTGCAAGCTCGCGGAACGTAACAGACAGAGCTTTTTCAACACCTACTAACTGCACAGACCTGAGTATTTTCTAAACATTTTCTAAACACAACGAACAAAATAACCGCTCCTGTATGAACTATTGATGACAACGATAAAAATAACGACTGAGTATCATGACATAAGATTCGATAAGATTAAATATTAAAGTCAGTTTTCCTAAAGCAAACGAATTTTTTTCTTTCGATGATCAATACAACCAACAAACTCACTAGCCAAGAAGTTTGTTTCCTCTGTGCTTATGAGTGTTCAGTAGTATGGTCAGTTTGCTGAACCTCTCTTGCTTTGTTTTGGAAACGATTCAGGTTTTTATGATCTTCGAGCAGCGAAAAAGCTATCGTTCGTCAGCTGCGCTGTTTGCCGGATTTACCATCAAAAAACCGTAATGTTTGTTCAGTTTTAATCGCGTATACTCAATCTGGTATTGGTTGTAATTTTTTAAAATTAAGAACTAGAACAAAAAGCAGATTTTGTCAACAAAGCCTTTCGAATTTCCTTAAAAGTGTGGGATAAAGACCTGCCCTTGCCCTCCCCCTGCGCGGTGCCCGAGGAAAAGTGAAATTTTGCGCGTTTAAGATTTCGCATTGAAAATTCCACATATGGTATATGGCATATATATATTAAGATAAAAAAAATCTGTAATTCTGTATGTTTGATTTCAAAGAAATCGCAATAACATTTCAAACCTTAACTTACTATTTGTATATTGGTACAACAACAACGTTTATTCGTACTGTAAAATTATGAAGATGTATACATAATATATAAGATTTAATCTTAATGATATATAAGATTTAATAAATTAATGGAGAGATTAACACTGGTTTTGTGAAATGTCGAACGTAGCTTGATGTTGTACACTATCAAAGTTTTGTTTTTTAAGCTCAACTTTGTTTTTAGGCAGAATATTAAGTAACATTAACCTTCAGCGATTACTTTCAATATTGCTACCTCAGCAAACTGATATCACTATCATATTTAATGTCGTATAAGCATTAATCATAACTATTACAATTTCCTCAAATGTGATTGGTTCATAAACCTCTGTATTTTCTTGTCACTTACTTGTAAAGTTGTAATCGGGCAATGTAATCGGACAGTTTGTTGTAATCGGATAGTTTCATGAGCCAATCAAATGCACCAATCACATGATTATATTTCAATGCCAGGTTTGCATTGATAAAATTGTATTAACGATTTAGATTGATAAAGGGCCTATGTTCACGTTATTCCCTTAAATATTCGCATTTTGTTATGTTAAATTGTTCTCGGAAATTGTAATTGTTATGATTATAACTGATAATAGGACTTCGTGTCGTCCAATCTTGTCTGTAATTATACTCGTGATTGACCAATCGGACTCCCGCTACGCGGTCCTCTGATTTTGTTAATCATTCGTATGATTACAAACCGAACGGGACATCACTCATTCTTATTACCATTAATAATTAAAGATTGAAGTCCTTTACTCAGAGGAGGTTGGACACGGGCCGAAAAGCATCATGGGATGAATTTTCGTTTTCAGCGACACTCGTTCAGTTTCAAACGAACCTTCGAGCTGTGAGGACCTCGAGGAACTACAAATTTTCAGACTTTTAGCCGCCATGGAAGTACAAATCGGTCTAAATTGAAGGTTATGCGATTACTGTTGTATAGATACCATTTATTTTTACAACTGAATAACTTGAGGTATCATTCTACGCCGATCGAAAGACTTAATCGTGCACGGACTACAAATTTTAGCCACAACAAGCACAAATCGGCCTACATTGAAGTTGATAAGATTCCTCTTGTTACTTAGCAGGGTTTTAAGCCGGTTGATCGATCGAAAGACTTATTAAAGCAAGGCTGCATGAGGAATTCGAACCGAGGGATATTTTGTAACGAAAGCTGTAAGCTTAAATCACGGAATTACCAAGGTTGGTAACCACAACAATCGATCGTTGCATTTTATCGTCCTCTTGTCCGCTCTTGAGTTTCAATGTTATAATTTTGAAATACACGAAGGCAATTTTGTTGTACGGAATGCTGGATTTGTGTTGTTACGAAGTATATTGAGTACATAAATAAATAAATAATAAAACTGTAAAATCGTGTGAAACAACAAATATAATCAATGAAATCAACAATAAGTTTACATCATGTGAAACAACAAATAATCAATGAAATCATAATAAGGTTACACAGATTATTCCTTGTTAAAAAATTCAGGAGGAAAACATGATTTAAAAACCTAATGGAAATAAAGCAGTGACAAACATACATTTTTGCATCTGAATTCAAGAACCATCCTTCTAGAAAGAAATCCAATTCTGGCCATAAAGACCTGGTAGAAAATTGTGACTAGGAGGACCTCAGGCAAAAAGGAATTCAAACTTCTAGGCTTGAAAATGAAAATGCAGAGTGTTTTCAGGCACTCTACTCTAATTTGTGGTAAAACAATTCAAGGTACTAAAGGAACCATTTTCTCTTTGGGCCCTCTTACTTGGAATGTAATTAGAGCACAACAATCAGAACAACTATATGTTCTTTCACTTGAGCACAAGTCTTAGGTAATTTATAAAAAATGTGCAATTGCCTATCTCATAAGCAACCAGAATTTGGAAAGGTGGTTGCTTAGGAAGGATGGTTGCTTATGAAAGTCAAAGTACAACAATAATGAATGGTTGCTGAATGGGAGCAAACTGTAGTTGTTCCAATAATTTTAACAACTTTCCTATCAGACAGATAATTCTTAATGAGGTATTTGTGTAAACCATTAAACAATTCCCCCAAAATTTAAATGCCAATTAGTGGTAGAGCAAGGAAAGAAGTGTTGAAATGTTTTTATTTTTAAGCAGAACTATTTTCACTACAAGCTCCCTCATCCTACTTCATGGTTTTATTGAGTAATTAAAAAAGTAAATGAAGCCTTTTGAGAAGTTGGTACAGAAATGGGAAACAGAAACAGAATTTTCACCTGCTGGCTTACAGCCACCCCCCCCCCCCCCCCTCCACCCTTGCCATCCTTGATAATCATTCAAGGAATACCCAGGGGCATAGCTAGGGGGTCCGGGGGTGCCCATGACCCCCCCCCCCCCGCCCTTTTTGTGAGATAATTTTAGTAAAACACAGCGTGGATGCCAACATGACAATCTGGTAAGTACCCTGGGTGTGACACAGTGTGACACCCCCTTTGAAAAATCCTAGCTACACCCCTGCACACCATAGTTAAATAGAGTTGATCAGGAGCCCATTGATATTATAATAGAAAACAGTTAATAGTAATCAAAATAATTATAGCAATTCATAACTGATACAAAAGCTCCAACAAATATCCAGTGTGCCAAAATTTCCCCCAACTATGAAGGTTATTTGAGATTTTCTTTGTGGGTGTGCCAGGATTTCTGAAGGCGGTCAGACCAAATTCGAAGACAACCCGATCTATTCCGAAGATGTTCCAAAGAATTCAGAAGTTTCCATGGACCTCAGTCCTCCACTTTATAATATCCAGCTGTAATAATATTACATGTATTATTGTAATGTTCAGAATGATAAAAACCTACAAAAAGTGCTAAATTTTCATTAACATAACTATATTTTTAATTGGATCATGTGATCAGTTAAGGCTGATAGCTCAAATCTGTAAGTCAGGAGTGAGAAATTGCTCCAAAGGCATGAGTTGGTATGAGATTGGAGTTTTGGACTCGCAGGCATGAGACTTGGCAGGTATGTTCTATATATGCCACCATGCAGAACTTAAGTATAATAAGTTTTTATTGTCAACTGAAGACAAAAGTAAGCAACCCGAGGCTGCTGTGCATTTCTAGCAGGCTACTGTTAGAGCACAATCCATCAAATATCGGTATAGAAGATTATCAATATTTATCTTAGGAATCAACAAAGAAATACATTTAACAGACTGATTAAATCATTGATGCATTTTGTCTATTACAAGTTTAAAATTTTATTTATATAATATCACCTTATTATATATAATTATTTGCTAAAGTATGAAACAACTGACAATATGGGGGCTTACTCGATGACAATAATTCACAGTTCTCAACCCAATTGTGGATCTCAAGAGCTTTGGATTTTTGCTAAGAGCAGGGCTTATTACAAGACATGATAATGACAGACCAAAATCCTCACTGCCATGCCTCAGTTTAAGCCCCAATATTTTGGGCCAAGCAATAAAAATGTAATTCTTGTTTGGCTGCTATTTTCAGGAAAAAGAGCAGACTGAATGGCTCCACATTTTGCTGTTGAACCTAGAAAAGGAATAGACTTCATTAGGAAGCCACTCCAATAATTATAATATGAAAAGAAACCAATAACAAACATATAAGCCTTAAGTTATTAAGGTTATAAAAGCTCATATATAAATTGCAATGTTCAACTCTCATGATTAGAGTGTAGATATGAATTAAATATCATGTTTTTCCTCAGAAGACGGAAACTTTGATCTCAAAAGGTCGAAGCAACCTTAGAAATTACAGTACGCACACTTGCGATAGCCTGCGAAAATGACTGAACTTTAATCGCAAATAACAGAAAATTGGTAAGAGGTACGATGTGGTACGACGTCCTAAATTAAAAGAATAACTTTTTCTACAAAAGATGGTGCGATTTTCGTGGCTAGAACCCAGACGATATAGCGTTGGTTGACTACACAACGTGGACGAAAGCCGCCATATTGGACCGGCTTGCGAGGAAGCCTAATAATAGCGAATTCTACTACAAAAGTTGTAATATAAACAAGTAAATACAAAAAGTAGCAACACACCTTTCATGAAAACTCCTTTACTGGAAAAAGCGGACTTCATATTTGAAGAAAAACACACTAAAAAACCATGAAATGTTGCGTGGAGAAATTCTCGCAGAAAAGACTGTGAATGAATACGTTGATCTGATTGGTCGACTACTCCTACCAGGATAGCTTTCGGCCCGTGTCCAACCTCCTCTGTCCTTTACTATTATTTGCCACTATTCGCTCCAGTCCCTTACAGAGCGAGTATAAATAACAGCTGTGCATCTAATTTCGGCCCAGTTCAAGTAAGAATCCTTTGGTGCGGATGCTGTTACCTTCGTGTTCTCACCATGTCCGGCGAGCAAGCTCCCGTGGCGGAGGTAGTTCCAGATAGTTCAAGCGCTTCTTCAGTCAGCTCAAGCGCCTCAACCAGGCCCAGCTAACCAGAACCGTTATACTGGTAAACTTTTCTTTAGTATTTGTCCGGCTTTTCAGCCGTTTCATCGCTTGTTCCCCCGCGGCTCCACATGCTCGCCGGTTTTTATCTCCTCACCCTGCTCCTTGTCCCTTATCCGTTAGCCTCGTTTCTTTCTAAAGTTTTTCGCTTCCCTACAGCTTTTATGGAATTTACACGCTTTTATATTTGGTTGTTGAGCTATTTATAGCTTTGCGTGCTTCGCTTCGCAAACACCGGGTTTGTGCAGTACTCTTCCCTCGGTCCCCCCCCCCCCCCCCCCCCCCCTTTCAGTTTGTACACTTATTATGTTTGTACGTTTATTTTTTTTGCGTATTTTGCCTCATAAACATCGGGTTTGTGCAGTGCTTTTCCCTCATTTCCCATTTTGTTATGCGTACTTTGCCTCGCAAACATTTTTTTTTTAAATTTATTTACAGGTTTACAACGAAGCGTTAATTACATACTTTTCATACAATAAAGAAACTACTTACACTAGTTACTTTACAATAATACAAGAAAGAAAAAAAAGTACACTAACAGCTCGAAAGAACTTAACAGAAGCGCTCCTGGGTGGAAAGCCTTGGGCCAAAAAATTTATATTAAAAATATTGAAATTGAGAAAATATGTCGTTTTTTTTTTTCTTTGGGGGGTGGGGGGCTCGTTTTGTCCGTTTTAGTTCATAAAAAGGACGCAAACAACTCCCATTTTTTTGAATTGGTTGTTTGGGTGTTCTCAATTTTATAGATATGCTTAAGATAACCAAGGAAGTCATTCAGTTTTGGAGTACAGTCTTTAAGTCTACAAATCCAAATAAAATATTTGGCAGTTAGAAGGCAAAAATTGATTTGGAGGTTATTCTTAGATTTATCTGGTCTCAGACCCAGCGCGATATCTACTTGAAAACATTCATTAGTAATTTGACAAGACTGTAGCCACGAAAAAACACTGTTCCAAAAACCTTGAATCTTCTCGCATTTCCAAAAGAGGTGCAACAAGTTTTCTGCTTCGGATTGGCAGAAAGTGCATTTTTCATTGTCGACAACACCTATTGTTTTAAGGAAACTATTGGTTGACAAGCGTCGATGTAAAAATTTAAAATTAAAGGTTACAAGTTTTGAGCTCTTTGTGCATTGTAAGGACAATTGGTAAGCTGCTCTCCAGTTGACCGTTTGATTTGGAGGAAGGTTAATGTCATTGTGCCATTTTTCTTGTGACGAGTGAGGTTGCTCACATTTGAATGATATTAACTTCTTATATACAAGTCTAGATGGCTTTGCGCACTCAATAAATTTCGTAAACAGACATTCGTGTTTATGTTGATTCCCCTTATTACGAAGGCGATTGATTGCAGTTACTATTCCAAAGTAAGTAAGAGGTCGTACTTGCAGATTATACTTGTTTTGGAAGTCAATCCAGGTAAGTAGATGCGAGGAGCTATCCATTAGATGCTTAACCTTTGTTACCCCTTTAGCATACCAATCTTTGTAGAAAACGGGTCTATTTTCAATTCGTATCAGTGAATTATACCACAAAGACGACGACAAAAGGTGATCATCCGATGTTACCGTACCCTCAAAAAAAGCCTCGCTCCAGATTTCAAGGATTTCCTTAACAAAGGGGCAAGATATATTGGTTAAGCTTATGGCGTCTTTTTTATGCAAATTACCCCTTAGTATTACATCTCCTCCATATTGGTGAAGATCCAAATCAAAAAAGATTTTCCAGTTGCCGCGGTTTTCAATATCTAGGTACTTTTGGATCCAAGTGGCTTTTAACGATTTGTTGAAAGAAAAAATATCAATCATTTTGATTCCTCCTTCTGAGTAATCGTTTATCACAACATTTCGCTTTATTCTATCACCCTTGCCACTCCAAAGAAAGTCATAAAACATCAAGTTTATTTCTTTCAAAACACTATGGTTTCTTTTTAGAGGAGAAAGAATGTATACTAGTTGCGACGCTACAAGGCTTTTCAACACCGTGACTTTCCCCAAAAGGCTGAGTCTTCGAAATTTCCAGCAGCGTAAGATCGCCCTTACTTTTTCTAACTTTTCATTGTAGTTTTGGGACACTGTTATTATTGGATTTGTTGACAACCACACCCCAAGAAGCCTGACCTTTTCTTTTGGCCATTTAAAATTCCATTCAGGGCAGAGCCTAAGCACTGAATTCGTTTTTGAACCGATCCATAAAGCCTCCGTTTTTCTACTATTGAGTCTGAGGCCAGAAATCTTGCCAAAGCTATCCAAAAACTTTAAGGACTCTTTCAGTGATTTTTCGGAACCGTCTAAGACTAGTGTTGTGTCATCTGCATATTGACTCAATTTAATTTCAGTACCATTTACAACTATACCCCTAATTTCCTTGCTTTTGCGAAAGGCTTCAGCCATTATCTCTGCTGCAAGAATAAATAAATAGGGCGACAGAGGGAAAACATTGGGTTGGTGCAGTGCTTTTCCCTCGGGTCCCTTTTTAGTTTGTACGCTTGTTTGTGACGTTTTGATATATGCGTTCTTTGCCTCACAAACACCTGGTTTGTGCAGTGCTTTTGAAGTTTCTACGCCTTTATTTGTCACGTTTTGTTATGTGTACTTTGCCTCGCAAACATCGGGTCTGTGCAGTGCTTTTGAAGTTTTTACGCCTATATTTGTGACGTTTTGTTATGCGTATTTTGCCTCACAAACATCGGGTTTGTGAGGTGTTTTTGAAGTTAATGTACGCCTTTATTTTTGACGTTTTGTTAATATGCGTACTTTGTCTCACAAACATCGGGTTTGTGCAGTGCTTTTGAAGTTTGTACGCCTTTATTTGTCACGTTTTGTTATGCGTACTTTGCCTCACAAACATCGGGTATGAGAGGTGCTTTTGAAGTTAATGTACGCCTTTATTTGTTAATATGCGTACTTTGCCTAACGAACATCGGGTTTGTGCAGTGCTTTTGAAGTTTGTACTTCTTATTTGTCACGTTTTGTTATGCGTACTTTGCCTCACAAACATCGGGTTTGTGCAGTGCTTTTGAAGTTTGTACGCCTTTATTATGCGTACTTTGCCTCACAAACACCGGGTTTGTGCTGTGCTTTTGAAGTTTGTACGCCTTTATTATGCGTACTTTGCCTCACAAGCATCGGGTTTGTGCAGTGCCTTTGAAGTTTGTACGCCTTTATTTGTTACGTTTTGTTATGCGTACTTTGCTTCACAAGCATCGGGTTTGTGCAGTGCTTTTTGAAGTTTGTACGCCTTTATTATGCGTACTTTGCCACGCAAACATCGGGTTTGTGCAGTGCCTTTGAAGTTTGTACGCCTTTATTTGTCACGTTCTGTTATGCGTACTTTGCCTCACAAGCATCGGGTTTGTGCAGTGCTTTTGAAGTTGTACGCCTTTATTTATCACGTTTTGTTATGCGTACTTTGCCTCACAAACATCGGGTTTGTGCGGTGCTTTTGAAGTTTGTACGCCTTTATTTGTGACGTTTTGTTAAGCGTACTTTTCCTCGCAAACATCGGGTTTGTGTAGTGCTTTTGAAGTTTGTACGCCTTTATTTGTCACGTTTTGTTATGCGTACTTTGCCTCGCAAACATCACGTTTGTGCAGTGCCTTTGAAGTTTGTACGCCTTTATTTGTCATGTTCTGTTATGCGTACTTTGCCTCACAAACATTGGGTTTGTACAGTGCCTTTGAAGTTTGTACGCCTTTATTTCTCACGTTTTGTTATGCGTACTTTGCCTCAGTCCCAAACATCGGGTGTGTGCAGTGCCTTTGACGTTTGAACGCCTTTATTTCTCACGTTTTGTTATGCGTACTTTGCCTCAGTCCCAAACATCGGGTTTGTGCAGTGCTTTTGACGTTTGTACGCTTTTTTTGTCACGTTTTGTTTTGCGTACTTTGCCTCACAAACATCGGGTTTGTGCAGTGCCTTTAAGTTTTTACGCCTTTATTTGTGACGTTTTGTTATGCGTACTTTGCCTCGCAAACATCGGGTTTGTGCAGTGCCTTTGAAGTTTGTACGCCTTTATTTGTCACGTTTTGTCATGCGTACTTTGCCGCACGAACATTGGTTTGTGCATAGGGAACCCACGCGTTTATCAAGAATGATCATAGAATAAAGTTACAAATGGACTTACGTGATGTAGTGTTTCATTCCAAATGTGCCGTTACTTTTGTGCTGTTGAATAACCGGTGTTGAATAACTGAAATCAGTTTCTGCCGGGATTTTTAGCAGCTACAACGGTCTGATCAATTTCGAAACGATCGTGTCTGTATTTTTTTTAATGGTCTCGCATTTCACCGTCTGTTATTAAATTTTAACTTGTCAGCCATCATGCGGGATGGTTTCGTATTTCGGCGTCATGCGGCATATCACGTAACCGATTGTTATTAATTAAATTAAGAGTTTAAATTTTTTAACGGTTAAGAGAGAGAGAGAGAGTGACAAGGGTCGAAACTCCAGAGCTTGTATCGACATATCAGTGACTGAACTTGAGTGGACCACGTCGCCCACGCAATGCGCGAGGTACTCGAAAGCTCCAGGGTTAGCACTCTTCCTAACAAGTACGACTTGCCCGTACCAGCTTCTCCTGTGATAAAGGCATTATGCTCCTGAAGAATTAGATCTAACGCGTTCTGTTGGCACAAATTTAGGACCCTGTGATAACACAAAAAATCTTTGAGATAATGCCTGGTTTTGATAGATTTGAAACGCGACAGGAAAGACAAGATATTGAAAAATTCCACTTACATTTTTACTCCCGAGGATGTATTTGTGGTCACATTTCAAAAACGGTGGCGAACTCTAACTTGGATATTCTGTTATAGACGATTTTAAATCGAGTATTTGAACGCAGAGCGTGCACCAAGAAGGAAGAGGAAAATAAATTACACGCGAGACAACCAGGAACATAGCGCAACAAATATTCTGGCATGTATTTAGCGCGTGGAAAACGTCACTTGAACAAAAGATATTGATTGATAAACACAACGCCACACCGTGTAGGGCAACTTCCGGTCCACTCAAGTTAAGTCATTGATACTACGATAAAGGAGCTAAAGATTTTTGTTTATTTCACTAGTGAATAACGTGTTTTCCACGGAAAATAAACGCTCTGACATCAACTTCAACCTTTCAGATGCTACTCAGTGTGGTTTACGGCCTAATTCCGACGGTTAAGAGGCGGAACAGCTTCCGAAGAAATTTGTCCTCAAATGAGTTTCGTCCCTTGTCAATTTTCTCTTCTCCCTATTTCCAGACGCCGAAATACGAAACCATCCAGCATGATGGCTGACAAGTTAAAATTTAATAACAGACGGTGAAATGTGAGACCATTCAAAAAATTACAGACACGATCGTTTCGAAATTGATCGGACCGTTGTAGCTGCTAAAAATCCCGGCAGAAACTGATTTCAGTTATTCAACACCGGTTATTCAACAGCACAAAAGTAACGGCACATTTGGAATGAAACACTACATCACGTAAGTCCATTTGTAACTTTATTCTATGATCATTCTTGATAAACGCGTGGGTTCCCTATGGTTTGTGCAGTGCGTTTGGAGTTTGTACGCCTTTATTATGCGTGCTTTGCTTCACGAACGTCGGTTTGTGCAGTGCTTTGAAGTTTTGTACGCCTTTATTATGCGTACTTTGCCTCACAAAAATCGCGTTTGTGCAGTGCCTTTGAAGTTTGTACGCCTTTATGTGTCACGTTGTTACTGTGAGTACTTTGCCTCACAAATATCTGGTTTGTGTAGTGCTTTCGAGGTTTATACGCCTTTATCTGTCAAGTTTTTGTTATTAGTAATTTGCCTTGCAGACATCGAGTCTGTGCCATGCTTCGCTCAGTTCCGTTGAAGTTTGTATACGTTGGTTTTTATTACCCTGGGTCTGCTTGTTCCTGTATTTATTTTTATGTTTTAAATTTTGCAGATTCGTTATTTTTCATGTCATTGGCATCCTATTGTTTCCTTTTCTATAGTGTTGTTGCCAGTTCTACCCGGTTTAGCACTCTTTTATTGTGCGTTCCGCCTTTATTAGTGGATTTTATGGTTCGTGTGTTTATCTTGGTGTTAAACTCGAAGTTTACATACTTCGGGTAGTTATCCGTATTCTTTTCCGTTTACTCTTTATTTCCCTGTCATTTGCGGAGTTTGTTTCGTTCCGCGCCCTCTCCCGCGCCATTTATCTCGATTCCTTATTTTCCCATGGTAGCCTGAAAGGGTGTCTAATGCCCTAGTCGGATTACTGACGCTCAGGTTGCCATCCCTTGGGTGGGTTCTCTCGCAGGTTTCCCGCGCACAATCGTTTACGTTTTCCTCGACATTATATCCTGTTCACCACTCAAGGGCTGGCAGCCTTTATATCATATATATTTGTCATGTACAGAGTATTACCGTCCTTTTCAATTGCAGAGCTTTGCTTTGTCCTCTGCTTATGCTACTTAAAGACACCCTCAAAAGAGTTTTATAGTTTTCTGATTTCTTGGCCGGGAGACAAGATGTTTTCTCTGCCACGCCTAGGATATGTCACTTTCTGGCTTGCAAAGGCTCCCGGAAAAAGACGCAGGTCCACATCACTTCTATGTCCTCCTCTAGAAGGCCTAAAATTCATATCCGTGGTTACCCTGTTCACCTATCCTGTTCCGCGCCTTCTGCCGCGCTATTAGTTTCGCTCCCCTTTTCCCATGATAGCCAAGGGTGTCTAATGCCCTAGTCGGATTACTGACGCTCAGGTTGCCATCCCTTGGGTGGGTCTCTCGCGCACAATCGTTTGCGTTTTCCCCAACACTATGCCCTGTTCACCACTCAAGGGCTGGCAGCCTTTATATTGTATATATTTGCCATGTAAGAAGCCGTCTTTACCAATTGCAGAGCATCCCTTTGTCCTCCGCTTATGCTAATCAAAGACTCCCTTAAAGGAGTTTTTTAGTTTTTGAGTTCTTTGCCGGGATGCAAGATGTTTTCTGCCACGCGTATTGAGCAGATTAGGAACTCTACTTTACAGCATTACAGTCCCGCCTCCGTTACTATCTGCAAGACGCTCAAATTTACGAGGGTAAACTCTGCACAGCTTTAGAGCCGGGGTGGCTATTTCTTTAGCCTTCACTCTAGACGCTATGCCTCATTTTGGTTGGTGCCATGCTTCAGCTCCTACCGCATCCTATAACATGAATGCTGCACAAGACCTTCGTTTTACAGGACCATCGGAGTTGCTGTCTCGCCATGTCTCCTTTAGATTTGGGTGGTTGGATGGGATTTTCTGGTTTGGGGTTTTAGGTTTGAGTATTGGCAAGTGTCTCGGGTTATTTGGTGTTAGGCCATTGTAACGTTTGACATCTGGGCACGGTCGCATATCTCCCTCTCTTATTAAGCAAGCGTGAAAGGGACTGTCGCGAATAGTATGCTATTCGCTCCAGTCCCTTACAGAGCGAGTATAAATAAGAGCTGTGCATCTAATTTCGGCTCAATTCAAGTAAGAATCCTCCAGTTGTTGGCAGCCGTACTTGTTATCTCTCTCTTTCGCGCTTGCCTCCTATGCCTCTGTGCTTTTCTTTCCCCTCCCTCCCTTTCCCTATCCGTTTTCACTTCCTACTCTCCCAAGCACGGTCGCATATCTCCATCTCTTATTAAGCAGGCGTGAAAGGGACTGTCGCGAGAGACTTACGAACGAGATTGTGCGTGGGAAACTGGACATTTAGGTCAGCAGGTCTCGACCTTAATAAACAGGGTGTGTCATTAACAAAGTAGTGCATTCTTTACAGACAGTCATTGAAATACTCGACACAAAGGCTAGTCTGTTTCAACTTTATATTATTTAGATGCTTTTGGTGTTGAAGTGGAGACTATGATTAGAATAAGTGAGGCATTTAGAACAGATAGCACCATTTATGATATCTCTTAGTTAGTATGCGCGCTGTGATTGGTCAATTTAGCGGGCGTATTTTTCAGTACGGTCCGCTAAATTTCAGAGTCCCAGCATCGGCCTAGCATACGCATACAAAAGTTGTTTTCTACATTAAAAATTATCAAGAGGAAACGTTTGGAGCTAAATGGGTTAACTATGTCAGGTTACAAAAATTCCCCGATGAAATTAAGCTATAACTTTAGCAAAAAACTGATTAGCCGTGAATCAATAAGCATTGACAATTTTCTCAAGTAAGCTTACATGCTTATTGTTTTGATATTTAGCTTTTTTAGGGTGTAAGTTATAAAAACTCGAGTAACTCGGCAAATTCGTGACTAACAATTTAATTTAGCATTGAGAGTACCTTTCTTCATAACAAGACGTCTCTATAAAAAAAAAGCTGCAAAACAACTTGAAACGGCTTCCATCGGCAAACTGATGTATCATATAAGCTTAAATTAACTTATTAGTTTGATCAAGTTCTTGTCTGGTTATAAACTTAAGTTCAGAGTTATCGTTTGTGGCAGTGGCTCTAATAAGAACAAACTTGAAGCTACAGATGATAATAAATAAAAGTTTTGAAACTGACATGTTAAAAATTTTATAAAAAGTTTAAAAGTTTATCTAAATTTTCGGTCGCTCACTGCGGCCTTCATCAGAGAATGAATGTTCTTTTTGTGGGAAACAAGTTATTTAAAATCCTTGACAATTGGTAGGTATACTCTTGGGAATGGCTTCCGTTCGTTGACACGACACTGAAGCTACAGAATTACGCTAAAAGTGTACTTTGATTCCTCAGCGAAATATTTGCCCTTGCAATGGATTCCATGAAAACAATTTTTGTGTATTCGCAAATACGCTCTAGATCTTGATGCAGCTCACGCTGAAAATTTGTCAGGGGCGATTGAAATTCAAACTCATCCATACACAAAGTTCAGCATGAAGCCACTAAAACACACAAAAAGCCACAAACAACTTGCAGTGATTTCATGACAAGATATTTTCAGTGTCCTTTAAGAAGTTTGAGAGTTTCTTCATTCACCGCTGTAGACCGAAGTGCTGCCACATTTTCCCGTTTAACACGTTTGTTTTGGCATAGTTTTCAAGTTCGTGCCATTTAAGTTTATTGCGGCTTTGTTATGTTTTCATGGTGGTTTTTGTCATTGCTTTTGTCGTCGCCCTTTGCGTATCCTTTTCTCGGCGTTTGTTTAGCATCGTTACTGAGTTTATTTTCGTTCAGGTAGCATTACGGGGTACTTCGCCGTGGAATTCTAAGGGTTTGCCGCCGGGGTACGGCTTATTTGCGCATTGTTTAGGAATATTCCACTCAAATCCCACCGGTGAAGACTGATCAGTGTAATGAGTTATTAAAATGCATGAGTATCCCACCGGTGAAGACTGTTGGTGCGGTGAGTTATTATGAGTATCCCACCGGTGAAGACTGCTTAGTGCAGTGAGTTATTATGAGTATCCCACCGGTGAAGACTGCTTAGTGCAGTGAGTTATTATGAGTATCCCACCGGTGAAGACTGCTTAGTGCAGTGAGTTATTATGAGCATCCCACCGGTAAAGACTGTTGGTGCAGTGAGTTATTATGGGTATCCCACCGATGAAGACTGATCAGTGCGATGGCTTATTTAATGGATACGCCACCCATGCTCACTGCAGCAAATTACTGAAATGGGTATGCCACCGGCGAAGACTGATCGGTGCAGTTAATGATTTAAACGAGGAGGCCGCCGTTGACGACTGCTCAGTGCAGTAAATTTCTGAAATGTGTATCCCACCGGTGGAAATTGATCCGTGAAGTAAATTATTGAAATGAGCATCCTACCACTTATAACTCCTCGGTGCGGTGAGTTATCATCATGTCACCGGTCATGCGTCGGCACGTGACTCACCCGTCTGCGATGTTTTATAAGTGTTACGTTATAAAATTCCATCTAACAGCGCAAACATATTCGCTAGTGAAAGTTCCATATAACAGCGCAAGCATATTCGCTCGGGGAGGTTCGGTATAACAGCGTAAACAAATTCGTTCGCGAAAGTTCCATTAAACAGCGTAAACATATTCGCTCGTGAAAGTTCCATCTAACAGCGTAAACATATTCGCTTGCGAAAGTTCCATTAAACAGCGTAAACAAATTCGCTCGTGAAAATTCCATCCAACAGCGTAAATATATTCGCTCGTGACAGTTCCATGTAACAGCGTAAACATATTCGCTCGTGGAAGTTCCGTCATAGCGTAAACATATTCGCTCGGGAAAGTTCCATTAAACAGCGTAAACATATTCGCTCGTGAAAATTCCATCTAACAGCGTAAACATATTCGCTCGTGAAAATTTTATCTAGCAGCGTAAACGTATTCGCTCGAGAAAGTTCCATAAAACAGCGTAAACATATTCGCTCATGGAAGTTCCGTCTAACAGTGTAAACATATTCGCTAGTGAAAAGTTCCACCGAACAGCGCAAACATCTGAAACATATTCGCTAGTAAAAATTCCATAAGAGCGCAAACACATTCGCTCCGTGAAAAAATTCCATTACACAGCGTGAACATATGAGCTAATAAAAAAATTGTACGAAACAAGGCCAAAAGTAAGAAGCTACAAGAATGCGAGCGAAAAACTCCTAGCTAGTAACAAACCTAAAGGCTTGCGGACCACAAGGGAAAGTACAATTCCCGACCTAACATAGAGAAAAGCGAATGGCACACTTACCGGGAATGACTGGGACTTGTGCCATGGTAGCTAATCCTCCCCGAGCGCCATGGAAAGGACTTTTGAGGTTATGAAGGACTGATCGCACCAGAATAAGATTATATAGCCAACAACGTGCCGGAGGTTGCGCAACCCATTCCCACGCTACTATTCTTGGGGTTTAAAGTTACGTAATATGTTGAACTTCGCCATTGTTGAAGGAATCTCCGGTGAGAATAGTGTAGGTAACTGTTTCATAGGTTTAGTAAAATCACTCTATGAAACACCTCCACTTACACTTTCTGGGAGAGGAAAAGGGAGGTGCGGCAGGTGGGGGGGAGTGGCGTGCTACCCTTATGGGCAAATATTTAAGCCCCATGAAGCAGAATCATTTTTCCCTTTGGGCACCAAAATATTTCATTACCCAAAGAGCCAAAATGTATAACGCCCCTATTTTAGAATTAATCTCAATGCGCCACTGATGACAACTTTTATTAATCCGAAAGTACAATGCATCGTCCTCGCCCGCACTTCCTAACCTTTGGTTATTACTAGTAATAATAATAATAATAATAATAACACATTTCTATAGCGCCTTTTTTCAAAGGCGCTAATTCCATTCAAAATACACTAAAAATATCATCTAAAATCTGCAATGTTAAGTTTAAAAGCTCGCTTAAAACAGAAAAACAAATTATTTACAAGTAAGATGTTCTTAAAAGCCAAAAACGTTACAAACAAAAATCTACAAAGTAAGTTTTAAAACTTCGTTTAAAAAGTAAGGTTTTAAGTTTACGTTTAAAAATGTCAATAGTTTCCGCATTCTTAATATGTTCAGGTAAGATTCCAAAATGTGCCAAATGTTTCGCAAGATTTAGTTTGGAATGCAACAATTAGTGAAATGCGTACTTGCAGAATTCAATGACTGTAATTTAATACTCGTGTGAACGGTCAACGGTCTACGGTCTACAAAGAGAAATAAGAAGTTATGTCATCTTTATTTGTTATCAAATGTAGACCGTCGAAAACATGTAGACCGTGGGAAAATTTTTATGAAACGAAATTGAGCGCCTTTTCTTAGTAGAAATGTATTATGAGAATAATTTTATATTGTTTCCATTTTTCTATAAATATATAATAAAAGCCGAAAACAAGGTTTCTTTTGGGAAGAATGTTTTCATTCCCTTATACTGTCACGAAAGCGTGACATGTAAAAGCGCGAAATTACTGTAATAATTGGAACCATTATTGCCACTAATAGCAACGCACTGACCGTTACAGTATTTTACAGCACAACATTTGATCTTTTCTCTTTCTATTGATACCTTTTAATCATATATTACGTGCCGGTTCCTCTTGCTATTAGTGTTTTAATTGAACTACTATTCAGACAAGCAATTGCAAAAAGAGTTGAGACATTGTGTACTGTAGTTTATATTTCCAGGCTATCGTGGTTTTCAACAAATCCCCACCCCCTCCCCCTTTTATCAATGTTGTACCAGACCAAAAATGCCATTCAAACTAACAGTCATCAACATTGAAAGGGGGAGGGGGTCAGTAGCACATGGTATTGATTTGATTTGTGTTACGCGGTCGCTTTTATACGGAATGAACATTTCTTTTTGAAAAGTGTCTCAACCTTTTTGCAGCTGCTTGTTGTCCTTAAGGTAAATTAAACATGGATTAATAAATATGTACCTATATTCTTCGAAATAAAACCAGCAGCCAAACTTTGGCTTTGCGCAAACCTCTCATTTCATATTGAGGCCCTTTAAATCGACTTCCTTCGATATAGTCTAGAATGTGGCCAAGTTACAAAACATTCGTCGGAACAGAAACGCTGCCACCTGAAATGCCGTCAACTTTGGAGCTTATTTCTCGTGGGAGTAATTGCATGCAGGTCGCAGATGAACGCATTTTGCATTTCGAGTGAGTCACCTTAAATCCGATTATGTCAATTATTTTTGCTTTTGGTGTAATTGTTGCATTCCTTTGCCTTTTCTTTATATTACAGATTAGGATGATTTATTTAAAGACACAATAGGAACATTATATGAATGCGATATATCGCTACTAATGTATGCTGTTAACAATTTCGACCACCTTGAGACATGGAAGCCCATCCAAAATAGCTATTTTGACTGTGAAAAAGATCGCGTAACAGCGATATATCGCATTCGTATATATGTTAGGCCCGTAGGGAATACAGTGGGTGTGCGACTAATGCGACTGCACCCCTTCCTCCACCCCCTTCCTGCCCCGCGCACCGAAGGTACATTGTTATTTTCAAGCGTAAATGGCGGCTGCTCAAAAGTGTTATGTGATTTTGTAAAGCGGTTCATTACTTATAATGACAAGGTATGTTCAATTTGCTCCAAGAAACGCAATCTAACGTTATTCTACTGTAAAGACAACGGGGTAGAATGGGAGCAGCACCTTTTCGGTGCGAATAATGAGCCATTGTTGGACACGTGTTGAACGCTGGAAACTGTTAAACTCACTTTCCCGTTTCAGTTATACAATACAAGGTAAGATAGACGGACTAAAAATGGCTCAAATATGGTAAAAACACAGTATACACATATACTAAACAACACCAATAAGCGTTTCATCGACTTCATTATTCGGCGATCTTGATTTTATATATATGCTTACGTTCAGTGCGAAATTCCATGCAATGTCTCATACTTTCAAATATCATTCTCAAACATAGAGGAAGTCTGACAACCGTGAAGAAGGTTTGGATATGTGATACTTTTTATCATAACATTTGGTGAAGTTTTGCTTTGAATTTCTCCAAGAATAGTTAATGTTTTTTACATCAAACACTGGAAAGAGTGTTGCATCTGGTATCCAAATACTTTGAAGTGGGACACAAAATGATTAGGCTGCGCCTCGTTTTTCAACCCACTTCTCGGTATTTGGATATCCTGAAGAAACACTTCTCCTCCTGTTTGATATATTACTTGATTATGCTTGATTATGCTTGGGTCTCCTGTGATGACACATTGGTTTTGACTACTTTTCTTTTCAAGGAGTAAAGTTTGACAAAAAGATCATGTTTTACTAATTTTGCACTTTAGTGCCTTATAGCATTGCCGTGAAATGCGATCCGTCAATATAAAAACAATCCTGGGACGCGTCCCTCGATTTTTATATTATCTGTAAATTTTGGGCGGAATCCGCCACCAGACGGCCAAGATATACACATTTATTTTACATTAAAAGCGCTAGCAAATTTTGCCTTGCAAATTTATACATTGCTAGGTATCACCCGAAACCTTAAGTTCATGCGGAGTTGATTTGACAAAATGCCACATGTATAAATGTAAACTAGTAAAGGTTTTTTTTCATCTGGTAAAAGTATTGATTGGTAGTCATTTAACTGACTTGAGAAACAGCGTCTTATATTTTTCACAGCAGGTCCTGAAGTCAAAATTGGGTTTACGGGCACTAACAATTAAGAAACGACCTCGACAAGGCTCATTTTTTAACATCCCCCCTGAAGTTTTACTCGCATTCAAAGGGGAGTCAAGAGAATTGCTCTTAAATCTCCTGAGGCCAGCAAGAAGGGCCCTACTAATCGGGGCGCCGATTAATTCTAACCAAGGATTAAAAGTTAACCGAGGATTTCATTTCTCCGATAAAAACGTTTTCTTAAAAGCTAATTTTTAGTTAAAGAAAACTGAAGGGCAAAAAAAATTTGGAACAACTTCCAATGATTAGTTATTTAACTGAATTCAAAGTTGACGCTAATCCTGGGTTAGCTTAATCTTGCTTTGAAAAACCCGGCCCAGAAGTACGGAGCTTTAGGCGATAGTACTTATCAAGCTTACATGTAATACAACAACGTGTTAAAGGGACACTCTCCCAGCTGATATACCGTGTGTTCATTATTATGTCCAGGAGCCTGCTTTATGCTTGCTTTACTATCTTGAAAAAGCAAGAAACAATCGTCAAAAGTGATGAAAGCAAAGAATTATTAACTAAAGAGACAAAATTACGGTTAAACAGTCAAAATTCCACGAGAATGACAATTTTGATTTCTCGACCGCCTGTCACCAAATCAGTCCTGCACTTTTTCTAAAAACTACTGCTTCTGTTTTGCTCAGTAACATCTTTTTATCCAATTAAGTTGTATATGGTGTCATTTAGCGATATCGTATAGAAATAAGGCAAGCAAAGTTTAAGTCGCGAGAAGCGAATTTTTTCGCCTTGTTGCAGTGGACAAATAACAAATAGCCATTGAATTCTTACACTAAACTCAGTATGATTTAAACTCAACTCAACCTTTAAAGTTACAACTTAATGTTATTAACTTCATCAATGTTAAGTAAATAACTGCCCAACTTCACATTGGCGGACCGATATCGACCTGAATAAACAGAGTATCGTCCATAAGGTAGCGCCTTGTTTGCAGTTTATCGTAAGATACACGCCACACTACTGCTTCGTTGGCTCTCCTATTATAAATGGCAAAAGAGCTGACAACGTTGTTTTCCCTCAACTCTGGATTTTCTTGTTGATCAATCAGAGTATAAGTTACTTTTCTGTGGAAAGGCCAGGGTAATATGGCATCGTATTTACTTTTCATCACAACGATATAGATCAAGAGGTGATTGGCTTGGTCATCAGCAGCATTGATTAAAACTTTTAATCTGTAGCCAAAACGTCCTGTAAAGAACGAATTACTTTTTATTGTCTTGTGCCTCCAGCCCTGCGCTCGCCTCCACTTTTTACTGAAATTGTTAATCTTCCAAGTAAATAGCGTGTTTCCATTTTCTTGATCTGTTCTTTCTTTTAGTTTTAACTCCGTTTGAAGTGCCTCCACTTTCCGCTCCAGGTTTTCATTCGTGTTGCTTAGCGCTAGCTGGGTTAATTCTAACTGACTTTGTGTGTCGTTCATCTGAGCTTGTGTTTTATTTAACTGATCTTGAGTTTCTTTTAACTGAACTTGTGTGTTATTCAATTTCACACAAGCAAAGTCAAGGTGCTCACGCGTGGCAGAACAAAGATGAGATTTTAAGCTTTTCCGTTGAACCTACAGAAAAACACGGAAAGTGGGAAGTATTGGCATCATTTTACGATTTTACAACGTATACAATCGCATCTATTATAATATACAAAACGAGTCTTTGATTGCAGACAGAAAGATAACCAGTAAGTTTAAATTTGATCAGTGTAAACAAGTCAACGCAAACCTTTTCTTTGCATCCCAGCTCAACATACAGACAAGAAACTAAGGTAAGTGTACAGTCATTTTCAATATGATTTTGAATCTGAAAGAAATCGATAAAGACTGACTAAGTTACGTTTTAACATGGAAACGTGACACTGAAAGACAATACTTAAGATAGGAAATCTGCTGCAGTTAAATACCAATTTTGCACAACTTTAGAATAGCTTCATGAATTATCTTTATCTCGTTTATATTTTCTGCAACTTTAAATAGCTTCAATTGGCCGTTTTGTGGAACAATTCAAAGTGAGTAACATTGCTCAAACAAAACGAGTGAATTCAAAAGTTTATAATCCCACGTATTCGTGACACTTATAAACACGAATTTAAATTTAAAATAACATTTTGGAAAAATAAAATAGATATTTGTTGTGAAACGGTGTCAAGAAAATTTCATCAACGACCTTTCGGACTTAGTCCTTCATCAGGTTGATGACCGTTGTTCTAATCGCGACTTATTTTCTCTTTAAAAATATAATAGCGCTCGCTAAGAAAATAGAGCATGAGCGCGCGCAGTTCAGAGGAAATGGAAAAGCATGTTGAGCCACATTTCACTTGCTTTCTTTTGAGATTGTTGAAATGCTCGGCCACTGGAAAACTGGGAGTGTTTTCTTGAACGCTTCGAAGGTGTTAACCAAAGCGTTCACGCAGGCTTCGACTGATTTCCCCGATGTATAAACGGACGAGAGTATCGCCGGCAGGAGATGCAATAAACCATGTTCCCTGATTGACAGATAAATTAATTGTCCATGGGTGGAGGTCCGACGTGATGTTTTGAAAGATCCGGCACCGGAGGCGTAGACATGTACAAGCGAAGGTACTAGGCTGTTCAAAATGTACCTGGATGTCTCTCAAATTTCGGTCGTGTCTACAAAAGACGACTTGCATGTGAATACTATCCCGCAGTCGCGAATAAAACAATGGTCATCAACCTGATGAAACGCTAAGTCAGAAACGTCGTTGGTGAAATTGTCTTACAATTTCCTAACAAATTATTATCATATTTTTCCAGTTCTTTATTTTTATTTCAAATGTTTATTATAGTTGAAGAAAGTTGGTGTGGAAAGGATTAGAAATTTTCTTTAACACATGAGAGGTTTTCATAAATTGGATGTTTGTTGACACGGGTTATAAATACCGTTTTCCGTTGATTCTTAAAAAAGTCCATGTTTGATACAAATAACAAAGAATGAAAAACGTCGTTGATGAAATTGTCTTACAATTTCCCAACAAATTATTATTATATTTTTCCAGTTCTTTATTTTTATTTCAAATGTTTATTATAGATGAAGAAATGTGGTGTGGAAAGGATTAGAAATTTTCTTTAACCCATGAGAGGTTTTCATAAATTGGATGTTTGTTAAGACGGGTTAAATACCGTTTTCCGTTGATTCTTAAAAAAGTCCATGTTTGATACAAATAACAAGGAATGATTTTTTTGTTTTCTCACATATGGAATAAAACTTTAACTGTCATAGGACCATTCCTTTGATCCCGAGGCTTAGGGAAATAAATAAGAAGAAGCAATTGAACCCGGCTCAATGTGATTTCTTTTTTAATATATCAAAAAAGGCATTCTTGGGTCAAATTCCGTTTTAACGAAGCTTAGAATGAGTTAAATAAAATCGCGATTTAAATCGATTCCAGTCATGTCAAACGGAATATTTCAATGTCGTGTCATAATGGTATACATGTATAAGCCGACCATTATAAGCTGACCACCTGTGAAACGGCCAACCTCTTTGAGCGGCCGCCTGCCCTTTCCCCGAGTTATAGGGTGGCCGCGTTATCATTAAGATTTGACTTTATAGCAAAGTATTAAAAGTATTTAACTCCTAAAACCGACTCGCTTAAAAACAGGTCTTAGATAGCCGTCGTTTAAAGAAATCCCCTCATATACTAAGCCTTCGAAATCATCTAATAGATAACTCGCCATGGGGATAGTAGAGCTTGATTTTCTCGATGATCGCAAGAACTTTGTCAGGTGTGACATCGATCACTGGGATTTGTCAAAGAAGAAATACACTGGTCGTCCAGGTTGGGTTTTGAGCGTGGAGTTAATCGCAGAAACCCAAACATGCGTCTCTTGGCTCCGTAAGGTCTCGTTATTAGTTAAGTACCATAGTTTTATCAAGTCTATGAAGACATCATACTAACACCACAGCCTATCACTGTCCACTTTACAGGCTTTAAGACAACAATGGCACTTACCATTTCCCTTGGAATTATATCACCACAGTTGTTGGAGCAGTTAACTGGAAACCTGTTGCACTTTCCAAGATGATCCTGCAAAAATGAGAGCCAATTGCTCACCACCTAATAATAACCTACGTACACCTGCATCTAATGATTATCTATTGACAAGGGGCAACGTCTTTTTAATACAACTAATATTTTTTACTGGTGCTTCCCTTTCGGTTTACACACTGGATACGCTCTGAAACTGACTTTTAAAAAACATGCTGTATTTAGCTCCTGATTTCCAGAAACTGTACCTGTATCAGTTCTTACTAGATAATTGATCAAGGTGTGTATAAATTAACTGTATATTTAAAGTTCTTAGAGACCATGGCACGTAATTGCCCAAGTGCAAACTTCTACGTGCGACCACCTCTCGTAAGCGACCGCCTCTTTTAAGCGACCACTTTTCCAAAAATACCAAGTTAGTGATTTTGATGCCACTACAGACGCAAACTGACTAATGTGTTACATTAGAACCTTCAATATGATACAATATTTGTGTTGATTGTGCTTTAATAATTGAAATTACTACAGGTTTATATGATTTCAAGTAAAGACCCCCTGTGGTCTGACCTCTCGAAAGCGACCACTCTGGCTTTGCATTTCGGATGATCCCTTTCGGGAGGTTCAACTGTAATACTTTCTTCTAATACCTGTTACATTCTTAATGAGGGACATTTGCATTACATTGTACTTCTTTTTCTTTAAAAAACAAAAGAGAAAATGAAAAAAAGTGGGAATGGCGGGAATTTACGATACTGGTTATATATTACACTTAGCATGATGGGTAAAATATAGCACAGGGTTTGCTACAAGATGTCTGACTGTGTTTCAATACATAACACAAACCAATAAAGAGTGCCTTATCTAACACTGTAACTTTATTTTATGTAATTGTCTAGCTCGCCGTTCTGAATTCTCTCAGCCACGTAACCGAAAATACGTGGTATGAAACTGACGTTTTATTGCTTAAATACAATTGAGCGGTTTAAATTTTCAACTGAGTATCAATTAAAAGTAATTTCGCAGTTGCTTTGGTTTTGCATTGTTATTAATACGCTTTCTCGTTTGCTTTTGTTTTCGTTTGCTTTAAAGCCATTTTCTCAACCAATCACAATTTAAACCAAAGCTAATTGTGAATGGCTCGCAACTTTTTCCCGCGCTTGGGAGCGGCTACATGTATTTGCTTCGAGTTCTGATTGGTTCATTGGATTGTCTGCGACTGTTTTGATTGGCCATAGTGATGACTTTGGTTTTCGTTTTAGGTCCCTAATGTGGAAACTCCTCTATCAACGCAATCAAAAAAGCCTTTCATTAATGAATCATTTTTACCTGGTTATGGCACTTCGGGTGTAGCTGTTTACAGTATTCACACTCGATGATCCTCCACTCGCACGTGTTTGACACGTGTTCCTCCAGATCTTTTCTCTTCAATGTTACGAGACAGTCTTTGTTGGTACAGGAAACTGCTTTAAAGGGGCAAGTTTCCAAGTGGATCTATTAATGACATAGACAATACGCGTGAATATTTAGGTAAATTTCGATGTATTTAAATTCTTAACTGACTCCAAGGCTGAAGGGTAATTAATTATCTATCCATCAACCTCAATATGATTTATTTTGTTTTATTCCCCTAAACTTCAGAGTCAGGTATGAATTTTAATATATCAAAGCTGGCCTATCAACGCACCTGAATCGCAAAACCTTCTCTGGAAACACTTATTCGTATGTTTGTTTTAATTCTTACCTCTTTTGTCCTCAATTCACCAGTCCATTTGCAGTCCTTATTTGGACATTTTATTGCAAGGGAAATAATTTTTCTCTTAGTCGCTTTGTCCTGAAAGACATCCTAAAATAAAACCAAGATAAAATTCATTATCCCTAAAGAAACTTGGCAAGTTAAGAAAACGTCTGATAACTGATTTAAATACTTAAAGTGCTACTATGATCAAAATGTTGCCTTCCCTACCTCTCTAGTTTTGGAAGGTAGACGTTTTGAATACTTCCCATGCCAAATTTCAAGTTCACTGATTCCAAATGGAAGACCAATTATTTCAAACGTGAAGTTCAGCTTCGACTTGCCGCAATTACTTTAATTCAATTGCCAAAATAATTAGAGGTCCTGAGCACAAAAACACACTGCTTACCGGAGGCTGCTTTATTGCGTGTAAAGCCGCTTAAACAAGGCCTTATTTATCGTAAAAAGGGTTGTTGTTGTTCATCGTGGTGAACACACTAGTAAAGAAGTATTTTTCGTTTGTCTCACGATGTAGTCACTTCCGATGTGGATCGCGACGTTTCGACTGCATACTGCTAGTCTTCTTCAGGCGATGGGGTCGATTGGTTACGCGTCACCTTATGAAGCACGATGCTCTGCTGTGATTGGTTAGTTTTCAACAGCTGTGACTGGCGCATTTTTGATTCTCGTTGTTTCGGCGAATTGTTCCCTCGGCGGTCCGTAGTCGTACGGCTCTCCTGTTGGTGTGTTTCTTGATCGTGGGCATCCATGCTTCTGGAATTTCTATTCCACTGTCCCTGTTGATGTTGTTAGGGTTAGGGTTATGTGGATCGCCTCTTTGACCCTGCGTGTGTACCAATGAGGATCACGATCAATAAACGTTACTTCATTCCAAAGCGGGTGGTGTCCGGTGTTGTTGGCGTGCTCTGAAACGGCGGAGGTCTGGGTACGGGCGAATCGGATGTCTCGGTCATGCTCTTTTATTCTGTCTTGCATAGGTCTTCCAGTCTCGCCGATATAAACTTTACCGCATTCACAGGGAATTCTGTAAACCACGCCATCTTGTTTAGTCGAGTCAACAGCGTCTTTAGGCCGTACTAGGAGTGATCTAAGTGTAGTCTCCGACTTGAAAACACCGCGTACGCCTTGTTGTTGTAGGCAGTGGCGAAGTTGTTCGGACAGACCTTTGACATAAGGTAAAACCGCAGTAGATTTGAACTCGGTCGTGGGCTCAGCACTGGTGTTGGGTTTTCTGGTCTTGGTAAGTTTCTGCAAGAAAGAAAAAGGATAACCATTAGAAACAAGAACAGATGACAGATGTTTTTTCTCCTTGGAGATAACAGAGGGTTTCGTTACGAGACGTTTGGCGCGCTCGTAAAGACACTTGACAATACCGCGTTTTACTGATTGCGGGTTGTGTGAATCATACGCTAAGTATTGATCAGTGTGTGTAGGCTTCCTGTATACGCTGGTGGTGAGGCGGCCGTCGGGTTCTCTTGAAACTGCGGTGTCGAGGAAGGCGAGTTTGTTGTCATTCTCTGTCTCCATGGTGAAACGGATGGAAGGCTCCTGGTCGTTTAGATGCTGTAAGAAGCTATCGACGATTGCGCGATCTAGAATGGTGAAGGCGTCGTCTACGTAGCGACAGGAGAGCCGTACGACTACGGACCGCCGAAGGAACAATTCGCCGAAACAACGAGGATCAAAAATGCGTCAGTCACAGCTGTTGAAAAACCAACCAATCACAGCAGAGCATCGTGCTTCATAAGGTGACGCGTAACCAGTCGACCCCATCGCCTGAAGAAGACTAGCAGTATGCAGTCGAAACGTCGCGATCCACATCGGAAGTGACTACAACGTGAGACAAACGAAATACTTCTTTACTTAGGCCTTATTTATTTAAGTGGATCTAGGTCCTGCTGTACAGCGATGATGTTTTTGTAAATATACAAGAAGATACTCACACTTGAGAACGCTTTCTAGAATAATTGCAGCCTTGGGCCTTTTGCGAATTTTGATGGCTTTCAGCCTCAGTAATGAATTTGGCTATCATCGCTACATATCATAATCCGCTATACTTCTCTTTTTGCAGCATGATTCCTGTCCACGTTTTTAATCGACAACGTTGTAATGTGTTCGGTATTCTATTTTTCTTTTAGTTCGATATAACAAACCCAAAACTTACCATAAATAACAAAATCACTACAGTAGGCACTTCAATTCCGCTAGTTATCAAACGACTGGCAACTTCCAGAAACGATGGGGAGCCAAGGCCTTTGCTTTGGGTGTCATTATTCCCGAGATCGTTCAGTGGGACAAAAACAGGCAGAATGCCGACACGGGAATTTTTGTGTTTTAAATTGCGACTACCGGAACACAACAGGCCTGGAATCCTACCCAATTTTTGTATTGAAAATGTGGAGTAATGAAGTCGACTCGGAGGATTGATTTTAGACTCAAGTGAAAGAATGTAAATGTCACAGCGCCAAAAGAAGTGGAAAAGAGTTGACGGAGAACGGAAGAAAAACCAAGAAACTCCAACCTTTTAACTGACGTACAGTACTTTCCGCGTTATGAGCTCAGTAGCTTAGTTCCTCGTATATTGCTCTGCCGCTTTGTTTTGTAATTTTAGCGTCCACCCACATGCACAATCCCTTGTTCGTACCCAGGCTCCCCTTGTCTGTGCACAATCTCCATGGTGTGACCAGTTCCTAACGCACATATGCAAACTTTCGTAGACTACTTCTGCCTGTCTCGGGCACCATGCTGATGAGCCCACACAAAGACGAAAATAGCTGTCAGTGGCTGCCACTCCACGGGTAATATTACTGTTTAAATGTGTCAGGTACTGGCCAAACTAAAGAGATGAGCAGTGTGTCTCTTGTCTCTTTATAAAGTAACCTTACCTTATCTCTGTCCAGCACCTCCCTGTCTACAGGGCATTTGTAAAATATCTTAGCACACATAATGGCACGAAATGGAAGCGTGATTGACTGCCTGTTTGTTAAATAAAGATAAAAATGGTCAATATGTCAATAAAAAAAATTATGCAAATCTCCCTATATCGGCATTACATCTGGTTCAGTTGTCCCTAGTTTCCACTCGGCCACTCTGTTTTTGCATGATTCAAGATATGAACTTGAGTAATGTTATAAATTCAGCGCCTCAGGAAATCCCCTGTTTTTTTAAGAATATGTAATCAAATGATCCCTCCCTTGTATGTCAAACATTTAACGGTTGCTTATTTACAAGCATCGTAGATTTGAATTCGGGTCTACAGAGAAACAACTCCAACTTCTAATCAGAGGAACTTTAACCCGTTTATAACACCTCTGGATTTTAAGTTCGACGCCGGTTTACCACTGAGTCACTCCTGAGGTAACAGTTCACAGCCCACAACCTCATTCCCAGGGCTTTTCCCCGTTAACGAGACTGCACAGCCCGCAGTCAGCCTAATTGCAAATGTCCGCTGTACTACAATCCATGCACTGTACAGTGAACCCGGGGGGGGTACTCCCTTATATAAGCTATATAGGTATGTGCGGCCCTCAAGGGTATGGTTTTCAAGCCGTTTTGGTCCGAAATAGGGTATAAATTTTGACCACTTTGGTCCGAAATAGGGTATGGTTTGCGCGCTCTGGTCTGGAATTGGGTATGGTGTTTAGAAGAAGCTACTTTTTCATCCCCTGAGAAATGCGGTTTGATTAACATCGGGAATTACAAGCCCTTCTCAAATGTTTACGCAAACGGAAGCACTTCCTGGGGTTCCTGGGTAGGTATCGATTTAAGGGTCTGGTCTGAAATAGGGTATGGAATTTTGGGTCAGGTCTGAAATAGGGCAGAGAAAATCGCATACTTTGGTCTAAAATAGAGTAAGGGTTTTAAGAAGCGTGCCGCACACCCCCACCCAAATTTTCGATGAGTACCCCCCCCCCCCCCTCCCCGGGACAGTGCATAACGGGAAAAAGTCTCCAGCCTAGCCTGTGAACTGGCCTTCTGGTTGGGGATAGGACGTAAAGAAAGGGCGTGTGAAGAAAAAATAGATTGCGAGCGAGCTAAGCGAGCCGAGGGAAAATTCGGGAGAGAAGAAGGAGGAGGAGGAAGGCCTGTGGACAAACTATTGAAGACGTCATTCCGCCTCCCTGGAAATAACCTGTCAAGGATCTGTCAATATGATGATTATCTTTGCGTAGATGCTTTGGAATATAAATGAGAGTATTAATGAAAATTTGCTTGAAGCGCTTTTCTCAGTTTTCAAGATATCAGAGCACACGCGCTTTTGTGGTATTTTGTCGATTCTGCAAGAAGTTTCTAAAAAACAGTGAACTCTTTTCACGGCCTTTCCTTCTACCCTATCCACAGCCAGAAGGCAAGGAGGAACAAAGGGAGGATTTCTCTGACCTCAGTTCTATTCAGTCCGGTATGTAGTGTACTTGACAAGCTATTCGATTAGCACATTGTTCTACGGTTCTAACAAGTCGCTGCAATCTTGTGCAATCAGCCTATGAATGAGAAAAATGTTTCATCAAGAACGAGCTTTTCTTATCACAAGTACTTCAAATATAACAAGTACAAGTACAAAAAGGTATGTAGGATTTCGTTCACCGACAGGAAAAAAACCGCTCACTCAATGGGGGAATCTTCACCTAAACCAATCGAACATCGATGAGGCGCAAGACGTCACATGTTCCCAGATGTTAACATTACCGCAAACCTGTCAAACTGTCGTCAAACTGTCAATGGTCAGCGATTTGACCAATCAGAAACTGCACTAGAAATGCACAGGAATTTGATGCAGTGGAATGGCGGCATCAAAGGTTTGTCCACAAGCCTTCCTTTTCTCCCGTCTTCCCAGTTAGTAACTCCAGTTCCTCAGTCGGTTCGCTTCGCTCCCGCCCTTTCTTTTCGTCCTATTCCCAACCAGAAGGCATGTTCACAGGCTACTCCAACCAAGAAAACAAAGAATTAAGCGAAGAAAAAACATTCTATTAAAGCTACATCGTGATGTTAATATCTATTTAAAAATAGATATGAAATAATCCTTTTACGGGTCGTATTCATCGCTGTTAACATTTGTGGAAGGTGTATCAATCTATAGTGGTGAAGGAAATTTGAGCCACACCCACAAAAATGAAACTCAGTGACACTTCACCTATCTCATTTACCCCGCTAGTCATTGTAGAAAGGAGCAACCTTAGAGCGGAAATCGATTATCAATCACGCCACACATTCCCAAAGGTGCAAGGGCTTAAAACTCTGATCTCAATTAATACAGTGCTGTGGCGAGATAAAACGGAAATGGCCAATACCTTCCTTTCAGATTGCTAGCTGTCCCTTGTCAGTCAGTAGAGCGGTCGGGTTAACCACGAAAACAAGCTCGGTGAGACTGGAGCGAGCGAACAAGCCGAGAGGAAATTGGGGGAGAGGCGGGTGGAAAAGAGACTGTACTCTCTTCTGCAACGGACGCGTTCGAATTTCCCGCCACATCATCAACGGGAAAATCTGATCAGTTCGTAGACAATAGAGTGACAAGCAGAGCGACAAACGGAGGCGGCATAAATTCATATTTAAACCCAAAAGGGTACTGCAATCTTTTAGAAACACAGCGCTACAGCTAGACCTGACATGATTAGCGCTCAAAAATACTAATAAAGCAGCCGTGGACAGCTGTTCCGTCCTTGTTGGGAATCGTCAGCACAGCGTAGTTCGCAAAATGAGACTCTGTGACACTTCACCTATCCCATATATCCTGCTAAGTCATTCTAGTCACGCCATACATTCTTCCCAAAGGTGGCAAGTGGCCAAAATCAATCTGATCTCAACTAATACATGCCAGTGTATGAGATGTTTCCTTAGCAAAATATTAATGTCGCCCCAGATTTTTGGAACGGCTCCCTCCAGAAGCGGAAAGCAGCTTATAAATTAGGGAAACAAGATTCCTTTTTCTGAAATTTTCTGCAGCTGAAATATTTATCTTAAAGAACCGAAAAGATCAAACTGTATTAGCTTTCACATAGTTTCCGCACAACGCCATTCCAAGCGTTTTCTACACATTCGTGGAGAATACTTAGAGTATTTTGTTAGTGTGCTGTGTACTGCAAAACGCTTGTCGCTCTATATTATAGTAGGGGACTTTTAAATCGTAACAACTGCGAAACGCCATACTTATAATTAGTTCATAAAAACGTCAATATAATAAGACCTCACCAAAAAGGCGTGAAATTAACATTACTGTTTAAATATAAACAAAAAATGAAAGCTGAATAATATTGTGCCTTTTTTAACAAAGTGTTCGCGAGGATCGATAAGTTTGACAGTAAAAATGTAAGTCGATTACCATAGAACCAACCTTTTGAAATGTTCCTCGAGGCAGTCTTTACAAAACCTGTGTCCACACTTCGTTTGAACTGGGTCTTTTAACGTCAGATTGCAGATCGAACATTGAAAATCAATGTCAACTTCATTTACAAACTGCTCGTCATAACCTGAAGGTATGAGAGCACGTGATGATTTCACGGCCATTTTGCAAACTTTACGCTTGGTTTAGCGTCGAGCAAGCAAAATTTCACAACAAGCGCTTTCGAAACCAAAACTTGATCGGGGTTAGATTTTTATAATAACCTTGGATATTAATAGCCGAAATTGCATAATAGGACTTATGACCTTGTAAACCACTAACGTTACTCAAAACACCGTAAATCGTCAAAATTCGCCGTCTTCAGCTGCAAGGACGACAATATAAAACATTTAAGGTAAGATTATGTTTATTTTTAACCAGTTTTTAAATACCCATCGTAGTATATTTTGCGGAAGTTCGATTTTTTTGGTAATCCCATACAATAACTTATAACATTTAAAACGAAAACGGTCACGCAGTTTGTGTGGACCCTTGTGGCCTGGTCTCTGTAGTTTTCTTAGACAAGAAACTTCGCCCCATATTGTTTCTGGGACCCTACCCTGGGAGGACAGGGCTTTTTGGATAACAAGTGACGGAGAGGTGTGAAAAGTTATCGTTTAAGATGTTCGATACAGTTTTCTGGAGGTGATCCCTACATTTTTCAATCAGCTTTTAAGTGGGTTTCTTCAAGTCAGATCAACGTTTAATTTTCACCACTAACCCGTTTTGAATGGAAGTTTGGTAAGATATATTTTCTGGTACTGAATCTATATTACCATGACGACGCAGGGCTCGCGGAGCAGATTTTAAAGTGAGGAGGCTAAAGCAAACGAGTAAGCGTCAGCCACCTACAACAGGGCCGGGGAGTCTGGGAGCAACCATTTATATCTAAATGATATAGGTAAAAACGGCAAACTGATCCTACGGCTTACGGCAAGGAGAAGAGATTAAGAAAGGAGTGAAATAAAAAAAAACCTAACAGAATATATTTGGCCGATATCTTAATAACCCAATATGTCCGTCCATTGCAAGCTCACGGAACGTAACAGACAGAGCTTTTTCAACACCTACTAACTGCACAGACCTGAGCCTTTTCTAAATATTTTCTAAACACAACGAACAAAATAACCGCTCCTGTATGAACTATTGATGACAACGATAAAAATAACGACTGAGTATCATGACATAAGACTCGATAAGATTAAATATTAAAGTCAGTTTTCCTAAAGCAACCGAATTGTTTTCTTTCGATGATCAATACAACCAACAAACTCACTCGCCAAGAAGTTTGTTTCTTATGTGCTTATGAGTGTTCAGTGGTATTGTCAGTTTACTGAACCTCTCTTGGTCCTCTTGCTTTGTTGTGGAAACGATTCAGGTTTTTATGATCTTCGAGCAGCGAAAAAGCTATCGTTCGTCAGCTGCGCTGTTTGCCGGATTTACCAGAAGAAGCTTGCAAACCGTAATGTTTGTTCAGTTTTAATCGCGTATACTCAATCTGTTATTGGTTGTTATTTTTTTTTACATTGAGAACTAGAACAAAAAGCAGATTTTGTCAACAAAGCCTTTCGAATTTTCTTAAAAGTGTGGGATAAAGACCCGCCCCAGCCCTCCCCCTGCGCGGGCTGGGGCGGGTGAAATTTTGCGCGTTTAAGATTTCGCATTGAAAATCCCACATATGGTATATGGCATATATATATTAAGATAAAAAAATTATGTAATTCTGTATGTTTGATTTCAAAGGAATCGCAATAACATTTCAAACCTTAGCTTACTATTTGTATACTGGTAATAACAACAACAACATTTAAACGTACTGTAAAATTACAAAGATAATCTTAATAATATATAAGATTTAATAAATTAATGGAGAGATTAACACTGGTTTTGTGAAATGTCAAAACGTAACTTGATGTTGTACACTATCAAAGTTTTGTTTTTTAAGCTCAACTTTGTTTTTAGGCAGAATATTAAGTAACATATTAACCTTCAGCGATTAATTTCAGCAAACTGATATCACTATCATATTTAATGTCGTATAAGCATTAATCGTAACTATTACAATTTCCTCAAATATGATTGGTTCATAAACCTCTGTATTTTCTTGTCACTTACTTGTAAAGTTGTAATCGGGCAATGTGATCGGACAGTTTGTTGCAATCGGATAGTTTCATGAGCCAATCAAATGCACCAATCACATGTCTTATGATTATATTTCAATGCCAGGTTTGCATTGATAAAATTGTATTAACGATTTAGATTGATAAAGGGCCTATTTTCACGCTATTCTCTTAAATATTCTCATTTTGTTATGTTAAATTGTTCTCGGAAATTGTAATGGTTATGATTATAACTGATAATATAGGACTTCGTGTCGTCCAATCTTGTCTGTAATTATACTCGTGATTGACCAATCGGACTCCCGCTACGCGGTCCTCTGATTTTGTTAATCATTCGTATGATTACAAACCGAACGGGACATCACTCATTCTTATTACCATTAATAATAAAAGATTGAAGTCCTTTACTATTATTTGCCACTATACTGTCTTTTACAGAGACGTACGAACGAGATTGTGCGTGGGAAACTGGACATTTAGGTGAGCAGGTCTCGACCTTAATAAACAGGGTGTGCCATTAACAAAGTAGTGCATTCTTTACAGACAGTCATTGACACAAAGGCTAGTCTGTTTCAACTTCATATTATTTAGATGCTTTTGGTGTTGAAGTGGAGACTATGATTAGAATAAGTGAGGCATTTAGAACAGATAGCAACATTTATATGTAATGAGGCCTCGCTTGCTAAACAAGAGGTTCCAGGAGTCTTCTTTATTGGGGACTTCTCGCGTAGCTTCAAGCTCGATCAATGTAGGTTACAAGGCTGCAAGATTGGTCGATTGACTAGACTACAAGATTTGTCGACCGGCTAGACTACTGACTGCTACTTAATACTACTGATTTGTCGACTGAAACAAGCCTTCTTATATACTACTATTGTAGACATGTTTGGGTTCGCGAACCGTGGGAACTTTCACTGTACATCCCGTGTCCTGCAGGATTATTTGGGCTTCTGACCGTGAGAACTTTTAATGTATATCCGGTGGCCTAACAAAGCACGTAAAAGAAACATCTATACGGCTGTCGATAACAAGTACTAAAGAACCAATGGAATATTAGAGCTAAAACTGTAAAATTGGACTAGACACCCAAACAAGAATCCTAGTGTAGGTAAAATCCAAGGTCAGCTTTAGTTCCCAAGCATGCCTACTTAAAGAACCGACATTCAAGTTTAACAAATCCATAAAGTAGACGACACTTATCAAAAACCTAAGAACTACCAGTGTGGGCTAAACCTTCAATAACCTTGAACAATGAACGAGAACTATAAAGAAATCCTAAACATAAGAGAAACCTTAAGCATAACAATTCCAACGACTGAATACTTCACAACATTCCTTACTTAGACAGTCGAGAATAACAACGGCATACTTAGCGACTAGGTAATAAGCTGAAATTAATCAAACGCCATTTTGGCTTCTTAACATGCCCCCCTTGTTAATTTCTGCATCGTCCCGATGCGGACAGGGACAATAAAATGGAACTACTACGATGAAATACATATATGTGTATTTAAAAGACGAAACACAACGTATTACTATACCAGAGTCAGACTCTAGGAGTATAAAAACTTTGAGGAAGACTTATAAAAACTGAAACTTGTAGAACAAAAAGGGTCAGCTTGGACTAGCTTCAACGGTTCATTAGAAAAAAAGAAACGTTCGATGAAATTACAGTCCCACTTCTGCACGACTAGTGGAAGTGTAAGTTGTTATGTAATCGTAGGCGCTTTCTGGGAATTCTTCCCCGCATTGACATGAGAATAGAGATTTCAGGTGTTCTTTCTTTTCTCTAAAACAGTCCATACAAATTAAATGGTTGCATCGGAGAACCGTCCAGTTTGGGACAACGCTGCACTTTCTTTTAAAACAGAAGATGCAAATCCACTTATGATTTGGTGGATATGGCGTGCATAATCCATAACTCAACATATCAAAATAGTTCAAAGTTAAGTATGTATCAATGTTCAGCAATGTTCCTTTGCTTTGTGGTTCTTGTCTCTTTTAATGTTCTTGAAGTTGGAGATCAAACTGCTTTTCTTGGATTGAAGGTTCCTGGTTTTGGAAGCACACTTTTGCTTCTTTTAACTGGCTTTGTAAACTAACCGTAAACTTTGTGAGGCTAGGATGATTCAGCTTTAATGGCTTGAATAGAGGGAACAGGAGGATTGCACTTATCGTGGGAAACGCCACTCACAATGATCAATGACTTGTGATGCAGGTGTAACGGAGTTCGGTCACTTGAACTTGGTTCCCACTGAACATACGTAACTGTGAAGGTTTAAAACAGCGGTAGTGATACCATTAGGCACTCGGGTAGATGGCAAAACTGGCCTTCATTCCAACAAAGCTGACGTCAGATGAGAAGTTCTACACTGCCAGGGGTGTAATTACTATCGCACCAGCGCTTGTACTAATGGAACCAGACGTTGATGAAAGAAAGAACTTTCCACCAAGATGGACCAAGGGCTGAAGTGATCACAGTTGGGCGCAGGCAAATGACTACTCGTAAAGGACAGTTTCAATGTGGATTCCATGCAAAAAAAAAAACCAACTATTGCAAGCTAGTAACTGTTCTTAATACATTTTTAGGATAGAGAAAACCTATTTCACTACTGGAACACCTATTTAACGCTTCTAAAGGCATTTTCTGCTTCGAATTTAATTTAATAGAATTCAAGTAATTAAAGCAAGGTCTGTATGCTGGAGAGGCCCTATAAAACACTTAACAGATATGCTAAACTTAAGTGGTGTCAAGTACTCCACTACACAAAAACTGTTTTGGTACGTGATTTCTGGTGCCAAAAACAAAAAGTTGACAATTAAATAATTAGATTATAACCGTCATGCTCGACATTAATCATAGGGCTAGCAAGAACAGACAAACCTTCCTTTAAGGCAGTTATGGTCAATCTCAACAAGGGATCCTCAGTCATTTATTCCTAATAACAACCGACCAGTGTCTTCTTATTCAACTGAGAAACTTGATCTAAAGTGTATTGAATTAAAAAAAAACCTAAAAAATGCCAAAACGCTCGATTGATCTCTGCGGTTAATATCCAGCCAGAACGGATCCCAGGACAAAGCCTGTTTCAAAGGCTAGTCTGTTTCAACTTCATATTATTTAGATGCTTTTGGTGTTGACGTGGAGACTATGATTAGAATAAGTGAGGCATTTAGAACAGATAGCAACATTTATAATATCTCTTAGTTAGTATGCGCGCTGTGATTGGTCAATTTAGCGGGCCGTATTTTTCAGTACGGTCCGCTAAATTTCAGAGTCCCAGCATCTGCCTAGGATACGCATACAAAAGTTGTTTTCTACATTAACAATTATCCAGATGAAACGTTTGGAGCTAAATGGGTTAACTATGTCAGGTTACAAAAACTCTCCGATGAAATTAAGCTATAACTTTAGCAAAAAACTGATTAGCCGCGAATCAAAAAGCATTGACAATTTTCTCAAGTAAGCTTACATGCTTTTTGTTTTGATATTTAGCTTTTTTAGGGTGTAAGTTATAAAAACTCGAGTAACTCGGCAAATTCGTGACTAACAATTTAATTCAGCATTGAGAGTACCTTTCTTCATAACAAGACGTCTGTATGAAAAACAAAGCTGCAAAACAACTTATAACGGCTTCCATCGGCAAACTGTATCATATAAGCTTAAATTAACTTATTAGTTTGATCAAGTTCTTGTCTGGTTATAAACTTCAGTTCAGAGTTATCGTTTGTGGCAGTGGCTCTAATGAGAACAAACTTGAAGCTACAGAATTACGCTAAAAGTGTACTTTGATTCCTCAGCGAAATATTTGCCCTTGCAATGGATTCCATGAAAACAATTTTTGTGTATTCGCAAATACGCTCTTGATGCAGCGCACACTGAAAATTTGTCAGGTGCGATTGAAATTCAAACTCATCCATGCACAAGGTTCAGCATGAAGCCACTAAAGCACACAAAAAGCCACAAACAACTTGCAGTATTTGATGACGAGATATTTTCAGTGTCCTTTTGGAAGTTTGAGAGTTTCTTCATTCACCGCTGTAGACCGAAGTGCTGCCACATTTTCCCGTTTAACACGTTTGTTTTGGCGATTTTTATAACGCAACACTTATAAAACATCGCAGATGGGTGAGTCACGTGCCGACCCATGACCGGTGACATATGATAATAACTCACCACACCGAGGAGTTATAAGTGGTAGGATGCTCATTTCAATAATTTACTTCACGGGTCAATTTCCACCGGTGGGATACACATTTCAGAAATTTACTGCACTGAGCAGTCGTCAACGGCGGCCTCCTCGTTTAAATCATTAACTGCACTGATCAGCCTTCGCCGGTGGCATACCCATTTCAGTAATTTGCTGCAGTGAGCATCGGTGGCGTATCCCTTAAATAAGCCATCGCACTGATCAGTCTTCACCGGTGGGACACTCATGCATTTTAATAACTCATAACACTGATCAGTCTTCACCGGTAGGATACTCATAATAACTCACTGCACCAACAGTCTTCACCGGTGGGATACTCATAATAACTCACTGCACTAAACAGTCTTCACCGGTAGGATACTCATAATAACTCACTGCACCAACAGTCTTCACCGGTGGGATACTCATGCATTTTAATAACTTAGTACACTGATCAGTCTTCACCGGTGGGATACCCACCATAATAATCTCCCGCACTAAGCAGTCTTCACCGGTGGGACACTCATGCATTTTAATAACTCATAACACTGATCAGTCTTCACCGGTAGGATACTCATAATAACTCACTGCACCAACTGTCTTCACCGGTGGGATACTCATAATAACTCACTGCACTAAGCAGTCTTCACGGGTGGGATACTCATGCATTTTAATAACTCGTTACACTGATCAGTCTTCACCGGTGGGATACTCATGCATTTAAACAACTCATTGCCCTAACAGTCTTAACCGATCTACTAATAATTTGCTGTGAGGCGCAGGATTGCAGAAAATTAGACATACACTAAAATGCATAACACGAGCCGATGATAAACGCCAAAACATTTTGCAATCCCGCACCACGCCCCAATTTGAGTGGAATATTCCTAAGCAACGCGCAAATATACCGTATCCCGGCGGCAAACCCTTAGAATTCCACGGCGAAGTACCCCGTAATGCTACCCGAACGAAAATAAACTCAGTAACGATGCTAAACAAACGCCGAAAAAAGGGCACGCCAAGGGTGACGACAAAAGCAATGACAAAAGCCACCATGAAAGCATAACAAAGCCGCCATAAACTTAAATGGCAGGAACTTGAAAACTATGCCAAAGAAAGCGCGCGGAATGTATAACAAACACCGAAGTAATAAAAGGCTACCGGTAAACAGGATAAAGCTATGCAAATCCACGTGGCGACAAGAAGGAAAACGTGAACGAAAGTGTAAAAATAGCCTTCTCGAAGGAAAAAACGCAAACTACGCCGGGAAGCAAAAAAACTCACGGGTAACCAAACGGAATAAACGGAATAAACTCTAGCGCTGCAAGACTAACCGGATACCCAAAAAAATACCTCATCTGCAGCTCCAAGTGCCGGTACCGGCTCTGGTTACAATGCTGGCGCCGGAGGCGGATTAACTGCAGGTTCTGGGTTATCAAAGCACCGGTGTCCAAAGCGCCTTTAACGGTCAGGGCAGCGTCAGAAACGGGTGGACAAGGAAGAACACAGTCGGCCATAGCGCTGGTGGCGGTTGACGAGCAAACACTAAGCGAAAGTTGACTGTCGTCCCGGAGTACTGATGAAATGACCACGTTCTAGGCGGAGGGACCAGATTTATACTCCAGGAGCGCAAGGCATTACCACCACTGCAAAGTATCTAAGAGTAACAATAACATCGGATCTACTTTGGAATCGACACATATCCAACATCGTCATTAAAGGAAATCAGACACTAGGTTTTCTGAGAAGAAACCTTAGGATAAACTCTCCAGATCTGAAGTCTATTGCCTACAAGAGTTTGGTCCGGCCCACTGTGGAATACGCTTCAACGGTTTGGGATCCATACACCAAACAAAACAGGGATAGAGTAGAAATGGTACAAGGCAGAGCTGCACGCTACGTACTACATCGCTATGAAAGATCTGCTAGTGTCAAAGAAATGTTGAAAGAACTTGATTGGGAAACTTTAGAACTGCGTAGGAGGAAAGATAGACCGACAGAAGTATCTGGAGCCTGCTGGTTGCTCTAGCAGGCATATGCATAAATTTTCGTATAAAGTCCCAGCGTCTGAAAGAAATTATCATTTCTTTTCTTTTTTCTCTAATACAATCAGGGATTGGAATAGCCTACCCCTGAATGTTGTTGAGGCAGAAACTGTAAATTCTTTTAGAACTAAGTTAGTTATGTTCTGATTTTTTTGGGGGGATTTTATTGTTACCTAATATTATTAGTAAGATCGCTGACCACTTGCTGAGAATCATCTATCGATGGAGAGCAAGTATTTGGAAAATAAAAAATAAAAATACAAGCGTGCGCAATCACGGGGGAATGCGATGAGATTACTTAAACTTCCGCCATGAGCTAACAAATTATGCAGTGAGAATAGTGACGAAACTTGTCAGATTCTGTAAGTTTTGGCCGTCATTGGTGATAGTGATACCACTGAGGATAACTCTTCTGTTGAACACCACATCGATACTGAAAAAGAAACAGTCAGTTCGAATTTTCCAGATCCGTTCAACATCACGAAGGTTTTGTGTTGAAGCTAAAAATTGACAAAATCCCACACGATATAGATGGAAACTTGATCATTTGTAGTGCAAAAAATAAGCTTTTAGAAACAGCGTTTTACATTTTGCACTTTTCAAAGCAGGTTCTGAAGTCAAGTTACAAGAAACATTCGGTGTTACCATGGCAACAAGCAAGAAATGACCTCAACAGGGGTCATTTTTACATCTCCCTGAAGACTTACTTGCATGCAAAATTTAAAAGGGGTCAAGAATTTTTATTTCTTGCTTTTCTTGATTCTTACAAAGAATTGCTTTAAAACTATTAGCCAGCCAGAAGTGCCCTTCTAATCGGAAAGGCTGAACTATCAGGCTTACAATTAACACAACTGGGCAATGAAAAAGGGACACTGTCATATGCCAGCTGATACACCAAATTGAAGAAACGTTGTCGGGTGAAAAGCATAAACCATGAACAATGCGACCCAAAGGTTTACTGGGAAGTTGGAAAAATTAAGCTTCGTCTGTCACAGAATACACATTTTATAGACACAGGATGCATAAATCATGCTCTAAAATGTCTCAAACAAAGAAAACATCTTGATTATCAAGAAATGGAACATTACTAGCTCGGTCTCATCGTTCATGGTTTATGTTTTTCACGGGTCAACGTTTCTTCAATTTGGTGTATATCGAGTTTTCATTATCAGGTACATGCCCAGAAGCTTCATTAAGCTTGATTTACTATTTCAAAATATGACGAAACAATCGCAAAAAGTTAAGAAAGCAAAAAACTATCAACCAGAGATAAAATACCACGCTAAATAGTAAACATTCCACAACAATGCCTGTCACGAAATAAAATTTGATAAAATGTAATCTACTTCCAGCTGCGGCCTTATGTCCCAGCTGGGACGAAGAGGACTACATTAAAATCCACTTTCACTCTTGTCTTACACTTTATCTCCATATTGCTTCTGTTTTCCTTTATAACATCTTTTTATCCAACAAGAACTCTGCGAGTATTACAGTCGGACTTTTAGGGTCACTAAAAACCAATTCAACTTCAACATCAATAGCCTAGATGATGCTTCTAAAATACTCTTTCTTTTCAACAGTGTTGATCCTTTTGTTTGTCGATCAACTGCTGCTTTTGTTTTTGAATGCATGACATGTAGTGCCAACACGTAATATAATAGGCAGTTAACTTCAATATGCCTATTTTAATGTTAATTATTTTTTAGGAAATACCATGGGAATACCGAAATAAAATTATGTTGACTATGAACGTAAACCGATCTGGTCACGTCTGCAACATTGCACTACACCAAGTCATGCTATGAGAATGTATACATAATCCTCATCCATAATCATCTATCGCGGCCTGATGACGGGTTTTCATTCAATGGAAAGCTAACAAGCCAAACAACACTAGCTGCAAAAAAATGGACATTGAATTGTTGAAGCGATCTTGCAAATATCGACCGTTTTTCATTGTTATTTGGACGCAAAATGGACAACAAATTGATAAAGCGACATTGACAAATATATGAAAACCATATATTGTTATTTAATACGTTGTCTGGAGTCTTTCTCAGTTTTCCTCCTGATAGAGTCAGGGTTATACAACCAAGACACCATCTTTTATGATGGTGATGGCAATGCATAAAAAAACTCATCTTATTTTTTGTGGAACGGTGAGTCCCGACCGAGTAAAATGCATTGTAGTTTTGACAATTTCCCTCAGATGTTTGTGTAGGTTTGGAAGAGGGTTCACTCACAAGGGGAGGGGTCTTAGGTTAAAAGTGACAGCGAGGCGTGAAGAAAGCCACAATATGTTATCCCTAAATACTACTCAAAGAATCTTTATCTTTTATTTTCACAATCAAAATCGTTATTAGAATTACCCCCAATATATAAGTACCAGAATAATTAGATTCATTTTCAAGACAATTGTTTATTACATTCATTCACTGATGTATTTCCCTTCTATTTATTGCAATGAATTTCAATTTCAAAACTGTTGTTAATTTGCAACTTTTGATATGTCGTTTGGGTATTCTGACTATCAGTGACACCCTGCCAACGGTTTATTTCACTGATCAGATACTAGTTGAGCAAACTGTTATCACTAGTGTAGTAGCTATCATGATTTTCATACATAATTTCCATACATAATACAAAAGAATAAACAGTAATTCAAGACCGTAAGTCTAGTGATAACCTAGCTTCCGCAATGTGCTGACAAAAAGAGAAACTTCACGAATTGTTAAATTTATGTCTTCGCAGTAGGCGCGTTAAGGAAAATATTCTGCTTATTTGCAGTGAAGACTACTAGCAAGATTGTGTGCGAGAAACTGGGCATTTTGATAAGCAGATCTCGACCTGAATAAACAGGGTGTCATCCACAAGGTAGTGCATTCTTTGCAGCTGCTCATGAGACATAAACTTAGCCCGACCATACGCAGCATTCTCGTCTGTCTTGGGTCTAATAAAGAATGGTTCTTTATTAGCAGTAAAGGAGAATTGGACGTTTACCCGTTGCTTAAGATCGCCCTGTTGTTCAATCATTGAAATTCTTACTTTCTCGTTCAATGGCCAGGGTAATATCGCGTCATATTCACCTTTCATGACAACAATGAACAAGGAGAGGTGAGTATTTTTACCAATCCCGGATCCATTAGGATAAACTGCTAATTTTAATTTGTAGCCATAATTTTCTGTACAAAATGGCTCACTTTCTATTTTCGCTTTCTCGCCTGCCTTCGCTTCGCTAAAGATTTTACTGAATTCTTTAATCTTCCAAATAAACACGCGCATGTTATCTGCCCTCTTTTCCATCAACACTATCTCAGTATCTCGTTTATTTTCTACTTGCTTCTGGAGCGCCACCACTTTCTTCTCCAGGTAGTCGAGATGTTCTCGCATGGCAGTTTGAAGGTGAGATTCCACATGGTCCCGCTTTACCTACAAAAAGAAGTATGCAGTTAAAACCGGCAGAAATGAAACCGGATACCACGTAGCTCTTAACAACCTCTAATTTAATTGGACCTGGATATCACGCAGCTCTATTGTTTTCAGGGCTAGGGTCCATTGTTGTGGTGTTTGTTCTATTGCTGTCTTACCAAATCAGAGAAGACATTGTAAGAGCAGGGTACTGCAAAAGAAACTGTGGATTAAGAACATCCAGGCTGAAATTTGACCATTTAAGCACCTAATTATAATATTATAAGAACCACTTAAGCCCGCTGACAAATGAAGCAGGTTCTTACTAAAGCTCAGAAAACACTGGTGCAGACCTAAGTGTGCTTTAAGGACCATTGGAAATACACAGTAGAGTAGAAAACTAAACCCATGCAACATAAATAGTGCTATTTAGTAGTAAATAGTGATGTATCGAGTCAATAAGTCACTAATTACTATCAGACGTAATTGTTTTTAACCCTATAAGTTCATTGTAAGAACCTGTTTAAGAAACTATTCAGCTTGATTTCTCACTTGTCATTCAATATAAAGGAACCATTTCAGCCTGTCACAGAAAATCAGAGTTCTTTTACGCGGGTTTTTATTGTATTACAAGGTTCTGATTTATCTGAACTTATAATTACAGGGGCAATTCTAAGGGGATTTCACTGTTTTTTTTTTTTTGTTTGTTTTTTTTTTGTGAAAACTGTTACCCATTGTTTCACTCAGTACCTTACCTTGTAAGAGGTCTTGTAAACAAAATACTCTCAGAACACCGAGTAAAAAGATCATGTGACTCCTCGAAGGTAGAAAAGCACATACTCGCATTTAAATTGTTATTTCCAAGACATAACTCAGTAGATTGCTACTAGAGCCCGTGGACCACAGTTGAAGCATGTTTGCTAATTGACATTATATTTATTAGTTAACACTTATAAAACTATGTATGAGAAATATTCTTTGCTCTATAAATTTCCTAAATGTACAATAAATTTATCTTTTGTACCTTTGGTGCTTTTTTGCCTTTTTTGCTGTGTTTCAGGGTTTATAGCGACGTCTACAAAATTATATCAATAAATTATAAATATATATTTTCAGGTCACCTTTAAGTGTTTTCTTGCATTTTCTCACATAAGTTTATTGCATTGCAGGGCTCATAGGAACGCTTTAATACTTTTCCGCTTTACGAGAGCTAAAATTTTAATTTCCATTCCGTAAAGGTTCTTTAATATCGCATTTAAGAAATGAAAACTGTTTTGGACCGACTCTTCTAACTTGCTAGCAGCTTTTATCAGTCTGTTTCTTTAGTCCATGGTCACCAACCACATTCGCTCAGTTCAGTTTGTTTATCACAGATCAGAGCACACTAACTCAGCTCACAATTGGGTTTGTAGGTCGCTTTTTCTCGCTCCTTGCGCATTATTTTTCAATCAATGATATACTAAGCTTACTGATACTGCCTTTAGTGACGCAGCAGTAAATCAATTGGGAAAATACTGACCGAATTCAGGAAGTCAAAATTTACTTAAGAACCGCTGTCGTGTTAAAAAAAAAAAAGAAAAGTGAATGGAGAGGCGACATTTTCGTTTCTCATGGATCCAATGGCAACAAAGGTGTGTATGTTGTACTAAATCCCACGAGTGGGTTCACAATTGAAGAATCTCACAGAGATGATGAAGGTAGAATAGTATCCGTAAATGTTATTCGGAACACTGCTTAAATTTTCTATCTGCGATATTTATGCACCCAATAATTCTTCCGACCGATAAATTAATTGTACGAGGAGGCCGGTGACTAAAATGTAACTTTAGAGCGGTTGTGTTTTCATGAGGCAGTTTTTCTCGCTTAACATTCCTTGAGGTGATTTGTTTACCAACCGCGTAAAGCAGCTTAAAAAATTTATGCGTTTTCACAGACAGAGCGTTATTTATTTTCCTTGATAAATAAATATTTATTTTTCTTTTAAGTAAATCAAGAAAGACAGCGGCATACAGAGACTCTTGCAAATATATGATTCTTATGTTTATTGGTGTGCTATCGCGCTTGTTCCAGGATCGAAGGAGGAGAAGGTTTCAGCAAAGGCTCAAGTTGCTTGCTATTAGAAGTAGAAGAAGAATCGAAGCCTGTACCTTTCAGCAGAGAAGGTGGAAAATTAAACTGTAATCATGAGGAAATGCAAATTATATCACCTCTGACATGCCCTTCTCGGTTGATTGGCTAAAATTAATTGCCGAGAGGCTTAAACTGGCACAAGTTCCGGTATAAAAGGCTAAGCTCCTCCTACATTTCACACCTTTTGGGCGTGAAACGCAAATTAAAACGTCTTTCGATAATTCAGTCACAAAACGTGGTTAACTTGCGCGTTCTTTAAATATAATTTGCTTCAAAAATCCAATAAACCAAGATTCTACCTAAGCAAAAAAAGAAATAGAAGTTCATAAAGACTTCTGATATAACTTTCATAAAGTTTTTCCAAATTGTGTTAACAATGCTCTTAGTAATGATGCATGTTTGTTGTGAGTTGTTAATGCTTCAGTGGTTGATTGACGACTGGAGATGAAAATGGCCAGGCCAGGCTCCTTTTATGCCGGAACTTCGTGTTTAAGACTCAAAGAAGAGGCGTGATTTCTCTTATTCCTAAAGAAGACTCTAATTTATTGCTCCTTTCGAACTGGGACCCAATCACATTTAATTGCAACGTCATTATGCAACACCTATTCTTATTTAATAGGAAATTCAAACTATAACTTCTGTAACTGAATATGACATAAGTTTATGTCGAAACACGTATTACAAGTTGAAATGTGTTGTTTTATGCCTTCAAACTTAAAAGCTTTTGATGCAATCGAATGGTCCGTCATCAAGCACGCGCTTTAAGTTATTCAACTTTGGTAAAAGTATTCAACGATGGATCTCAGGCTTTTATGCTAAATCCGAGAGCTCAGTTTTAAATAACGGCTTCACCATTTACTCATTTTTTTTGTCTAGGAGTCAGACAAGGCTGTCCACTGTCGCCGTACCTTTTTATTTTAGAAGCTGAAATTTTAGCTAATTAAATAAGATAAGACAATGACATTCAGGGATTGACTATTTACCAGCATGAATTTAAAATTAGCCTGATGACACTTCATTGTTGTGTTATAATCTCGCATCTGTCGAAAGTGCGATTACGGTTGTTAGAGTGATTTTACTTCATTTGTGAAACACTATCTAACAATTAGTGTGTGATAGTCAAAATTAAACAAATGAAAACAAAGGAATTATAGTCTAAAAGTACGTACTATTCTACGAACTATTTCACAGATGAAGTAGAATCACTCTAACACATTTGGATATATCTCCGTATTGGAAGCTAAACCCGTCTAAAACCAAAGCCCTTTGGTTAGGACCGTGACGCCATAAAGATACTAACCTTTTGACTTCAAATGGTCAAAAGAACTAGAAAGGACACTTAGAATTGATATTTGATACAATGAAGGGAATTATAAGAAGAATTTCATTACAAAGATCCAGAAGCTGAACAATAAATGAGACTTTTGGAGATCTAGAAATCTAAGAATACCACAATTAGTTTATTCTTTGTCAATATTAAACTCACCTCGGGCGAGATGCTCACGACAAATCACGACAAGAATGTTTAACTTATTTGGGATTAAAAAAATGATAAAATTAAAAAAGATGTTATGTACTTCGATTATTCCGAAGGAGGGCTACGTGTCCCCAATGTAGAGCTTACATCAAAAGATCTGAAATTGTCATGGGTTTCCATATTAATCCGGGACCAAAGTAACACATCGTGCGGAAGCCTGGAGAGTTATCCCCGATTTTCATCTAAAAAGGTATGGCGGCCTAACCTTTCTTTTGCGCTGTAACTATGATAGAAAATGCTTAGATCAGTTTGAAATCTCCCTTTTCTACAACAATTGTTGCATTTTGGAAAGCTCAAATGGATGTATGGACAAGATGTGGGACAAGACATGATTCTATTTAACAATAGTGAAATTCCAATTGAAGGCAAGTCTATAAGTTATAACAAATGGATTGAAAAGGGTGTTCTTTCGATACATGATGTGCTCCGCGAAACTAGTAGGAAACTATTAACCTATCAGGAACTTAAACAAAAGTATAATATAAATTGTATTTTTTAAAATCATCTCCAGGTTATTTCAGCGATTCCAAACCATCTCTTGGTCAAAGCTAGGCGCCAACATCTCGACAGACACCATTTTGATAAAACCAACTTTGTTATTCCAATTATCCAACTCGGTTTTCATAAACTGGCTCCTGAACAAGTCTGACATCAAAGCTACTGGGTTAATCAAATGGGAAGTGACCTTCAATTGGTTGCGGTAGAATGGAGCGACTATACTTCAATCAGTTAAAAACATTGTGCAAGAGACCATGTTAAGATCTTTTCATTACAAATTTTTGCATAGGATTATTGCTACCAAGCGAGAACTTTACTTTTACGAATATGCCCACGATCGGGAGAACCGTTGACTCGGTGTACCACACTTTTGTTGAATGTTTTATCTCCAAACAGTTTTATTGCCATGTTTGTTGACTGGCTCAATGAAGAAAATGCCACCTCTTTCTCTCCAACTCTTTTTGAAATTTTCTTTGGAAAGTTGAAAAGCGGACACGCTTGTGACGCTAAACTCGCGACAGGATATTAAACTATTCCTTATTGCTAGCTAAATATTACATTTATAATCAAAAGATAAATGAGAAGGAATTGAACTTTTGTGAATTCAAAAAACGCTGTATTTTTAAATGTAACATTAAAGATATTGCTTAGACTCACGATATCACTTTTATTGTAATTAGACTTACGTAGGGAGTATATAAACAAAGATTTAAATGGATGCTAAACAGTTGTTACACAATATACTCTGTTTTTGTCATGAGGACAGCAAATAAATAACAAAAAAAGATGTAAACAATGTGTTTCAACCAGCTTTACAATGGTCAATTGTGTTGTTGAACAGCGTGAAAGCGAGGTAAAATGATCTACTGACACTTTTTATCAAATCATCTTGGTATCTGATACAAGCCCGAGTGAGATCAGGGAAGGAGATACTTCGAGCAGCAAAAATACTGATGGTCAATTAATTTTTAGCTTCTGTTGATACAAATATTATTTTTATTTGCTTACAACGTGATAAGAACAATAGGTTGGTTATTACCCCTTTAACAATATGGTAACAAATTCATTACATGCATGTAATAAAGACCAAACCAGCTGAATTAGGGTTTTGGTTAAACTGCAGTATTGAACTTTCACTCATGTTGTGACAGTGTTACACAATACTATTAAGCACAAACCTTTTCATCGCAGCCCATTTGAACATACGGGCAGGAGACTAAAGTCTGTGGACAATCCTTTTCAATGTGATCTGGAATCTGAAATAAATGAATAAAGATTGTAACGATATAAATAACTTTTTTAACTTATTATAATTATCATTAAACTATTAATAATAATAGTCTTTATGGAAGCAATACTGCGTAAACTGAAGAGAAAGATAAACTCTATACTAAATAAAGAATACTAATAAAAACACGTATATTTACAAAACAGCACTTGAATCTCTCAGCGCCAAAGCGACTCATCATGCGGCTTAGGTCAGGGTAACGGTACTGTTTATGAAGATCAATGCCGCGTTTGTCTGCCACAGACTGGTTTACACGTACGACAAAAGAAAAAGCATGACTGCAAGCATAAGCACAAAAAATCTGTGTGAACCGGTAGAAAGCAAGCATAAGCGCGATCACAAGGAAATTGAGAAATGATTTCCTTTTACTTATGCTTGCATTATGCTTGCATCGTGGCGTCACCCGTCTACAGCTGTTTCGAGAAAGGTTGTCGGAAAACAGCGTGAAAGTGCACGCGACAATCCAGAAAGGTATTGTGGGTAGTCATCCACGCTATATCCTAAAAACTCATTTATCCCAATGGCCCGCCATCTAAGATCGTCCCTGGACGGACGAGGCATCGCGGATTTCATGTATTTATTTGACTTATTAAAATTCATTGATCATATCCCATATTATCATATGACCCGTACGGCCCTGCGAACCTTTTCTTTGCAAAACCATTGATGAAAGTCCCGTATGAGGGCCGTACGCATTTGCGCGAGCGGAGCCGGAAAAAGGCGTACGGCCCTACTACAAAAACGGACGGCCTCCCGCGTTAAAATTTCAAGTAATTTTGTCTCCAATTTGGTCATATGATAAAATGCTTATTGACTAAGTTAGGTCGGGCCGGATGGGAAAATATTTGGTGCTCTGCCCGTACGCCATGACCTCGAGCCAAATATTTTCCCATCTGGCCCTTCCACTTAGTCAATAAGTACATATTATTTTTCGGAATTGTCGCGTGCACTTTTGCGCTTTTTTCCGACAACCTTTCTCGAAACAGCTGTATACACCGAGATAACGCATGGTTTAGCACAAGTAACAGCAAACAGCGTCGTTTTCAATGTGATCTGTGCCCGGTTACACCCGGGGGGGGGTACTCCCTATAATGGGCTATACGGGGATGCTCCGCCCGAAAGGGGTACCTTTTTTAGGCTGGCGGTATATGAAAGGGTAGGGATTTCACGAGTTGAAGTATATGAAAGGGTAGGGATTTTACGAAGTATAGGAAAGGGTAGGAAAAACACCGATTGAAGTATAATAAAGGTAGGGAAAACTGCCATTTAAGTATTAAAAAAAGCGCCTTTCAAAATATATCAAACAGACGCACGTAAAGGCTATATAAAAGGGGTGCCATTTTCAATGAAAGGTATATGAAAGGGGTACCTTTTCTGTCAAAAACGGTATATGAAAGGGTAAGGGTTTGGACCTCGGGGCGGAGCACCCCCGTACAAAACTTTGCTGGGTCCCCCCCCCCCCGGGCGGTTACATAAAACGACACTAAAATAAGAGCCGGGAAGCTTTTTCAAAGCAAGAACTGGTTACAAAAAGCCAAATGTTTTTATCTCGCGCGTTTAAAGATCTCCTGTCCAAAAATCCAGGCTACACGCTCTAACATAATAATAATAAAATAATAATCACTTTATTTAAGTGTCAAGGTATTTAGCGCGCGAGCACTAATTGGGGACACTAAATATAGAAACAAATATTGCAAATAGAACATAACACGTTAAAAATCCCAACTGGCAGGAGGCAAACCAGTTTGGCTATTTTACAAGCGCGCGAGGCCGAGGAGTTGGACTCGGGACTACCGTGAAACAACTCCAGATAGTGGTCAGAGCGGGACTTGAACTCGGGAAAACCGGGTTTCAAGTCCAGCGCCCTAACCACTCGACCACGCTGCCTCCCATAAACATTGTTTAAAGTTAGTGAAAATGTTTCATCGAAATCACAACATTCATCCAACACGTCCTAACATTCCAAACGTCTAAACGTAAACGTTCTAACATTGTTAAACAAACACATGTTTGCACAACAATGTTAGAAAGTCTAGCCGGGGCTTAAGGCTGATTAACGAGTATCATAATAAAAGGCACTAAAAGAACATAAGAAAATCCTCTGACGAGAAAAGATTTATGCACTACACGTCTGTTAGTGTTATGGTTGTGTACGCATCGCTGATAGCAAAGGTCATGTTTCGTATACTTTTATCGTGAGATTGGGCCGTCTGTGATGATGAATGGATAGTCGTGGTATTTTAAAAGAGGCAATAATGAAATTCTTACAATTTCCCTGGGAATTAAATCGCCACAGCCATTGGGACAGGTCGTTGGGAACTTCCCACACTTTTCATTGATATGAACCTGCAAAATTGAAGCAATCCATCATGTATCATAAAAGCATCTATGGGTTTGTCGCAGGTACAGCAGCGGGGAGACTAAAATAAAGCCAAGTATATAACTAGTATTTAATGAGGTCAAGGGACCACATGATTTGTAATTGCTGTCAGAGGCATGTACTGTTTGGATTCATGGTGGTTTTTGTTTGAAATGGAGAACGGTTGGAGGGGGTGGGGGGGGGGGGTACAAGACCGTACACTTCCTTTTTGACAACTTTTGTAAAGACTACTGGGATATTGCCACTGCTGAATGACTGCAATAGCCTTTAGGTTATTAAACTGTTTTCACTCACCTCTAAGAGATACTTCGGGTGTGGCTCTCTGCAGTGTTCACACTCAATCATCCTCCACTCACATGTGACCGTCTTGTGTTCCTCTAGATCTTTCATTTTCAAAGCCACTCGACAGTAGATACAGCGAACCATTTGAAATGGGCAAGATGTTAAGTGATCCTGTTACATACAGTGAAACCATACAGCAGCGTGAGTTATGGATATCATTGCTTACCCACCAGGTGACCAAGTAGAGTTAGCCGTCAACTGGTTGACCCCAAAATTTGGAAAGAAGAAAGATTGAATTAAAGGGACACTGTTACGCCGAAATTGCAAAATTTCGCTTAGTGAAAGTAGTTTGGCTATATATGTATATATATATATATATATATATATTGGCTATATATGTATATATATATATATACATATATATATATATATATATATATATATATTTTAATGTGGTTAATGGCAAAATAAATAAAATGGAAATGGAAATGGAAAAAAGTTTGGAGATATAGTGCAGGATTGCAAGAATTAACACCGAGTTTGAATGTGCAAACTGATTCTATCCGTGCTAAAGTATTTGTGTAGCCACCTCCGCTATGTAAATTAGTTATTACTCTTGAACTCGCATTTGTTAATTCTATTTTATTCTCATTTGTACCCTTGATAATGGCGTCATGAGGTCGCTGAAACGTCGGGATATTATATCGCTTGTTTTTACTTGTCTATGTATTTCTAAATCATTGTTAATTGCAAGAATTGAAGTGGATTACAGTTCATGAAGAAAAGAAGGAAATCAAACTTGAAATTTTAAATTTTCTGGCCGTTATTTAGTCTGTTTAGTTCGTATTTCTTTGCTTCTATCACTTTTGGCGATGGCTCCTTTAAATTTCAAGATAAAAGTAAGCTTCAAGCAAGCTCCTGTCCATAATCATGAAAACACGATATCTTAGCCGGATAAGTATCCCTTTGACTGTACATCTAAAAATTTAGCAGGGCGCAGCAAACACATTTTTACCTGTTTGTTCCTTAGTTCACCAGTCCAGTCGCAATTTTCACTTGGACATTTGATTTCCAAGGAAAGAATCTTCCTCTCTGTTGGTTTATCAGGAAAGATATCCTAAATAAATAAATAACTTTATTTAAGTTTCAGTGTATAATTTAGGGAACTCTCCAAATAAAAAAGTCAAGAATTATACATGGAACATTATACATGGAACATAAACATTTCAAAAACCCAACTGGTGAAAAACTGGCCAATTGGCTGATAACATAGCACTTGCATAGCATCGCAAACAATTAGCAGTAAATGAAACCACTATAGTACTAAATCAAAGCTGGACACGTAAGGTAAATCTACCATTATTTTTTCTTTATGATGAACCTCAGAAATTAGAGCTTCCAATAATAATAAATATATCGTGAATTCCATGGTATGACAAGAGTTATCACATACAGTGTATCCGTCTTAACAAGTTGTATAACGTCACTTTTTCGTGAATAGTTATTCTAGAATCCGGCTACTGAACCAAACGCACACTTAAAAACGAATAACTATAGACCTCTTTCATAATGGCGGTCGATTTATTTATTCTTTTATATGTATGTTAATCAGCCTTATTGGCCTCCTTAGCGTGTGCAAAATTCAAAAGAATGTTTACTCTTTAATGAGGCCAGTGAGGCTAATTAGCATGCATATAAAAGAATAAATAAATCGGCCGCCATTATGAAAGAGGTCTATATTACAAAATGTTTGTAATACTACTTACTTTAAATTCAGATAAATAGATTAAAAAATAGATGAGGATGCAAGATGGAAAAAAAAAGGGAGAAAATCAACCTTTAAGAAAAGTGTGTTCTTATGTAATATTTAACTATTTACCAGCTCTCGATCCAGGACAATTCTGTCGGCGGGACAACTGAAAGGTTTCGCTTGAATTTCCTGTCTGTTTTGTCACGCGAAGATAAAAAGTAATGAGCTGAGAGTTATCAAGATAGTGTCCATGTCTTTAAATACAATAATGCAGAATCGATAAAGTATTTATTATCTAGAATTATTATATGTGGACAAAAATAGAAAGAATCTGAATGTTATGTCATGTATAGAAGAGATGATTCACAGCGTTCTGGTTATGTATGATGTATTATGATGTATTATAAGAACGACAACATTTTATGAGAATGTGTTTCATGTACGTATATGGTAAAGATTGGCAACTACAACATTCATGGTTAAACAATGATCTTTTATGAAATTTATTCAAATACAAACATCATGGACGAATACAAATTTAGTTTTTAGCTCAGACAAATCAATGATGGGAATAGTTTACCATCACATGTTACAAACATGACCTCGACCAGTCATTTTAAGGCAGCTGTTAATGATCATCTCCTTGCTTAAGATAGACTAGATACCATCAATTTTAATTTGTACTACTGTTTACATTTCGCACTTTGACTGAAACTTGCTGTATGTCCATTGAGGTTTTGCAAGTAAATCATGTGGCGGTAAATGTAGATTACTTGATATGAGACGTCGTTTACAAGTTGTTGCTGAAATTATTATCAAGTCCAAAGTTGAATGCTTAATATGAATACGATTCGATAATCAAAAGGGAATTCCTGAGTGCGTGATGACTATTTGTGAAATATTTTTGCGCAAATTGAGTCTGGTTCCACGTTTATTGACGGCCTTATAGTAATTTTATGAAACGCATCTCGTAATGTACATTATTTATTGTGTTGATAGTATTTATGTCCAAGCAACCTTTTACAATATGTTCATTATGGATTAATTTCCAATTTGATAATTTTGTTATTTAAACTGAACATTAAGAGCCGATTCTTTAAACAAAGTTTAGACGGATTAAACAAAATCGACGTTTCAACATGGAATTGGTTTCTGACTTTCTCAAAGCACTCATTTGTTTGATATCACTGAACTGAATTGAATTTTAACTACGAAACAGCACTGTACTCGGGTGACACAATCTTCTGTTGCGAATCCAAGAAAAAAATGAAATAATTAAAGAAACTGCAATTGCAAAGAAATGCTTGCCTGCTTTTCGCCGAAAGTGGATAGTTCTTCTGTAATTAGTATTAGTAATTTTGTAAATGTAATCGTACGTCTGCGTAGTTCGTGCAGTATCATATTGTAATGCAGTAAGGTAAATAAAGTATTGTTTAAAATGAAGTTGTTCATTTGAAAAAAAACTGCGAAACACCACTGTACTCGGGTGACACAATCGTTGATTGAAGTTACTGTTGGCTGTTTTAACGAGTCTGCGGTTACCCTGGTGTTTGAACATTTATTACATCCATTTTGAAATCACTGGTGATCCTTGCAATCTGATTGGCTCTCAGCAGTGCGATTTATTCCCAAATCGCACTATTTTTTTGCTCCAAATCGCATCTTTGTCTCAGCAGTGCAATTTATTCCCGAATCGCACTGTTTTTTGCTCCAAATCGCATCTTTTTCTCAGCAGTGCAATTTATTCCCGAATCGCACTGTTTTTTGCTCTAAATCGCATCTTTGTCTCAGCAGTGCAATTTATTCCCAAATCGCACTATTTTTTGCTCTAAATCGCATCTATATGTCACATCAATTTTGGTACTGACTAAAATCCTGGATTTGGGCAATTAAATTGTGCAATTTCAAAATGGATGTAATAAAGTGGGAATTGAACTTTGTGCTGTGCAATTTTGGTCTGAAATCATACTTGTGATTTCAAATCGAACGAGCGCGCACTCTATGATTTCAGACCAAATTGCACTCCACTCAGTTCAATTACCATTATTAATAATTTTAAATTTCTAAAAAAAAGCAACAAAAGACTGTCCTAATGACTTATTTAATCGGCAGTACCTTCTCATGTTTTCCACGAGGCATTCTTTACAAAACCTATGTCCGCATCTCGTGAGAACAGGATCCTTCAGCGGAAAATAACATATTAAACATTGGTAATCATGTTCAACTTCGCTGACAAACTTCTCATCGTGACCTAACGTCCCGCCTAACGGTAACCGATTGCTAAGCGCTTCCGACATTTTGCAAATCGGCTCAACGATGAATTCAGGATCCCACACTGGAACGGTCCTGGAGAAAAAAGTAAGCAGTGTTTCAATAAAAGAAAATATATCAATGAACTTTTTTGGAACAAATATTATTTCGTAGATCGTACCACAACAACCAAATGTACCTTCTGGGGTATCAAGCAGATTAAAAGCAGCCTTCTTCTGCGTTTCTGTTCGATCCTGTCAATCCTTCTTCTGGCGATATTTACTCAGTTACGACATAAACAACCCGAAGTACAAACCCAAGTAAACTGAGTACAGAAGTTAAACCGACAACCAAAAACTTGCAACTGACTCATGCAAATTAGAATGACATTTTAAAACGAAAAAAACGTGCGACAAAATATTTGCATTTTTATAAATAAAAGAAGGCCACACGCAAAAATCAGAAAATTACATACCGGTGTTAAAATCTATTTTGAGGGTTCATGTATGGCTGAAAAAGTGTCCATTTTAAAATAAACACAATGGAGTTTAAAAGTGCCTCTAACGAGGGAAAAATATGTTCGTATTGCTGTCTATATAAGATCTTGAATAAATGGATATTTTTATCAAACCAAGTTTTCCGGAAAAAAGAGTACCTTCAATGGTTTTATCCATGTTGTTCGATAAAATGAAGGCTTTATTTGCATAGGTGTTATCGTAATCATTTCTTAGCTCGCTAAAATAATTGACAGTTCTCTATAGAAGACGCGTAGTCTATAACAAATTATCGCGTTCGAAGAACGCAATCCTAATTTCGTGTTGGTTGTCCTGTGGTTTATGTGCAGTAAAATTTGAGATTTTTTGGTAGACGGTATTCCATAATGGCCGCCCCTATTGTTTTTTCAGGGGCTCATTTCCGCCGGAAATTCCTTCGAACGCGTCTCCATAATCTGTGATTACTGCTAGTATATGTTGTAATTACACTTTACGATAAAAGAGAGTCCGCTAAATTTTGCAAAGTAAACATTGGATTGCTTTCCAGATTTTTGCCATCAGATCTCGTTTAAAATTTTCCATTCCAACTTAGGCGAATAGCTTCGACCATAGACCTAAAACATGGGGAATTGAAACCACACTTTGATAACGTCTGGTTTCCACGCCTTCAACGTTTGAGTGAAGGATTGATATCCACTTTCTTATTGTTTGACAAACGTTTTTGACTTCAAGGTGTTATGAGTCCCACTCAATTGAGTCAAAAGCTTTATTTTTTTAAAGTCTGTCAAGTCTATTCATTGGTATCTGAGTATCAATATTACACATAAGTCTTCTTACGATCTAGTGCCAAAAAATTAGATTGTTGGAGACGCAAGCAGAAGCGAATAAACCAATCACAATGCCCATTTCATTCACAATGTCGACTCCGACTGTTTCAAGCAGTTTAAAGCACAAAAAGAGCACAAGTTCTCCTGGATTGACGATATTTTAAGTATCTTTTCATTGAAATGTATACACTCATTTGCATTTACTAAGAATATATATTATTAATTATTATTAATTTATTTAATTTATATATATATATATATATGAACAGTATATGATTTCAAATGGAGTGATAGGCTTCCCCTACCCTGTTACCTTGAAAGAAAAAATCCCGGGAGGCCCACGTCCGGAATCACATAAATCACATCTTAGATTGCCATGTTGCCAGCATGGTTGTCCTGATGGTGTAGTGGTTATCACGCCTAACTAGTATGCAGGAGGACGTGGGTTCAAATCCCACTCAGGGCAAATTTTCTTTCAAACATATATATATATATAATTTATAAAATTTACGATTATGAATGGCAAGAAACCACCTCCAATTTGCTCGACGGCCTTCTTCAGGAGCGTTATGTAGATGTTACAACATTTGAAATTTGTGTCAACGGAAAAATCAACGGCTAAACTATAACGAAATTACAAAATATAATTCTATTGGTTAATGTGCGAGTTAAAGAAGACGTAACGAAACAAACTCACGCGTGTTTTGAAATAATAAATTATAACGAACAAAAATAATCAGATTTCTGCGCGCGCGTAACATGGGCGCGTGCAATGTTCTCTTATATTACTTTAGATTAGATCAAATTGTTTATTGTGGGTTTTAGTTTCTTTATCCAGAAGTTTTCTCTCGCACGTCTCATTTCCACGTTGCGGCTTCTGACCTTCTCTAGCACCGTTAGTCTTTAAGGTTACAGTGTACCTTCGGGGGTGTCTCCAGTATAACAGCTCTAGCGTCTTAAGATTACACTTAATATACCTAAACCCAGATATCAAATTAAAGCTTATAGAGCTGGCTATCTAAACATGGAAACCATTTGCTAATAAAATGAATTGTCGAATTTTTTACGACGTCTAAATTCGAACGTCTGAATCAGCTTTAAAACGGTATAACTCAAAGCGATTATTGTATTTTGCTAATTTTATTTGTTCTTGGGTTTCCGGACACGAAGCGCTAAAAAAACGTGTCGGCGATTTCCCATATTCAATTGCAGTGAAAAGTTACAGAATATTTTCGAAAAAGGGAGAAAAAAAAATTGGAATGATCGCACGAAAATGGCTCTTGACGAAAAAGTTTTCGGAATTAAGAAATTTGCCGACAAGCTTTTGTTGATCATATGTTAGCCTAGCTTCTGTCCAAATTTGAGGAAAATCGAACAAATTCCCTTTGAGTTGTAGCTCTTTAAAGTGTCCCCAACAAGCGAAAAATTAACTGAGAAAACAGCGTTTAAAAAAACATATCGCTTAATAAACAAACTCCGCCCACAAAAGTTATACCGTTATTTCTCCGTCAATTTTCACTATTTTTCGATATTTTTTTTTTGGATGACAGTTTATTTTGTAAACTTTATTTTAACGCCAAAAAAAATTTTCAATAAATTTTCGATCTGAAGGTACACTGTAACCTTAAAAGTGTTCCACTCCACAGGTCCTAAAATGCCGCACTGTACATGTAAGTAAATGTTTTTGACCAATGGATATGTCTGAGCGGTGTTGGTTCGCCCATATGCGGATGCAATTTCCTGTTTCTCCCACAAAATGACCATATGTTTTGCAGCAAGCGCATCTTACGTCGGTTTTGCAAGGCCAGAAGCCGGGTTCTGCGATGATGGTGGCTGGACGGTTCCTATGTTTTCGTGTAAAATGTATTTTCAGATTTTTGTTATTTTGAAAGTTACGGTCACAGATCTTGCATGAGGTTTCAGATGGGCCCGGTGTACTATTGGGTGGTTGGGAGGAAAGGCGAGTGTAGTCCATCGGTGTTGTTGGGTGTGAGTCGTTTACTCGTCAGAATTTGAAAGGTTTCTCCCTTTGCGGCATGCAATTAGTGTTGGCTGGGGAAAGACACTCTTGCATCGGGATGAGAGAGTTAAAATTTGTTGGTGATCTCTGATAATATTTTTAACCTTTGGAAGGGCCGGGTTATAGGTGACGACCAGAGGTACCCTGTCCATATTGCACATGACGGTGTCATTGCGAAGTGCCTCTTTCCTTGTGGTTTGGCTCGCTTTCATGATGGATTCCTTGTTTGTTCTTGTACCCACGTTCAAGGAGGATGCTGTGAATTTCTTGTGCTCTATTTTCGAAGAACTCGTTTTTAGAGCAGATACGGCGGAGTCTGAGAGCAAGGCTATATGGTATCGCCGTTTTGGTGTGTCGCGGATGAAAGCTGGTCCAGTTGAGATATTGATGGGTGTCCGTTGGTTTGGTGTGGAGGTCAGTATGAATTTTGCCATTGTCTAAAATTACTTGTACGTCAAGGAATGAAATAGTAGTGGGTGATATTGTTTGTTCCAACTTGATGTGTTGGTCAAAATCGTTGCATTCTTCGAAAAACTGATCGAGTTTAAGTTCACCAAAGGTCCAAAGTTAAAAATATCATCAATGTATCTAAACCAAACAAGAGGTTTGAGGATGGTTTGTCCTAGCAGCTGTTCTTCTAGGTGGCCCATAAACAGGTTAGCGTACGTGGGTGCCATTTTTGTTCCCATCGCTGTCCCTGTCTGCTGCAAGTAGTGACTGCCTTGGAATGTTAAAATGTTGCATGTCAGTACTAAATTTACTGTCAGCAGTACTGTCTGCAATAATTTATATATATATATATATATATATATATATATATATATATATATATATATATATATTGCCCATGTTATTATTAGTTCTTCAGGTTCATTTTCAGTATCATATAATTGAAATTCTTTCGCACCAATTAATATTAAAATACTGTTATGTCTCTCCTTGTAAGACAAATTATCCCATTGATAAATAATGTTAACGTGATGATCCTTTCACAAGGATCAGGAATAGCTTCTGAGGAAGGCTCAAAGGGTAGCAATCCCGGCTCATTTGATAAGGAGTAGAGACTTGAAGAGGAAGCTTCGCAAGGAGATCATTACACGAGTAGTTTTAGAGTTGGGGGCACCAGATCAAAAAAATATTTTTTTGATCTGATACCAACCCAACTCTAATACTACTTGCCATATGATGGTAACCAGTTTTTTGTTTCCATTTAACGTAAATCAGTTTTTGGAAAACTATATGTTTCCATAAAATAATTAAACTATATGTTTCCATAAAATAATTAAACTATATGTTTCCATAAAATAATTAAACTATATGTTAATAAAAACAAAGTGCGTTTATTCCATTGCGTGATTTCCTTTGCGTTTATTTCATTGCGTGATTCCACATAATAGAATCCTTTGCGTGACACAATTCTCGGAAAAACAGGGGAAGCCCCCTATGAAATGAGTCATCACTATAGCTATTGTTTCAGATCACGAGAGAAAATATTTTCAACATATTATGGGGTTTGATTTAACTTTACAAGATCGCTCAACTTTGCCAGGCCTGTTCTAAACTCAATAAAACGCTGTTTATCTATCAGTGATATCAAAGGTGTGTGAAATATTATGCCTTCCACTCTTGGTTGTATTGGTTCAGTTTCCCACGCGTGGGAATATTTATTGTCTCATCACCTTTTATGACAACCATCAAAGAGTTAGCATTTGGATTAAAAATAACATCTACGCAATGGAACAAAGATAGTTTCCCACGCGTGGGAATCTTTATTGTTCTCTTTTGTTTCCATTGGGAAGGGAAAAAACCTTTTTCAACTGATAATATTAGACTGTAAACAGGATGGAACTATTCGTGTGTGACATTCTCGAAAAAACAGGGGGTTTCCCTATGAAATGAAGTCATCCAATGCTATTGTTTTCTTATCTTAAAATTCGTTTCCCACGCGTGGGAAATTGTTAATAGCATAATGTCCATATGCGTAACTGTTGAGTCCGTCTTCTAGTATATATCGTTTATCATCAAAGCAACTGAGTGATACTTTATTGATTTCATAACTTCCCAATTGATGATTTTGACTCCTAATTGTTTTCATTTGATGGTGCATCTGTTTATTATTGAAGAGCGTGTCTTTATAGTTTTCATGTTGGATTTCGTTTTTAATGACATTCTTTTTAATTCCTTTTGCTGTTTTTCCACCTTTTTGATCGTCTTTCATGTAGCTATACATTTTTGATCGTAGACCGACGAATTCATAAATGGGAATTCCTGCGGCTTCATCTTTGAATTTACCAATTACTTTTTTATTTAACTTATTAAAATACGGTGAGCTTTCAGGGGAGTCGCTGTTATCGAATTTATCTTTATCGTTCCAGAAATCCCTATAGACGTCTTCGGTTTCGATTTCATAGGTTAGGGAGTCTGTATCGGTAAAGAGCAGCTTAGCCTTATTACCATACTTATCTTTGATATAGTTATAATGAAACTCATACATTAATGTCTTACTAAGATCTAGAATACACATACCCACATATGCCGGCCTGTTTAGGGTTAGTGTTTCTTTGATCTTATGAACGGCTACAAGGTTTTCATTGAAGATCTTACTACTTACATAAGTAGGTTTAGCAGCCATTTTTAATAGTTTCTTTTCATCAGTTACTAATCTAATATCAACTCTCTTTCTTAAGTTCTCCATTGTTTTACCAAAAACACTATTATTCATAAGTTTGAAAAAATCTTTTTCAAAAGCATTTTTAGCATTCTTTCGTTTGTTGGTGTTGAAGTCAATGTATTGTTTAAGCCAAGGTGACTGATTAAATTCTAATACTCGATGAACTTTAATGACTTTTAATCCAAGATCTGTATATAATTGAAGGTTTCTATAATGTAGAACGTATTTTTCTTTGTTTCTTAAAGTTGGAATCAGTTTTTGTACGAGACCTGTTGATATTTGATATTTAGCCGCTATTTTTTTGCAATATTCTGACAACATGTTTTCACCTACTTTAACCTTTTCCGGTCCTAGTGGGTAGTCATTATGAAGGTCATGTAGTTCTTCAGGATATTCTAAATCAAATTCTAATATCAAACCTTTATTACTATCTTCTTTGTATTTAGCTAGGTCTAATTTGTTGATTTGTTTATCTGTTAACCATCTAAAACCACCAGTTGGTAAATATTGACTCATTGCCCAACCATACAGATTGTTGGCATCAAGATACATGATATACTTTGATGGCGCCTTCTCATCGTATGTTTTCATGTATTTATTATTTGACTTTCCGTATCGATTGGCTATATATGATATACCACCACGCATACCCTCCTCAACAAATTGAAACATATCAACATCTGTCATAAGCTCCAATTTGATATCAGTCATTTTTAGCATAGCATCCCATGAAAGCCCTGGAGACGTGAAATAATGACAAGGATCAAGTTTATAGTATTGCAGACAGGTCTTTCGAAAGTTTTCGAATACATCAGCTAACAGAAGGATGTCAGATTTAAGATATAAGTCATGGTACTCACCCATATTTTTAAAAGAGAATGTATTCCATACATTTTGAGCATGTTTATAATCTACATCTGAGATATGCTCATCATTCAATATGCTGTAAAATTCTTCTTTTGGTGGCAGCTTTTCATTAAATTTATCAATACTGTCCATGAAGTCGTATGGATAGACTCCTTTTTGTGACATTAAATCAAGTTTTTCATTTTTGAATTTTTGAGAGGTATATTTCAACAATTTTTTTGGTAGATTGCTCACTAGGTTTTCCAAACTTGAGCTCATAAATTGGAAACTATCAATGAAGGTAAGATGATTACCAAGCATGAAAGCCATATACTTCTCCATGTTGTTAGGTATGGCATTGATATTCATTTCACACTTTTCACCTTTCTTATTTGTATATGTATATTCCTTAACAATAGCACCAATCTCTTGCATTATAAAATGACTATCATATCCTCTTAAGTTGTGAAATATAACAGGTATTTTTATTTCTTCTGGTTTTATTTTGAGTTTCAGGTTACAATCTTGATGAGCAGAGCCTCTGTATTTACCAGTGATGTGACAATGGTCTCGAACTCGAATGTCTTTGTCAGTATATTTGTTTATCACAAATATGACATTCTTTAGCTTTTCGAAATTCGTCTTCATCATCTTTTGTCATTTTTAATGGTTTGTTAAATTCCTTTTTCATAATATTTTTACAATACTTAACTTCTTCTAGCATCTTTTCCATAAATTTATAAACAGCCTTTTCACCCCTATAAGATTGAACCTTCTTAGTATACCGATCATTATAGCAACAAACCACTTTATAACCATATCCACAATCTGTATGTTTTTGATAGGCTTCTGTATATGATTTGTCATTATTGGGTTGGCAACCATGTATTTTTTCAGTAATAGCCTCAAAATCTGCATAAATGACGAATGGTACTGGTAGTTGTTTATGAAAGTTGTTGAATCTTAGTATATTATTATCCTTCTCAGGCATTTTTATCGCTTGTGTGCCATTCACTTGTATACAGTTTTCTTTATGATCAGTTAATACTCTTTCAGAGCTGAAGCATTGAAGACAATACATGCAGAAATGTTTTCTTTCTTTGTGTTTTGTCTGATTGTACATTAACTTGTTAAAATCTTTAATCAAGACATAGTGCTTGTTTTCATTTTCTGTTATAAGAAGCAGATTCATACGGTCTGCATATTTTTCTTTTGAGACATAAATTGGATATGGTTGTTTATCTTCATAACCGAAAACATTTATGTTGATATTATTTTGTTTTTCAATCTTGTTGTACTGTTTGGTGGTGACTGGGAATTCAATCCCCGAATAATCTAAATTTTCAATGAATTGCTTGTCAACTTTTTTAATTCTCTGTGGGTATTTGTCTTGAGGATTCAAATGTCTAATGTGACACCATCTAAAGCATTCATTGTCTTTATTTTTCATGTTTATCAATCCCTTAGCACTATTTCTTAGTTCTGAAGGTAATTGAATGTAAGATGATCCCTTTAATGGTTCGTATTTAACAATATTAATATAGTGGTTGTCAATAGATCTAATTGTCCATCCAGAACCCTCAGAAATCCATTTAGCTACACTATTTAATATCTGTTGTTTAGACAATTGTAACGCTTCAGCGATTTCTATGTGGTTAATAATCGTCTGAGCCACACTGTTAAAATATGCAGTCTTAGACACTATTTCATCACCAGCTAGTTTCTCAAATGTGACCTTTAGTGTTTCAACAAATTTAATTCCTTTTGTATCACTTAGTAGGGTTTTAAAATGGTTTTCAATACCTTTTCTTGTTTGTTGTAATTGTGTTAAAGGGTCTTTATTATTCTTTAATGTAATTTCGAAGGATTTAGTATAACCTTTTAGAGCTTTGTCTGTTTGCTCTATCTTAGTCCTTGGAGCTGGAATAGGTTTAACTGTTTTTTTAGTCCTTGGTGTAGGAATTGGTGTCTTTTTTAATTGTTCTATTTCTTCTAACCATTCAGAAGGTGGGGGTGGTAATCTTTTCCTCTCAAAATAGTCAACCAATTCTTTTACTGTTTGTCTTGGTGTAGGCACTGGTCTCCTACGTTGTTTTTCATCATCCCCTATTATAATTTTAGGAGCTCGTTTAGCATTCTGTTTCATTAACAGTTTAATTAGTTCTGACTTCTTAAGTTTCATAAGTTGGGATTTTTCAAAATTCATTCTATATATATATAACTATATATAATATTTCTTTAAGTCATTTTCATAGTGCGTTTATTTTTGGAATCATTTTTGAAATAATTTGAGATAGTTATATATGATTGATCATATATGATTATCTTTTTATGATATCCTTGTGTTATTCGTTGTTATATTTTTGTGAATTCAATTGATGAATTCTAGTTTTATTGTGTTTATATTTACTTGCAGGATGGAAATATTTATTGCATTCAATACAATGATATTTATTCTCTGGGTTGTCATTATACTTCTTACAATAAACACGTCCCATAATACGTTTTTCTTCATCAGTTATATACTTTTTAGGTCTTCCCCTTGATTGTTTTTCCATTACTATATAGTATGATTATTTTTTTAAGTCATTTTAGTGCGTTTAAATAATTTATAGTATTTTTAATTTATACCCATATTTCAGTTTTCAATTCAGCTATATTATCAACTTTGGTTTGTTTCAACACATTACATTCATCATCATATCTATTGTTTTCTATCTCATTGCAGATAATATTCAATAACTGTTTCAATGTTATATCTTCATCAATTTCATGTATTTTTTTATGATAAAGTTTCAATAATTTCTTTTTATATTGTAACAGATCCAATCTACGCTCATTATCATATATTTTATCATGAAGATTGTCTATTTCATCTTCACATTCCTGAATTTGAAAATTTATTTTTTTGATATATTTCTCAATGCCACTCATGATATATATAAACATTATATATTTTTGACATCTTTTAACGGTATCCATGAATTAAATTCTTTTGGATAACCAGACCATGATACCAAAGCTTGTTTTTTCTTATAGTCTCTTTTGATAACCTTATCTATGCGAAAAACATCTTGTTTAGCTTTTAATAACTCCTGTTGATAGAAAGATCCTTCTATTGATTCATTATTAAGATCCTTTAACTTATATGTAATAGGGTTTGTGTATTGGATTTTATCAACTGTGAATACCTCTTCAGTACAATTACTTGTATATCCTTTATCAAATACCTTTCTTTTATACTTTGAAATTCTAACCTTATCACCAACTTTGAATTTTACTTTTGATGATGATGGTTCCATATCATATAGATTAAAGTAAACAGTTCCTTCATTGCTCTTTTTACTGGCTTCTGTAGGTGTCATCTTTATGCTTGAATGTTTTGTATTATTGTATTCATTTAATAGTTTCGGTAACATATCCAAATATTGTGTTGTATTTTGAGCTGTAAATTGTTTCCACATTTTAGATTTCAATGTTCTGTTAAATCTCTCAATAATAACAGCTTTACCTTCATTGAAAGTAGAATACATCTCAATATTATTTTTCTTTAGCCAGTCTTTGAAAGTTTTATTATAGAATTCAGACCCTTGGTCTACCCAAATAAATTTAGGTTTCCGTTTGGATTTTTTAATAACATCATCAAATGATTCAGTAATTGTATTACCGGTTTTATTTTAAATAGGAATGCTCCAAGCAAATTTTGAAAACACATCAATGTTGTTTAATAAATGTCTATATCCTTTATTCCATTTTGAAAACTTCTGCATTTCTACAAGGTCAGCGCTCCAAATATCATCTATTCCATTAACAATAACTCTTCTTGTTTTAAATTTTCGTTTGATTGGCTTATGTAATTCATCGGCTAATTGTTGAGCCCAATCATTTTTACTCAACGCCGCTTTCCGTTTTTTTGCTTCCTTTTTTGTTTAACACCAAGGCCTAATTTCTGTTTTATATCAATCGTGTTTCTAGCCAACCAATGACCCCATTGTCTCTCATTATAAGGTACATCATCCAGTGACTTAACCATTTTACGATCTGCATTGTTTTTACATTTGACTTGATCACTTTTTGGTTTATTTCCACAAACACTGTAATCAACATCATGCTGCATACTGACAGCATCTGCTTTACCCGTTGGTTGCTGATAGATCTCAAGTATTTGACCAGTGTTTGGGTCATACTTCAACTGCTGTTCAAGAGGGTTGCCAGGACCTGTATATCTATGCCCAGGCAACACAAAACCCTTCTTGGGCGCCACTTTTAATATAGCCTTGTGGATATCTATTGCACCACCACCGTAAAGAGGATCTAGTTTTCGGCTTATATCACCTGTGAAACTATCGATAGCTTTATTTATGTATTTTTCAGCCACACCTTTTATCTTGCGTTTAGCTAGTTCTGATTTAATAGCCTTCGAAGCACCCAAACGACCAAGATTATATAGACCCTTGACACCTGCTTTCAAAGCTATTTCACCCAATGAATGACTTCCTTCAATATCAAATAAGCCCGCCCCTTCAGACGGGCTTTTTAGTTTCCCTTATTGGATACAAATCGGCTTTTCATTATTCCACAAGAAGAACATTGTGATTTCAACATCAATCGATTGTTTTTAGTTCTTACATATCGTTCAGAACCAGGTACTGATTCCGTCTGTCGTTTTTCCTTAACGCAATATGATTTAACCATTTATATATATAAGTTAGTAGTTGGTACGTTGGTTATCCGGGACCATCCCCAAACGCCCGAAAAAACGCTTATTTTGAGAACTCCCGAACACCTAAGTTACCGTGCCCCAGGGCTCATTGCATTCGCCCTGGGGCACGGAAACTTAGGTGTTCGGGAGTTCTCAAAATAAGCGTTTTTTCGGGCGTTTGGGGATGGTCCCGGATGCACCAACGTACCAACTACTCCCTGGCCGCGTTATTGCCAATTGGAGAAACCCCCTTCCGTAGGTATATACACACATTGTGACAATGGGGAAAGGAAGAAAGTGTTTTATAACACAATCAGCTAAACGAATAAAATTCAACCACTTAAGGCATGGAAGCCTTTGTTGTCATGGATGTACACATCTAAAATCTGAAGGCTGCAAACACTTTCAACAAACTCTAGATCAAATATCTCCTGCCCCTCTACCCCCACCATCTATTGTACCGCAATATATAATCGAAGCCGCGCAAAGACTGACCCCACAACAACTTGTGGCACAGTGCTTGTGAATGTTGATCCGGCATGAGATCACCAATTGGAGAAATCATACCCCGCATATACCAACCCACATGGCGAACGTGAAAGCTTTCAAGGCCTTCCTTAAATCACGCGAGACTGGTCTGGTTCAAAGGAGCGAAGAATGGGTCAAAGCCAGACAAAATACAATCGGAGCCTCTGAGATCTCTGCCTTGACAGGGTCTTCACCATTTGAGAGTCAGTCAAGTCTAATTCGCAAAAAGGTAAACCCTATCGACATGAGCAAAAATGTGGCCTGCGCTTGGGGCACATTGTTTGAGTTTCTAATCCGTGGATACTTTGAGAAGAAACATTATGTCAAAGTTTTCGGATATAAGGGCTCTATAAATCTTCCAAAGGGTCACCCTCTTTTTGGAAAGGTTTCTTTCAGCCCAGACGGATATTTCTCACACAAAGACGAGACAATTGTCTTGTTAGAGTTTAAGTGCCCTTACACCAGAAAGATCGCATGCCAAAAAATTCCTAAACAGTATCGTGATCAAATACAAACCGGCCTTGCTCTCAGCGGTGAGAGAGTTAACAAAGGCTTGTTTGTAGATGCCTATTTCAGAATGTGTTCTTTGAAGCAGCTTGGTCTTAGCCTTGAACATAATTCCTTTCTAAACAAAGGGGTTGTACACAAAACGAAAAAACCATCAGCACGTGCATGTGGTATTTATCTTCTATCTTCCAAACAAAAAATATTTCCGGTTCAGACAAAATTACTTGACCTCGGCGCAACAAAATCAACAGCTATGTTTGAAAGAATTATGAAAGGAATTTCATCTGGAGATTTCGTGTGTAGCGGTGATTGGTTTTATATTAGATATGATGAGTATCAGAAACGAAGCGATTTAGATTTTTTGAAGGAAATAAACAGAATGACATTCAGGGAAGCTTGGCCTCCAAACTATTATAAGACAGTTGCCTTCTTTTCATGGAAGCTCCTTGCTTTATCAACAATTTGGGAAACAAAACAATTAAATTTCTTAGAAACTATTCACGAACCGATCAACCGGTTTCATGAAAATTTATCAAAACAAAAACACCTTGACAAAACCATACCTGGTGAAACTTTTGAAGAAAACATCGGCGATGACAGTGCCATGTTAGAAGCCTTTCTTATTGAGAAAGCGGCAACTTTTACTCAAGATCTTTGAAAGCATTGTTCCATAAACGGTCGTTTTTAATTATCATATTGTTTGACATCTGTTGCCTTAGGTAATTTACAATCGCTCGTTGCGGGTCTTCAAGCGGCGTTGTAATGTCCAGGATTTTGTAGAGCACAAACGTATAAGAGATTCTCGGAAGCCGAGCTTCTATAAGTTTGAAGATACGTTTCGTGTTATCAATTTGGTCGATAGTCAATTCAAGGTTCTTGCAAATTCGTGTTAAAGCGTACCCAAACGCATAACACCGTGCCGACTGCCTTTGTCTTGGTTTGTACAAAATGTTTTGATCCGTATATGCCGGAGCATAATCCTCTAGCACTTCCACACGGCCGCATTTTTTGCAATAAAGTTCACAAGAATCGCTTGATTGCAAAAATGGGCCGCCGCAAGAATAACAAGACAGAAATCTTCGGGCCCAACGTTCACGCTGCAAGTCGTTATAATGTTCTTGTAGATATTGTTTCCCCATCTCTGCCAACCCCATATCTTCGTAGATATGGCAAAGTTTTTCCGGCAGGCGCAAGCGGTGTATTTCTTTCCTATAATCACCACCATATAGCAAGCGAAGGATGGCAAAATTGTGTTGTTTGTCAAGTTCATTGAGCCGTGCGGTGAAGTCAGTCATGCTTAAACATTATAATTGTTTTTTCAATTTGGCGATCTTGTGACTTCCGGTATTTATTATGTAAAGCCTATATTTAGAAAAATACAACTTTCGGTTATATTTGCGCATGCGTAGTTCTTTATGAGTTACCACATGTGAAAGCACGGCAATTCGCTCGAATATAAAAGACATGTTCGCACCATATATTATAGTAAGTCTGTAATTCGGTATAGCTCAGGGAGGTGTGGCTGGCCCCCACTGAATCCTGCTTACGGCTAATGCGATGTCAGACCAGGGGTAGTGGGGTTGCTGCGTCAGTTAGTGACCCCCTGGTGAACCAGCCCCGGCCCAACTGATACAGGGGGGTGCTCGAACAGAGATCTCCTAGGAGAACTCGACCTCGCTCCCAGAGGCTAAATGGGAAACGACAACTCCCTTGTCCGGAGTTAAGTCCTAGCCTAGGCTAGGCAAAAACGAAACAGCCACCAGAGCACCCCCTGACTAGGGTTTTGTCCCTTTTCGTTATGTGTCACGCAATGTCACGCGTGACAGTCACGCACAATGTCACGTCATGTGTCACGCTGTGTCACGCAATTGCGTTCTTTTGTTACATAAAGCGAGAAACCCGAATTTAATCTTTCAAATCTGACTTGGACACAGCGGTAAGACGATTGAGTTTTTTTTTAATCTTTTCTTGTTCTTCCTTGCGGATTTCTTTTCTGATCTTGTCAAGATCTGGCGTTTGAGTTTGAGTTTGTTTGTTTTGTGAGGGGTTTGCTTCACCAGAGCGTATTTCGTTCTTAAGTTCATAATAGCTCTCAACTTCACGGAGGATTATTTTGAATTCTGAATCGCTGATACGCTTGTCAGTTAGAGCTTTTGAAACCAGCTCAAAGACAGAGTTTCGTTTTGCAAGGGCGAGTGTGTATATTTTCTCGTGTTTAGTACTTTTTCTCTGAAGCCGCCTACTAAACAAAGTGATGCCGGCTGCTGAAAAACCTGTAATAGCTGCCACGCCGGCAATAACCGGGCTGGCTATGAGCCCGGCCCCTGTCAGGGCTGTGACGATTGTGGCTGAAGACAAGCCTGTAGAAATGAAACCAAAACTTACTGCGGTTCCGTGAACAATGGTGTGTGCTCGCTTGTATTTCTTCGCAACTTGTCTGTAATGATTAGCCTCCGACTCAAGCTCCTTTTGCAAGTCAGAGATTTTTTTGAGTCTGAAGTCTTCACCGTTGGATAAGTCTGGGTAAAGCGATGGAGTTTCGCTGTATTCAGGAGCTGATGGCAACACGTTAGCCGAGCTCATCATCAGGGGTATATATAATATATTTTTTAATTGATCTCAAGTTCAAATTCAAGGGGCATGTTATTGAAGTCAAAAAGGGCATTGTGTTCATCCCTTACAGACAGTGTTATGCTGTTTACATAATCACCAGACGAGACGTCACGCAAGATGTTCTGCTGTGTTGATTCATAGAAAACTTTCTCATATGGCTCACCACGAAGATCAAATTTAGCCAAGACAGTCGAAGGCTTACCGTTGAACAGGTTCTGTTCTTTATCAACCAGATCGCAGTGGATAAAGTAAGTGCTTGGTGATGTTAATCCTTTGACGAATGGTACTTGAAACAATACAGCTCTTATGCCAAGTAAATTTGCCAGATTGTCACTAAACTTTACTTTACTTCCATTGTGAATGACCATTGAGCCGACTGGTTTATTTATATTAGTTGATAATTGTAATTTTATTCTATATACGGTGGCTAAGTCATTAAATTCTTTCGCTAGACTATCAATGGTGTAATGCCCTTGAAGTAATGTCACGGTTGGAGTTGATCCATTGGAGTCATTTATTGTTGTTGAAATAGTTGCATTTTCTTTCAAATTATGCCACGAGTTGTAAAATGAACAAGAGACAAGTCTTATGTAATTCGGTTTCTGAAGCGGGTGCTCGAAGTAGATGGTGTGAGGGTTCGAAGGCGCGACGATTGTCAACACAACCATTGTGTATATAGTTTTATATTATTTCTATTTCAAAAAATAAAGGTAAGCCATTAAAATCAAAAAGTTCTCCGTGTTCGCCCTTGACTGAAATTGTTAAACTGTTTACAAATTCACCAGACGATGTTTTAAGATATGCGGCATTTTCTCTGTTAAAAGCGTACGGATACTTACTGTAGCTGCCCCAACCTTCGTCTAAACTAATTTCCGCCATCCCCAAAACATCTGAAGGCTTTCCATTGAGTAAGGTTTGTTCTTTATCGATAAGATCACAGTGAACGTAAAACATCACTGGTGATGTAAGTTTTTTAATGTATGTATCCCTCTGTAGTTTAGTACTTATACCGAACAATTTAGCCAAATTAGGACTAAGTTCTACATCATTAGGAAAATGTTTTTTCACATGCATTCTCGCAAAGGGTTCATCGGTTATGATATGTACCTTTACTGGTTGACCCTTAAATAATTCCTCTACCCAAGTCTTCAGAGTGTTTGAACCGTAATGTCCTTCGGGTAATTTCAAGACAGTTCCTTTTTTATTTTCGCCAGTTGTATACCATGTTATTGTTCCGTCTCCTTTCAAATTATGCCACGAATTATAAAGCCAGAAAGCGATAAGCCGAATGAAACTCGGCTTCGGAAGAGGGTGATCGAAGTAGATTGTGTGGGGGTTCGAATGTGTGAAGATTCTTAGCATAACCATGATTGTATATATATGTATTTTAAATTTAAATATATATATTCAATCATGTTTGGCAGACGCGGTTCAGATCTCGGTCTGAACATTGGCGGTCATGATTACGGACCTCCGCCCCCGTTTTTTCCTCGTCCCCAAAATCCCCTCTATCCAGAACAAAGGTATATTAGCAAAAAACAGCCAACACAACCCACAGTAAATCAGCAACTTGCTTGGATGAGTTCTCCGGAGGCTGAAAAACTCTCTACAGTTGCCAAGGCTAAGGCTATCTCAGACTTCAAAAGGCGTTTCCCGCACGCTGACATGTCAAGATTTAAAACAGAAGTTTCTTTCGACGAAAAGCACAAAGCCTCAGCAGTAGTTCTTTCTCAGAGGGGCATGGCTCCTGGGCTATGCCTTCAGACATACCGCACAAGAATTGGACACAAGCCCTGAAAGACGCCCTTGGCTTAGAGTATATTGGCGGTTTCCCTTATCAGTTAACGTTAAACCGAAACACACAAAAGCCAATCCCTGCTGTTGAATTCGCCACCTCAATCGATAAAGACATGATGATTGGCTCTGTCTTGAACGATGAAGCGCAAAAGATCTATGTCACGCCAACTGATTATTTCACAACGAAATACAGAAACATTTTCAGAGACACACAGATTACGTTCACAACTGCGAAATATGGGAGAAAGTGGCTCGGCAGCCCGCATATGAGTTTCTGGCCACAACAACTAAACTTCGCCTTGTGGCGTGCAACAACTGGCTGCGGGATCTCGCGTGACCTTCTGTTTGATAAGAACTCTACTCTCTCCCTAACCCCGCAGCTCCGATCATTTTACAGGTTTCACGTCTATTTCACAACAAGACGAATACTCTACAAGCTGGGTGGGGAACAGAGCGTGAGTGCTTTGCCAGACGACCCCACATTCAACCATATCGACGCATACACATCGACGCATACAAGAGAATTTGCCAAGAGTTCGGTGTCGACCCCAATGCTGACTTTCGTTTCACATACGGCAAAAATCACGGGCTTGGCAATGTGTACATTTGGGTTACTGGCGATGGTCCCTACTCTACTGATTATGACTATCCTGATTCCGATCTAGCTCTGTTTGATGACGAGCGCGTCACAGACAGAAAAGACCCAAACTATCGCGCAAACGGCATATACTTCGTTCGTAACGACCAGGGCGCTGTTAGTCAGTTCGAGCACTTTGTGCCGAATTATGCACAAGGGCTAACACAGCCAGGGCTCGCGCGTATGAATCAGTCAATCGAGGCCTTTGTGTATTGCATTCTGGGTGCACAAGCAAACACTCGCAGCAGCATCATTGGAAGAGGAGGCCGGGCGTTCGAAACGCAGAGAGTATTCCTCACCCATCTAGAGGAGGCCATAATACTGAACGACATCTCAACAAGCGTACAGCGATATCAACTTGCCATCCAAGCAACGAAAGTGCGCTTAGACTTTGCGACAGCGCCCGGAAGCTGGCTCATGCCATCACGCATGATTATCAACACAGAGAGCGTGGTGGGGTACAACAACAATCTCAAGGAGGCAACGCAAGGTATGAAGCTGGGTGTGAACAACGATGTTAACCTGGGCACAAAAAAAGCCTCCCTTCGCCACATGGATGGGGGACCAACAAAAATAAATCCACCAAACAGTCATCCATCAAACCCGATACATAAACAGGCCACACAGGCACAGGGCCTCGCACCAAAATACCCAAAACCAGCCCCCACACCACAACCCACTCCACAACCCACACCACAGCCCACACCACAGCCCGACTCGCAGCCCGACTCACATCACGTAAACAAGGCACTCATTGGTGTGGGTGCGATTGCTTTAGCAGGCGTTATCGTGTGGTTTAGATAAGCGCAAAGCTTATGACTTCGCACGCTTGGTGACCCTTTCAACAAGGAAGGCCACCACGGCAAGGATGAGCAGCCAGGCGTGTTCACCCAGAAAGGAGATGACCGACCCAGCAGCTTTGAAGATAAAACTCACAATTGACCCAATCAAGCCAGGCAGGGCGTTGGCTGCCTTTTTGCCAACCTTTTTAAGGCCATTTCCAATAGCCTTGGTGGCCTTTGCCAGGCCATTCAAGGTGGCGAGTACCACAGCGCTGATGGTGATGCCAGCTGCCAGAACAATCGCTTGCAGGGTCCATCCGTATTTCTTGAAGATTTCCCTAACCCGCTCTCTCAAAGACATGCCCCTTTCACGCACCTCAATTTCTGTGTTGACCCTTGCTAGCTCTTCTTCACGTTCAGCAACCCGGGCTTCCGCGGCTTCTCTTTCAGAGGGAGAAGTGTTCTCATCCTCTATGACGCGCTTGTCTTCAGCGTTCTGCCGTTCAAGCTCTTCTTTGTTCTGTTTCAGTTCGTCCAGTGGTTTCACAGCGTCCTGTTTTCCTCTAAGCTCCTCTCGGCGTCTTTCAAAGCCCCTACTGTCAAGTTTTAGTTTGTCGATTTGTTTTTTTAGTTTGTCTGCTTGTTGGGCAGTTTTTTGCGCATTGTCCAGTTGTTTTCGTTTAGCTTGATGCTCAGCTTCAACAGCTTGCTTTTCATTTTTTAGTCTTTGTATTGTCTCCGTATCCAGTGGGCCGTGTGCATCTTCCTTCTCTTGAATCTGGTCATCAATATCTTTGATTCTATTTCTTAGGGCATCCGTGTCGCGGCGAAGTTTTTGTGCATCCGCATCCCTTTGTTCCATTTGTTGTAGTTCATTTTGTTTTGCTTCCAGTTCTTTTTGAGTTGCTTCAAGTGTAGCATTTGTTTCATTTAACTCTTCAGTCACAGACTTTCCGAGAGCAGCTTTGATCTCTTTGGGAAGAGAAGCGTTGAGAGTCTTTTCGGAAGCCCCACGGCTTCTTGTGTAAAGAGGATACCATTTGTCTCTGGTATGATATTTTACCTCGATGATGACCCCACCTGATTTTGGTTTCACCTCGTACCGAAAATTAAGTTGATTTCTGTCTGCGCTGGTAAACTCGTTCTTAACCTCGTCAAAGGCCATATCATTCATTGTTATCAATCGCCGACCTTGAGTATCCCCTGTAATGAAAGAGGTTTCTTCAGTGTGGGAGCCTTGTTGTTCTGGGGACAACCTTGTTCTTGGGATCATAGGCACTTGTTCACCAGATGGTGTGGAAGCAGCCCCTGGTTCAAAAGGTTGCGTGGTGTCTTGGTCATGGGTCCATCGACTGTATTCTTGTTTTTCTTCTTCTGTCATTGGTTTATTCAACCATTTTTCAAGATCAGCATCCTCGTCATTCCCCGTGTCTGGGATGAGAGGGTCTGTGTCAGTTGTCTCATCAGGTATATCATATCCGCCTTCTGCCATGATGATATATAAATATAAGTTTTAAAAACACAAATATATACCATGGCTGTGCAACCGAATCTACTTCCATCTCACAGCGAAAAGACAGTGGGTGCCATGAAGGCAGAGCGAACCGTTAAGCGCATCACATTCAACCCATCTGAGGCCAATCCCGGCGAGACACTGTACGTCTCGGTACCCAAGCTGGGCGAGCATGATGTCCTTGTGTCCGGCTCGCTTGCACTTGTGTTTAACATTAACCTAGCCGGGGGCCACGCTAACAACTTTCTCGTACAAAATGTTTCTAGGGCCCTGGTGGACAGGCTCGTTGTAAAGTTTGGCGCCACCACCGTCGAGGACACAGTTGGGTACGACATCTATAAGATCTTCGAAGACCTTTTCAAATCAACTGATGAGCGGGACAACATGCTTATGGAGGGCATCCAGAGTGTGGATTTGTGTAAGATCCGCTCTGTTGCTGGCGACAAGAAGACTTCCGGCGTGGATGCAGAGAACAAACTGGAGACAATATACAAGAATAAGTATCGCATCAAACTGGATCACCAAATCTTAACTGATCACGGAATCATGTACCCTCAGGCCCTATTCAATGATCTAGTCTTCGAACTAACCCTAGCCCCCGCAAGCCAAGTTGTCCGAGGGTCAGACACAAGCAAGCTCGTGTACAAGTTGGAAAACATCCAGCTGGAGTACGAGACGATCAGAAGTAAGGAGCTGGCTGATAAAGCAACAAGCACTTATACTAGCGGTACGGGGTTCGCCTATGACTTCGTAATGCGAGATCGGGTGCATCCCTTCTCAAAAAGCGGGGACACTCGGATGAATCTTCGGGTAAACCCACAGCGCCGGTCTCTCAAGGGCATCCTCTTGCTGTTCATCAACCCCTATGCTGCGGGTGCAAGGGATTCTGAGAATTATTTCAATCCAGACATCACCAAAGTTAAGGTAACCGTAAATGGGGTTCCAAACAGGGTCTACAACGAGGGTATCTCCGGCACTGACATGTGGGGTGAAATCTCCCGACACTTTCACACGCGCGGCAGGCCCAACATGAACCTGACCAAATATCTCACAGGCAACAAGTTTGGTCTCTGGATTGACCTGCGGTCCATGGCTGACCCAGCTCTGCACGGCAACGGCCAACGACTCGTCAACACACAGGATGGCGTGCAACTCGAGATTGAATGAAACGGCACAGGCTCGGGAAATGCAAACTGCCACATCTTCACCATCTCAGACTCACAGTTGAACATCATTAGCAGGCAGCTGGAATCTGTACAGTACTAAAATACACACGCATATATATATATACCATGGCCACAAGCAAGATCAACTTCTTCATACAATGAAATAGAAAAACTTCTGGCAAAGGCGCCCTCCCCACCGACACATGAACCAATTGTTTGCAAACCAACTAATATAGGCGTTGGCTATGGATCCAAGAAAGCTGCCATTCAATGCACTAATCGTGGGTCCCACTAACTCTGGCAAGACACAGTATCTTCTAAACCAACTGCGCGGCCCCTTTAGGGGTTGTTTTGATTACATTGTTTTATTCTGCCCCACATTTGTCAAGAACAAGACATACAATGGCTTCGTGGACCGCGATCCGCACATCTTTGTGATTATCTGCCAACAGCATGAAATCGAAGACTGGTTGAAGCTGGCGAGCTTCTTTTTCACAGGCACTAACACTTTATTCATTCTCGATGACTGCGCCGCCTCAAAAGATGTCAAAGGTCGCACAAGCCAGCTTGTCAATCTGGGGTTCAGCGCAAGGCATGACGGTATATCCGTGTGGGTCTTAACACAGCAGATCACCAGCATAGCTAAGCCATATCGTGATAACATTGCAGCGATCGTGCTCTTTTACACACCCTCCAGCAAAACAACTAAGGCCATCTTCGAAGACTATGCCGGCGAGCTCTCCCACGAGGAGTATAAAGAGTTTATCGCAAGGCTAAAATCCCGCAAGTTCTCCCACCTGGTTTTCTCTCTTAGGTACCCGTATGGAATTGAGTACAAGGTTTAAACACAAATACACACGCATATATATACCATGGATGTGCCAACCAGCCTACACAAGCTCACGGTGCTTTCACAGCTTTTGGATGAATTGCACAAACACACACTTGATGCACAAAACAAAATTATCAAAGCAGCTAGTGAGGTAAATCTGCGCCTTATGCTTCTCAACAGATATCCCTTGCGGTTGAATTCTATGCCAGACACCATGGCGGGGCTTATACGTGAGATTGAAACTCTTTTACCAGCAATCAAGAGAATTATCGAAAATTAAAAAAATACACACACATATATATATACCCCTGATGATGGCACAAGCAGCTGAAGACCAGGTCGACTTGAGCGAAGTAATGCAGATGCTGGAGGCTGCCCCTGATACCGCACCTCCCACAGGTCTCGTGTGTGACGATGGCATTCCTGCCAAACGTGAGAAGCTGGCAATCCTTGTTTCAACCGGCAAGGCCAAAGAATCTATCGGCGTGCAGCTTACACATGATCATGTGAAGCGCCTGTCAGACAAGGACGTTGACAAGTACATCAAAAGATACGAGGCCTATGTCGGCAACAAGACAACAGAATCCCTAGTTGATTCAGCCATAATGCTCTTGTCCAAAGGAGTTGGCATGGTGGTCGACCTTGATGATGTCAAGGAATTACAGAAAGAACTCAAAAATGATTACATCATCTACCAGGAGCTGTCAAATCTTGCTGGAGGTCTTGCCCTGAGATGCGGACGATGGCTGGCGCTTGCCAATGCTGCTCTCATCACAACAAAACACGTCAAGTTTGAACGAGAGCCTGATCACAAGCCTGACTTAATAGAATTGGAACCACAACCCACACATCCAAGCAGAGACAGTGAAGGTTATCCACTCGAGGGCTTTGATGAAGTTGGGCTGGGACCTTGAAGGAACCTGGGCGGAACCTGGCTGGAACCTGGCTGGAACCTTGGCAGAACCTGGGCGGAACCTGTCAGCACACCTGGCCAAATTTTCAAAATTTTCAAAATCATATATATACCCACTATGGCCACACCACTCGAGGCGATCCCTGAAGAAACTCAAACTCCAATGCCAACTCCAACACCTGCACGCGTTACCTCTGAGGTCCCGAAAACAAAGCCTGCAACAGAAAAGAACCCCGGCCGTGTTGCTTCTGGCAAAAGGCTAGCAGAGCGCAACCGCCTGGCCCGTGAAGCAAAGAAAAAAGCCGAAGCACAAAAGGCCGCACCCTCAACAAGTGACACCAGTGCTGCAAACCAACCCTCAACAAGTGACATAACAACTGACACCAACAGCAACTCAATCTTTTATATTCTGGGGGTTGGAGGGTTGATTGTCTCTGTTATGGGTGTGTATTACCATCGCGAAGCCATAATGCAAAAGCTTGGCCACAAACCAAATACACCACCAGCAACACCAGCAAACACATCGACACCACCACCAGAACAACCCTCTGTGTTCCAGACACATTTTATTCCTAACAAAAATATTAAACTACAGATATGTTCATACAGATGTCCTCTCAAAGTACTCGATTACGACCATACAAAGGTTTTTATGAAGTCCTCGATCACGATTACACGATTGTCCAAACAAAGTCCTCGATACGAATGTCCAAGCGAAGTCCTCGATGACCGAAAGTGAATTGCAACTGATCTCGTCGCGAAAGAAGAAATTATTCTACTAAAAAACACTGACAAAAGAAACCTATTTTTTTAAGCGATTTTGCCTAAATTTTTTGGGATTACACGAGAAACAAAGCGGCATTACGTAACCGCGAAAAAATGTTCCTTTTGTCACTTGACAGAGGAAAAATAACTCATTAGCGTCTAATTGTCTCTAGACAGTTCTTTGTATTGTCTTCTGTTCATTTCTCCCCTCCTTGATATGTCAATATCAACGTTCTTCCTTGGCAATTCCTCTTATTAGAAGTAATAATCTTATGACAGCTCAAGTTGACATAACTTGGTAATGGGTCTTGTTAACTCGTCTTTCCCCACTTGAACTGTAGCGACTCGTACGTGCCCATCTCTGCCAGGAAAAACTTCGACAATTCGGCCAAGGGGCCAGTGTCCTCGCGGTGTCTTGGGCGACATTACCAGGACGACGTCTCCAACTTGCAGGTCTCGCTCAACAGTTAACCATTTCCTTCTCACGTTAAGTGCAGGCAGCCACTCCCGAATCCAGCGATGCCAGAAGTGTCTTACTAACTCCTGGATTCTTCGCCATCGTTTTCTGGGATTGAATGCAGTTTCGTCTACTGATTCTGGTGCAAACTGTCCTCCGACTTGTCCAATGAGAAAGTGGTTTGGTGTGAGTGGTACGTCATCTTCGGGATTAGCAGTTTGATAAGTCAGTGGTCTTGAGTTAAGAAGTGCTTCTGCTCCAGTAAATGCTGTCATTAGCTCTTCGTCTGTGATGTCTGCATTGCCCAGGACTGCATATACTGCACGTTTTACAGCCTTAATCATAATTTCGTGAGCGCCTCCGAAATGAGGTGCATGTGGAGGATTGAACTTCCATTGAACTCCTTGGTTGGCGATTGATTTAGAAATCTTCTCTTGGTCAAGCTCTCTAACCAGATCGCTTAGTTCTTTGTTAGCTCCAACAAAGTTCCCACCATTGTCAGATATCATCTCTCTTGGTAAACCTCTTCGATTGGCCATTCTGTAGAAAGCGTTCAAGAATGAATCCGTATCAAGAGCATAGGCCATCTCCAAATGGACAGCCCTGGTCGCTAGACAAGTGAACAAACAAAGGTAACGTTTTTGTCTGCGTGTCCTTCTCCCCTGAATGGTGATAAATGGTCCGCCATAGTCCACAGCAGACTGGGCAAAAGCTTTCAAGGAAACCCGAAGTCGGATCTGTGGCAGGGGAGCCATGATTTGCTTTGCAGCTTTGGCTTTTCTTTTCTTGCATTCGTTGCAGTTCTTTTCCCATTCTCGTATCTCTTCTCGACCAGAAATAATCCAGTAACGTGCGGATAACGCTGACAACGTTTGATTTGTGCCACCTGCGTGATTGGCTTTCTCATGATAATGTTTCACAATCAGTTGGGTTACACAGTTCTTCCGAGGTAAGATTATCGGAAATCGTGCATCTTGTGGTAGGAATTCTGCATACTTAAGGCGTCCGTCACATCTCATTTGGCCCTCCTCGTCAAGCCGGGGGTGTAACCCGAGTAGCTTGCTCTTCTTTGGCAACTCTCTTTGTCGTTGGAGTGCCAAGTACTCTTCAGCAAAGGCCTCTCTTTGTGCATTTGTTACGATTTCAATTTCAGAATCTTCAATCTCTTCCGCCTTTAACTCTCCGCTTTCTCTCTTTCTGCTTCTACAGTTGTCAATAAAACGACGAACCCAAGCATGGAGTCGTGTCAACTTGGTCCAACTTGAAAAACGCCTTGGGTCGAGATGCCATGACTGATCATCTTGCTGTACTGCTATCATCGCCCAACCTGTTGGCGAAGTGTTTTGAACTGATTTCTTGATTTCCTTTGCTCCTGACGCCAGGTCTGCATCAATTTGATTGACGGGCCAGTCTGACTCTTCTTGTTGAAGGAACTTAGGACCTTGCCACCACCTTTCCTCTTTGGCCATGTTTGATACACTCATGCCTCTAGTAGTGAAATCAGCCGGATTCTCGTGGGTTGGAACGTGGCGCCACTGGTTTGGATTCGTCAAGCTTTGAATTTCTCCCACACGGTTAGCTACAAAGGGTTTGAAATTTCTGCTTCTTCCTCTTATCCACCATAATACGTTCATGCTGTCAGACCAGAAGACTGCCTGACCCACTGTGCTGTTGAGAACTCTGGAAACTGACTCGGTCAATCTTAGCCCCAGAACGGCTGCCATCAGCTCTAAGCGGGGTATACTTGTTGTCGCGAGAGGTGTCACTCTTGTCTTGGACACAACTAATCGACTTGTTACTGAACCACTTTTGTAGACGGCTCTTAAATAGACTACAGCTCCATATGCATCTTGTGAAGCATCCACAAAGGTGTGTAAAGTCTCGAACAGCAAAGCTTCTTCTGCTCCAAGTCGTAAACATCTAGGCACTTTTACTGTTGACAACTCTTCCAGCTCACAGAACCATTTTCGTGACTTGTGAATCAACTCTCTTGGACACAGCTCGTCCCATTCAACGCCTGCAACCCACATTTCCTGCATCATGACTTTAGCTCGAATGGTGAATGGTGCCAAGAAGCCGACTGGGTCGAACAGTGTAGCGATCTTCTTCAGGAAATTTCGTTTTGTAAGCTGAAAGTCCTTAGCAGGTGGATTTGCTTTGAACGTGAAAACATCTTCTTCTGGAAGCCACGTAACTCCAAGCGTCTTTACAGTAGGTAGGGGCTCCTGATTAATATTGACTTCTGACGCTCTGTCCTCGATAGGTATCTTCTCTAGAACCTTGGGTGAATTAGACAACCATTTTCGGGCGTGCATTCCAGCTTTGTTCCATAGCTCATTTAACTGCCTGTACAACTCGATGCCTTGATTGTCGTCCAGCACTGAATCCATGCTGTCGTCCATGTAGGTTGACTTTGACACCGTCTCTGCCGCTAATGGAAACTCATCTTCATGCTTCTCCGCGTGTGACTGAGAGACAAACTGAGCGTGGAATGGCGATGAGTTGACCCCGAAGACAACTCGGTTGAATTCGTATTCACCTGGTTCCTCTTGCTGACCCAAGGATCTCCACAAGAACCGCTGACATGATCGGTCTTTCGGTGCAACTTCAATTCTTAAATACATTTCAGCGATGTCACAGATGAGTGCAACAGGGTGTCTTCTGAATCGAAGCAGAACATCATTTAAATCTCTCTGCAACTTTGGACCCTGGTGGATGACGTCATTAAGGGAGATTCCCTCGAACTTGGCCGAGGCATCGAAGACAATGCGCGTCTTTGTCGTTGCTCTGTCCGGTCGTACAACGGGAAAATGAGGCAAGTACCACCGTTTTGCTGGTCTCTCTTCGGTTGGCTCGACCTTCCGAATGTAGCCCTTTTCCAGATATTGATTGATGCTCTCTGAGTACGCTGCTGCAATCTCTGGGTTCTTTTGTAAACGTTTCTCGGTGTTACATAATCTTCGATACGCCATGCCGTAGTTGTCTGGCAGATCTGGGACGTTTTCTTTCCATGGGATTCCCACTTGATATCGACCGTCTGTGTACTTAAGAGACGTTTGAACTTGCTTTAACGCAGACTGCTCCTCTGGATTCAAAATGCAATGATCACGTGTGGTGCTAGAGTTTTCAATTTCCCAAAACTGACGGAGTAAACAGTGTATTTCATCGGTGTCCGACTGTTCCCTTGCAAAGAAGGTTTGCGCGAAACTTGACTGCTGGTCACCTCCTTTGAGTCCATCAACAGCTCCCGTGCATGTCCACCCCAACGGTGTTAGTCTTGCAACTGGCTCTCCGGGTTGGCCACGAACATCCTTGAATGAGTAGTGTAGTTCAGCGTAATCAACACCGATCAGCAAGTCCACAATTGGGCGAATGCCTGGGTGTGGAAAACTTAGGCCTTGCAGATGAGACCACTTTGAAGCATACTTTGCCCAGTTAACAACCTTCATGTTTCCAGTTACACGTTCTGCTGTAAATACACTAATCCTTGTCTTCACATTTCCACTCATGCTCTCCAGCTCGACTTCAACAGGCGTTGTCTCAAAAGTCTCAGTCTGTCCATTTAAGACATTCACGGTTACTTTCTGGACCTGCCCTTGAAGTCCCAACTCAGCAGCCACGTCAGCATTTAAATACGTTTTGGTGGAAGCTTCATCTAGTAAGGCATTCACTTTAATCCTGCGATTTCCATTCTTCAAGAACACTGGAACTGTTCGCAGTGCAACAAATCTCGACTGTTCTTCATGGGTCGTCATTGTGGTGTGTGATCTCTCTGTTTCCTGTTCAACTGGCTCCTCGGGGGGAAGAAGAACCATTGCTTTCATAGTTTCGCGCTCTGCCATAGGTTCGAAGCCACCTGATGCTCCTTGTTCCCCTTCATGACGAACTCGAGAGTTCGACTGTTCACCTTGATCCGCCGGCACAGAGTCTTTGTGCAGCAATCGATTGTGAGTGCTCTTACAATTGTTGATCCCACAAATTCGCGACCTGACGCACGTTTCTCCACTGTGGTCCCCTCCGAGACAACGATAACACAGCTTAAGATTCTTAGCATTCTTCCATCTCTCTTGAAGACTCATGGCTTTAAATTTGTCACAGCGCCACACTCCATGATGACCACTGCACACTTTACACGGACGGAATCCAGCCTTTACTTGGTTTCCAGACGATTTCTGAGCGTTGCCGAAGAAAGTGTGCCCACTGTCTTTCTTGTGTCCTCTTTTGATTAAACCATGAATGGTCTCAGATGCCACTGTCTGAAATTCTGCCTCCTGGATGATGAACTCTCTAAGTGTTTCTACTGATTGCCAACGAGCATTTTCATGAATCCACCGATGAAAGTGGGCTAGCATCGACTCTGGTAACTTCTTGCACAAACTGAGACACAACGAACCTCTTCCTAATTCATCATGCCGCTCGGCTTCCTTTAAGTTCACAACAGTTACGTCTAGCAGGTCTGCAAATCTCTCGAGATCCTTTGCGAATCCAGGGCGAAGAGGCTTAAAGTTATCCAATTCTTCCAGATGCAAGGCAATCTGACGTCGTTTCCCGCCAAATTTTCGTTCTAATCTTTCTTTAGCCGCTTCATAGGCTGCTGCAGAATGTCCTAAAGGCTCCACAACCTTTAACGCTTCGCCAGACAAATATTGACGCAGTTGAAGAAGCTTGTATTCCGGTGTAGCAGGCGCCTTGTCCACACATGCGATAAACGCAGTTTTCCAACTTTCATACAATCTCTTGTCACCATTAAAGACGGGAATTGACACTCGCTTTAGTTGACTCCACATGTCTTGACCAAGCGATGGTTTGAAACGACTGTCTGTCGATCTTCCCGTGAATACATTCAATGCACTCGGTCCCTTGAACTCCGGTTTCCTTTCTGAATCCTTTAAATCGTGAAGCTCGTCTTCATCAGATAAACGAAAACGATACGCGCGATGTAATCCCTGGAAATCTTCTTTTTGACGAGCGATGTCTTGTTCACGCTGGAGTCGATCTTCCTGAACTTGTTTTTCTTCGCTTTTCCGTGCTACAACTTTTTCAATTCGACGGCGGCGAGTGTTTTCCGATGCATCCGTCGCTAAACTCGATAATTCATCCTTTCGATTGTCCAGATACTCTTGAGCTCGATTGTTAGCTTCCGAATACTCTGACTCTAATTTGTCCATTTCTTCGCCGATCTTTCGACGCTTCTCTTTGTCCTTTAGACTTAGATGTTCTTGCGATAATCTTTGCATCGTGTCCAAAGCGCATTCCTGTACCTCCGACAACTTGTTACAAATCGCCCTGACCTCTCGTCGACTTGGATATTCTTCGTCATCCAATAGACCCAGTAACTTGTTTCTTGTTTTGGTGAACGCCGATTTATCCTTCGCCTTTTGTTGCTTAAGACTCTCGATTCTCTCCTCCAATTCGTCCGCCACGTCCATTTCGGCCGCTTCGTCCACGCGCGTCCCGTCCACCGCCATCATTTTAGAACCTCGCTCTGCTACCAAAAAATGTGTTCCAGACACATTTTATTCCTAACAAAAATATGAAACTACAGATATGTTCATACAGATGTCCTCTCAAAGTACTCGATTACGACCATACAAAGGTTTTTATGAAGTCCTCGATCACGATTACACGATTGTCCAAATAAAGTCCTCGATACGAATGTCCAAGCGAAGTCCTCGATGACCGAAAGTGAATTACAACTGATCTCGTCGCGAAAGAAGAAATTATTCTACTAAAAAACACTGACAAAAGAAACCTATTTTTTTAAGCGATTTTGCCTAAATTTTTTGGGATTACACGAGAAACAAAGCGGCATTACGTAACCGCGAAAAAATGTTCCTTTTGTCACTTGACAGAGGAAAAATAACTCATTAGCGTCTAATTGTCTCTAGTTCAGTTCTTTGTATTGTCTTCTGTTCACCCCCAAGACAAGGAATCAAAAAAATGGAATAAAAAAACAAACACATATGTATACACAATGGTAAATCTCTTTCAAGGCTTCGTAAACGGGGCTGCAATCGGAGGCATTCTTTTTGTTACGCTTAAATTCAACATTGTCGCCCTAAAAACAGTTTGGCAATTAGCAACACAACAGATGATCAACGAGACAACGCATAATGAAGAGTCGACTGAAATTTAAAATCTTATATATACACAATGGCTGACAATAAGCTTGTGAAGTCTATCCTCGACGCCGCAACAATAACTGTCCTTGTCGCTGGTATTGGTTGGATTGGGAAAAAGACCATCAAAGAAAACTTCACTGCCGACCCCAGTGCAAGCTTGATGAACTACGTCAAGTTCACAGCCGTCATGGCTGGCAGCATCGCGCTGAAGAAATATCTCGAGGACCAGAAAATCCTCCCAGACAACATGTAAAACCATATGTATACACACAACCACAATGGCCAGCATTGCAATAATGGCCCTTGGCGCTGTTTTGAATGCTGCAGCTTTCACTGGCGGTAATTATCTCGCGAAGTATCTATCTGGTGATAATGGAAAGGCAGCAATGGATGAGAAAATCCGGCATGACAAAGCTCTGGAACAATACCAAGCGGCTTACGCCAAATACCAGAAGGACCGCACTAAGCTCCTCGACTGGATTGCTGCCAACGATCGGATAAAACACCAAGCTAGCCAAAACTTTCAAACCACCGACCAAGCCCTGGTCTTGTACAACCAGATGCATAAATCGCAACCTGATAAACAAATCAAAGATTACAAAGAGCCTCAGTTCTCAGACTTCTATAAACCTAGCCAACAACAGCAGACTGGTGAACTTGCGTTTATTGGAGGCACCCTTCTTGCAGGTGGGTATGCGGCCTATCGCCTTCTGTAAAAAATCGGCAACACAATACATAAGTATATACCATCCCTATAGAAGCCAAACTCTCAAAGATCTATTACAGTCCTAAAGGCTACTGGAAAGGCCTTGCTGCTGTCAAAAAGCTAGCTGCAGCAGCCAAGGTCTCTGAAGAGGCGGCAAAGAAATGGCTCGTCAAACAAGCCCTTTGGCAAGTTTACCTCCCTGCACCACGCCATATCCCTCGGCCCAAGTTTGATGTTCAAACTCCTAATGGAGTGCATCAAGCTGATCTACTGTTTTTGCCACACGACAAACTGCCACATGGGAGGAAAATTTACAAATATGCTTTGACAGTTGTTGATGTGGCTAGCCGTTACAAAGCAGCAGAGCCCTTGACTTCGAAAGAGTCTGATGAAGTTTCGAAGGCGCTTATACGTATTTACAGGCGCGGGCCTTTGAAATGGCCACAGCTGTTGCAAGTCGATCCGGGAACAGAGTTTATGGGAGCTGTGACTAAAGAGACTGGGGCTCATAAAACAACCATTCGTCGTGGGCGTGTTGATATCCACAGAGACCAAGGGATTGTTGAAAGATTCAACAGAACCCTGGCTGAACGATTGTTTGGTTACCAGTACGCAGTTGAAATGAATCTGCCCTCTGGTCGTTCGACTGCTTGGGTTAAAAGATTGCCAGATGTTATCTCTGCCTTGAACAATGAAGTGACTCAACTCACTGGCAAGAAGCCTGCGCAAGTGATTAAAGAGAAAGCTACCTCAGCCAAGCCAGCGACACCATATTTGAGACCAGTTGGCAAGAAGGAAAAGAAGCTCCCTCCTAGGGTTAATTTACGATATCTGTATTACCCCGGTGAGCTTGAGGGTGGTAGTCGACGAGCGACTGATCCAATCTGGTCTTTGAAAGTCTACCAAATACAAAGGATTGTCACCAAGCCAGATGCGCCGGCCGTCTATTATCTGTACGACGGACCAAAGCGCGGGTTTGTCCGTGAGGAGTTGATGGTTGTGCCACCGGGCACTCAGTTGCCTCCGGTGTCTTTGTGACCATATGCAAGCGTATGGACACCATCGTCTTTTATCCAGCGCTTTGAATCAAAGGGAGAGAGCGTTGTCTTGATGATGTGCTCACCGAAGATTTGGTGGCCTTTGCTTCGGAGCCTGTCCATCCCATGCTTGAAGGTTAGCCGGCCGAAGAGAGCTTCCTTGTAATTCTGGTGGGTAATCTCTTTCTTTGTGACAACCTTGGTGGTGCCCTTTGCTTTCTTGATGTTTTTGTCGTCCTCTAGTAAGATAGAGTACATCTTCGAGCGAAGACACACAACCTCTGAGATGGGCACACCCTCGCACTCGTCCTTCATCTTCCCAATGGCCTTCTTGCTAAGCTGGCTGTGGAGTGTATGGTCCTTGGGATAGTCACTCGTGTCGTAGAGTTCATCCCGAAGGTTCTCCATGTCTTTGTAAACATCATCCGTCTTGATCTCGAGGAGCAGAGAGTCTGTGTGTGTGTAAAGTAGGTCTACGCGTGGACCATATTTCAGCTTGAGATGTTTGTAATAGAAGTCATACATCAGTGTTTTGGAAAGATCAAGGATGCACATGCCTGTGTAGACTGGGCGGTTGAAGAGGATTTTCTCCCTGTGCATCTGAATCCCCGCCATGTTAACTCCAAAGACTGTTGCTCTGGAAAACAGCGGGCTTGCGATAAGCTTTCTAATCTTGTCTTGCTCGTGCGATCGGACAAGCTTCATGTCGATTCGATTTCTGAGGTTCTCCATTGTCTTACCGAAGACTGAGTTGTTCATGAGCTTGAAGAAGTTCTTCTCAAAATCGGAAGTGGCCTTCTTTCTGAGCTCGGTGTTCAGGGAGATGTATGGCTCCATCCAAGCCCTCTGCTCGAACTTGAGCATTTTGTGGATTTTCGTCAACTTCATTCCCAGATCCAGGTACTGCTGGAGATTTCTGTAATGTAACACATACCGAGATTTCTTGTTTAGGGTAAGGAGCAGCTTCTCTGTCTTGTCTTCTGGCTGTCCCTCTACCAAGGCCCTTTGGTATGGAGACATCCATGCCTTAGGAACGGCCTGACTTTCTGGGGCAAGAGGATAAGCGTTGTGCTCATCGTGCAGCTCCTCGGGGTACTCAAGATCAACCTCGAGGATGTAACCAATCTTTCTGTTTGACCTCCACTTCCTGATCTGGTGTTGTGTTGGAAAGACAGGGCACCATGCGAAGTTGCCAACTGGGAGAGGCTGACTCATGGCCTATCCATATAGATTGTTAGCGTCGAGATACATGATGTAACTTGACTCTTCGTTGGGGTTATGATCGTGAAGATAGGGGTTGTTAGCCTTGCAGTACCGCCTGCTCTCCATGGATATACCACCTCGCAAGCCTCTTTCAACAAAGAGATGCATGTCAACATCTGTGAGCAGCTCCAGGTTGATGCCCGTATACCTGAGAAGGGCGTCCCATGAGAGACTAGGGCTTGTGTAATAATGTGCCGGGTCAAGCTTGTAATGTTGCAGACATGTTTTTCTGAAGTTCTCGAAAACATCGGCCAGAAGAAGCACATCTGTCATGAGGTAGAGATCGTGGTAATCTCCAAGAGTCTTGCATCCAAATACCTCCCACACTTTTTGCGCGTGGGCGTATTCCTTATCTGAGATGCCTTCCTTCTTGAGCTCGCTGTAGAAGGCATCCTTCGGCGGTAGAGAGGTCTCCTCGAATCGAGCCCATGAGTCCATGTATTCGTATGGGTAAATCCCTTTTTGCAGTAGAAGGTTGCGTTTGGCTTGGTTCTTCTCATAGCTTGCCGTGATTGTGAAGGACTCTGGCTTGTTTGCTTCAACCAGGGCACTGAGGCTTGACTGCATGAACTGCAAGCTGTCAATGAACCTCAGCTTGCCGATGGAGAAAGAGATGTATTTCTCCATGTTGTTGGGGATGCATGTCAAATCGGAGTGAATGTTTGCAATTCCACTCATGATGTGGTGTGCATCATAACCCTTCAAGTTGTGAAAGTTTACGGGGATTATTTCCGTTTTCGGGTTGGTTCGGAAATAGTTGATGTTGCAAAAACTGTGAGCCGCACCCCGATATTTACCTGTAATGTGGCAATGATCTTTGACTGCGTCTCGAACAGAGTCTTGGATTAGAGACTCCCCGCAGAAAAGACAGTCGACCTGCTCGAATAAATTTTCTGTGATGGGCTTCCATTTGTTTCTTGGCCCAACAAATGGGAACTCTTCTAACTCACCATCCTCGCCCTTGATGTAAGTTTTGAATGTCTTTTGATAACATTTGTTGGTGAAGCGATGAATAAAGCCCATGTATTCTCCTGTATTTGGATCATAGACTTCAGTGGCATCCCTGTGGTTCCTCTTGGTGAGAGACTTGTTACAGATGTGACAGTCAGTTGCGCGGTTGAATTCAATCCATTCCTTTCTCGTCATTGAGAGTGGTGCCTTGTCTTGTAGTTCGTCTCTGATCACTGCTTCCAGCTGCTGAAGGCTGTTAAGAAAGACTGGCACAGCGTCCTCTCCTCTGTATAGGTAAGGGCCCTTTTTCTCCCCATCAGAGCGAACAGCTAACATGCAGAACCCGCAGGGTTTATGTATTGATGTCGTAGTTGTACTGCTCTGTTGGGGGTCTGGTATGCGTCCATGGACTTTTTCGACAATGCTTTCAAAGTCAGCATGAATAACCCAAGGCTTCTTCATCTGGTTCTGAAAGTTCTTGAAGTAGAGGAAGTTTTCGCCTTCTTTGGGCATTTCAACTCGTGCCGGCCTGCCTTAGACTCCCCTACAATAGAAGAGATGATCGGTGAGAACCCTTTCTGAAGAGAAGGGTTGGAGACACCTGTCACAGTGATGCATGCGACGTCCAACATTGAACTCACTGTGTAGAAGTCTGCTCATGCTCTTGATGTAACAATAATGCGAAGTGTGTATGTCTGTGAGCAACATCAGATTAATCCTTCGCAGATTGAGATCCTCTTGCTCACTGACTCTGATTACCGCCACCTTGTTGTTTTTCCAGCCATAAACGTTGATTGCAAGGCTGTTTTGACGTTCAACCTTAGAAATCTGACTCAATGGCGTTGGAAAATCAACTCCAGTGCAGTCTAGGCCATCATCAATGGGATAACTTCCTGGTCTGTCTGAATGCGCCTCGGCAGGGAACAATGCCGATCGCAGTGCCCAACGTAGACACTGATTGTCTCTGTTCTTCACATTGATGATTGCCTGCTTCGACCTGAGTTTTGATGGCGTTGGGATAAATGTGCCGCCTCGTATAGGCTTGTGCAACCCGAATTCAAGGTAAACAGTTTTGATTTTATCAACCACCCAACCAGAACCTAACTGCTGCCATCTAGCAATCTCTTCCTTAAAACCATTCACAATGTCTTCTAGAAAGCCTTCCTCTCGCAGCTTATAGATATGTGTCACAATCAGTGGTTTAACGTTCCAAAAGAAGTGATTCATTTCTCGATTATTACCACCTGTCATTGAAAAGTGAACATCGAATGACAAAGTGACCTTCACCCCGCCAAGCTCTGTGACTTCGCGTGCAATTATCTGGAGAATGGCCGCCTTGTTAGTTATGAAGAATGAATTCAGGTCCTTGATTTGGTAATCATCAGGGACATTCATCTTATAACCATGCAGCGAATTGCCGAAGTAATCTTAGTTCCTTGGATTGAAGTCAAGACGTTGAGCCTCCATGTTATATACAGGGATTTCATTTTCTCCAATTGCTGGTCTCGTATCGGGCCTCTGTGTCATTGCCATGTGGGTTGTTATATGCGGGGATGGGGTTTCTTCAATTGGTGGTCTCGTGCCGGGACCAGCATTCATAAGCACTGGGAGTAGTTGGTACGTTGGTGCATCCGGGACCATCCCCAAACGCCCGAAAAAACGCTTATTTTGAGAACTCCCGAACACCTAAGTTTCCGTGCCCCAGGGCTCATTGCATTCGCCCTGGGGCACGGAAACTTAGGTGTTCGGGAGTTCTCAAAATAAGCGTTTTTCCGGGCGTTTGGGGATGGTCCCGGATCACCAACGTACCAACTACGAAGTTAGATATTTCTAAAATAATGTTCGAGGAATCTCTCATTCTTCATTGTATCATATATGTCAAATACTTGCAATAAATTATAATACGAATTCCCCTTATTCATTTCGTTCAGAAAGTATAAACAGAAGTAGCCACATGTAGACGTTTTTATGTTTTGGATTTGGTTGTTTTGGTGAAGCAGTGTCATATTCCTTCTTTTCGCATGATTTACGATCTCTTGAAATGGAGGCATACCAAAACTGTCAAAATAATTTATCACGTTGTCTTTTACATAAGTTGTAACCCAATGAGATCCTGCCATTTAACTAGGTTCTAGATTGTAAATAAATAATGCTTGGCTATGATTATGTGGAACTCTTTCATCCCTTGACAGAACATCACTGATTGGAATGTTTAAATATCTGCACCATTTTATTAGATCATGATTACTTAACGGGATGTCTTTGTGGAATTTCGGTTTTACAGGAGATCTCCTAGAATTGGTATTCCCAACTTTGTGAAGAGACTGTTTTTTCCAAATAGCAAGCCTTTTCCTTTTTTCTTCGGAGTTTTTTTCTTTGGAGCTTTTTTTTTACCCCCATACCTATCGTATTATCGGGCCAACTCCCATAAAATGGCGGTGGTGGTCTATATACACCAATTCTTGGTGCGCCCATACCCTTTTTCTTACTAGTTCCCATTCGTGGAGCACCGCTACCAGTTTTACCAGTTAGAGCATTTAGGAGTAATGGAACACCGATGCTAGCCAGTAGAGTTCCAAGGAATCCACCTGATTGTGTTTTTGTGGGTCGTACATGAACACCTGATCCTGACTGAAGAGCATTCAATATATCCTGTTTTTGTTTAGTTGTTAAAAGATGTTTGTATTCTATCAGCTTATTAATTTTATCTTGGGGTATAAGAAAACCACCCGACTGTACACCTCTTCCAGATATTGCTTTAACCACTTGAGAAGCACCTTCTGAAGCCAAACCAGCAAGAGCTGAAAGACCAAGGGTTTTACCAATAGTTGGTAAAGCTGCACGTCCAAGGGTTAGAATGGTAGTTAACAAACTTCCACCGACTTGTTTTCTAATATTGGTTTTCACAAGCTTAATGTCCATACCCTTCCCCAAATTCCGATTCTTCTCCAACCTTTTTTTCACCATCGCCGGGACATGTATAGTATCATTACCACGAAGAGAGTCCTTTGAAAGCCTGAGAACAATCGTCTCCCTTTTATGGAAAGCATTGCTAAGATTTTTCTTTTGATTGTCAGACAATTTCACATTAATCTCATAAAGTTGAGTCATTTGTTGTATATAATATATGTTATATAATTTTCTGGTTATAAAACATATATGAAATAATGATATTATTTGATTAGTAATTTATTACTTTTTACACTATAACCAATTCATTCCCAACTTTGTCAATGACAACTGTCTCTTCATATAGGACTATAGCATGTATGCTGAAAGGACTATTTCCAGCACTATTGGCGTTCAGTTTATACCTGAAGATCAACTGCTTTGGGTCTCTTGTTACTTTCTCTGTTTGATATGATAGATCGAAATAGATTAGTGGATAGAGACCATTGTAATTCGATAGGTTAAGCTGTGTACCGCTGTTGTAATCATTCTTTCTCATACCATAGGACATTAAATCATTGAAGATCCTTACTTTTGATTCTGAATCGTATTCAGTCTCTGGGTAGAATACTCCATTGCCGTATTCCAATCTGCATGTTGTAAGACTGCAAGCATTATCACCTGAATTTATTTTAAAAGTGTCAAACAGGTACGGATTCGCCTCTGCATTGTTTGTTTTAGCTCTTTGTAGATATACAAATATAGCCTTAACATTATCAATACTGGATGAGATTTGGAAGAATCCACTACTATGTGTTGGTGCGGACACCTCATACATTTCTCTCAGATATGTCCATTTATCATCTTTCAAAAAAGAACTAACAAACTTATCGTAGAGACTGTCTTTTGGTGTCAATTTTGGTACCCAAAGTAGTAATCTATCAATAACAACTCGTCCGTCATCTACTGCACCTGCCTTAAATATTAATTCATTGTCATTCTGTAACTGTATATTAAACTGAAGTTGCATTGGGACTAACATTCGACCCTCTAGCTCTTCGAAGAAACTGTAACGATTAAGAGGTATGACTACATTGACATCATGGTTACCTGTCGTTAAAAGACGTCTTGACTCAAACCCTGTATTGGTATTGGCTGTAGTGTTATCTGTGTCCAAATACCATAAAGAGTTTTTAGCAACACTACGAGCAAAATCGTCACTATATTCAAGCAGGTTCTTTGCATAAGTCACTTTATGGAGATTATCAGTATCATACACAATTTTCCCAGCACTTTTTATCATGATGTGACTAATCAAACTATGGGCTCCATTAATAACTGTCACCCTATCATCAGCATAGGCTGTACCATCAGCCAACTTTTGTACCTGGAACTGCACCTCGAAATAAGCATTGTACCAATCGTAGAAACTCGATCGATCATTGATCTTGAATTTATACCCATTTTTCACTTGGTGTTGATTGTTAGCTGGGGCTCTGATTACATCATCAAGTTGGAATCGTACCAACTCATATCTTTGCAGATATTCACTTGTTCTAAACGACATTATATTATTATGTTAGATAATTTTACAATTATATACCATAATTTTGTAATATATAGATGTTTTCAATCATTTTATTGATTCTATACTACTCTTACTCTACACCTTCTTTTAACACCAGATCCAGATATCAATCTATTGAGTATCATATGAGTACTTTCATCTTGCTGTTGCTGTTTAATGGGTGAGGATGAAACATTTGCCGTTTGTCTTGTAGCTCCTTTTCTCAAATTAGCTAATCTTTTCATTATTAGGTCTCCTGACTTCTGTGATACTGCCTCACCCAATCGCTTACCTGCATGCGATATCCCCGATTCTAGTGCCTTCTTTGCTATTGGCTTAGCAAATTTCTTAAAAACAGCTGATGCCACACTCTTTAATGGTTTGAAAATATTATCAACGATAAGCCCAGATGGATGGTAAAATCTTTTGAATTCATATGGTTTCATTTATACTATTATGTTATATTATTCTAAACTTTTCAGAATTAGTGAGAAAGATGTATCTGCTCCATTCAGGTTAACTAATCTTCTTTTTCCATCAGTAATGTATACCCTGATACTACTTATACTATTCTTATTGACTGGATTGTAGGTAACTCTCCGGGGTTCTAAGGTGAATGAATAACTAGGTTGGAGTACACTGGTTGAGAAGGAATAAATGATGTCTGTATCTTGACCGTCTACAAGTGAATCATTAATTAGGTTGCAATGAACATTAAGGACATCCGTATCTTGAGATAGATTTGGAACCCTTGGTCCAATGTTCGTCCCACTTGTTAATACTTTCTTATCGAACCCGATTAGGTCATTAAAATTACTTGCTGTCAAATCAAGCCGATAACTCTGAGCTAATGTAACCGTGACCCTAAATGTTGTATTATCGAATTCAAGAGTGATAGGATACGTATCACCAGTTTTTGTTATATCTTTAATATATGTATTGAAGTCTGTATAATTCCATACTCCGGCTGGAAAGGTGATGTTAAATGTTGAACCACTATCGGAGCTATATTTGATTAATTGATTGTTGTATCCAGCATTAACATTAAACCATGTAAAACTCATATTGATAATTCTGTTAAGACCAATAACATATTGCATATTACTATCCAAAATTATAGGTCTAGTAAATTTTGTTGTAAAATCCTCAGGTTTATTATTCCCTTGATCTTTTACACTATAAGATGATAATACTATCTCTCGTTCCATTTATATAATAAAGTTATATTAATTATATTTTGAAATATTGACTAAACAATTTATTATATTGTGGTCTATTGATTGTTGATGTCTTCAATAATGTGTCCAATATAACTACTCCTGTATTTCGCATATCAATGTTAGTATTTCCTGCCAATATTTCACCAATAATCAATTCCAATTTTTTAACAAGCTGCTTTACATCATTATAAAACATAATATTTCCACCCATCTGTTTTCTTCCTCTGCCTTTAATCCCGGAACCTTTTTTTGTTTGCAATTTTTTCTCATAGTGGTTTATGTATTCATTTAAAGTAACTCTTGCGTTGTCTATTCTTTTGTTTCGCATTTGCCTCTCTGCATCTGATATCTCCCCCTTATTGTATTGTTTTGTAACATTTGCTTTATAGCCACTTAATTGGCTCCTTTTTGATTTGGCCTCCTTTATAATCTTATTAAGATAGTTCTGAGTCTTTTGGGGTGTCATTGTTGATTGATTCAATATCTTATCCGCATTTTCATAATTCACAATACCAACATCATCCAAAATCTCATTACTCGCATCTTTATCATGTAATGCATAATCGATCTCTTCATTGTCATCATATTCTGGTGGTAAATCATCAGGTTCCTGAGGTAAGTACTGAGGATCAACATAAATCTCCTTCTTTCCTTCCATAAGATCTTGTAAAGATTCTTCATATGTTGGGGGTTTTGGCACCAGTTGTTTATCTTGCTGTGGTACATAATCACCAAAATCAATCAGACCTTCTATATCCATGTCTTCATATGGATCAACTTCAGGCATATAGTCAATACCAGGCTCACCTTTCTTAGGTGGTCGTTTTTTTCTCTGAGGCATCCTTGAATCTAAATTACTGTCAATAACATCATCTAATTTACTAGTCACTGGTTTAAATACCTTCGCCAATGACTCCTGACTGGTCTGCTGACTAATATCATGTTTTGTAATTGTATCATGAACATAATTGATCTTATCCCCTAATTCAGATTTCCTCTTTGCAAGTTCTTTCCACTTAAGTAAACTCATTATTGTTATATTATTACATTACATAAAAATGAAAATCATATATAAAAAATAACGTTTTACACTGTGTTATACACCGTGTTGTACACCATGTTGTACACCATGTTATATTGAAATAATATACCCATATAATATAAATGAAAATACCAAATTATGACGTTAAAGACGATGTTGTCTCAAACTTTAAACAGTTATATCAATTCATGCCAAATCAATGTTTTCGGATGCTGGTTTGCGGACCTAGTGGTTCTGGTAAAACAAACACACTAATACATATGATATGCAATCTACTGTACTTTGATAAAATATACCTATATGCTAAAAACTTAGAGCAGTCCAAGTACAAGAATCTTATGGATATGTTCCAGCCAATAACTGATGAAGCTGGTTATGATGTTATTGAAGCAAGTAATGATGAGATTATTCCCGTAAATCATCTTGATAGTGAAAGTCAGAAAATAGTAATATTCGACGATTTCGTATGTGAAAAAAAACAAAAACCATTAGTCGACTATTTTATACGAGGGAGACATAAAAATTGCAGTGTGATTTATCTGAGTCAAAGCTACTATAAGACACCAAAAGACATAAGATTGAACTGTTCACATTTCTCTATTTACGAATTCCCAAGTGCTAATGAGAGGAGTCTAATTTGTCGTGAAAACAGTATTCCAAAAGAATTATACGAGAAAGCAACTGAAGAACCATATTGCTTCGTATATATTGATAAGCCACGGAAATTCACAACCAAGAATTTCAATGAAAAAATATAATATAACTCAATTATATATGAGTTACTCAAATGGAATTTTACCATCGTCAACATCAACATCAATGGCGACACCACAACGGGGATTGCCTGGCGTAGGGTTCAAATTGACAGATGATGGTGATTATGATATGCAAAACAAGAAATTAGTTAATGTTAAGGATCCTACAAATTTTAAAGATGTTGTTAATAAAGAGTATGGAGACACGCATTATTTAAAGTTAGATGGAACAACTCATATGACTGCAGATTTGGATCTACGAGGAAATAAATTAATTCTTCCTGGAGAAATTGATATGGATCGAAAACTGATCACAAATATGGATACGGATGAAAACAATGATCTTTCTGCGGTGAATATGGTAACTTTGAAAAAATATCACCCTAATGCCCCAGCACATACACATGAAGTGACCAAAGATATTGATTTGAAGGAGATGTACAATATTGTCCAGTCAAAACAACAAACATGGCATGATTTGGGAGCACATTATAACAATCTAGTTTCTTACAATGATGTCAAAAATATATTCTTATCCCGCAAAGAGACGTTTCCAATGGAGACGGCTTTGGACATGGGAAATCACACCATTTTTAACGTGAAAGACCCAACTGTCGATGACCAAGGCGCAAACAAAAGATATGTGGATGCCCAATCCGCGAAAAAGCTTTCGTTAGAAGGTGGAACAATGACCGGAAACCTGGATATGAACTCGCAACAAATCAACAATATTGCAACGCCAACTCTCAAGCATCAACCCACGTCAAAATCTTATGTGGATAGCCAGATAGGAGGTGTGGTAGTCCACACGATAGAATTAGAAGAGAAGCTTAAAAAATACGTAAATGAATCGCATATCACGTCAACCTCCCATCCGAAAGATGAATTCCGGTATCTGATGGAATACATTGATGAATCCAGCTCTGAACATAATATGACAGTGACTGGAATAACTGGTTTTTCAAGTTCTCCACATCATTTCAATAAGAAAGCGTACGATTTGAAAATAACAAAAGATCCTTTTAATGAATATTCTGGGAGACTTGGGTTCAATATGTACAAATTACCAGAAGGAGAATACACTATTTCCATTGAATTCTTCCCAGCGTCAATGGATGGTGTTAGTGTTAATGTCGTGAGCACAAGTCTGAATATCAATCAACAATCAACAAAGAAGTTTTCGACTTATACAAGATCCATCATCCACATGCATAAATGGCAGATTTCTCCACCTGAGTATATTTTCCTGGATTTGAACTGGAATGGAACTGCCGAGTCAGCTGCAGAAGGAGATGCAAATCTGATCATATATGGTGTCAAAGGTTCTCAACCTGATGTTGAAAGCAGTGTCTTCGATGCACCTTTCATTTTTGAAAATGGAAAAATGGTTTTGGAGACCGATATTGATATGAATAATCATGATATTGTTAATTCTTCTGTAATAACACAACTTCAAGCTAAAATAACTCAACTTGAAACCAAAATATTAAATCCCAAAATTAAAACTTTCCAAATATTAAATTGGTACGGTTCTGCAGTTCCAATGTCGCGATGGGGTGTTTATCTCTCATTTCCTTTCAAAATAACAAAAGCTATTGCCACTTATGATACCAATCGACCCGCTCCTTTCCTGAAAATACGTAGGAGTGTATCAATCTCTCACTATTATAGTATGCCCGCGAATACGGTAGTAGGAATCAATCAGAATGCAATTCTCGATGGAACATACGGTCGACAGCTACATCTAGTTACAACAAATCGCAATTCAGGCACGGAGATCACATTCAATGTTGTATTGACGGTATTCATTGAAGAAATATAATTGCAATATCCGCATCCTTTTGAAGAATTTGAATAATAATCTACACTACATATATATGACAGATAAGCGTAAGAAAAGCATTTTCGAGTTCAATCACATAGACAAAACATACACCATATTTTTATATATAAAAGCTAATTTAATATAATCAATAAATATACATGCCGAATTTGGAGCAAACAATTAATTTTTGTAATAAATTTTTCACAGCCCAAAAAACCCTACATCCTAATACTAAAGATGAAATATTAAAATCGGCTTTAATATATCAATTTTTGTATGTAAACTATTTGAATGAGTCAATATCAATGAACCAAATATTAGAAAAACACCCTAATATTGGCTTAATAGGACCGGGTTCTTGTACTATAAACACCAAATACCAATTTTTAATTAAACATGCTATTTTTCATGATGCATTTGGAAGATTTTACAATGACTATGAAAAGGGGCCTGGATACACATATTGCTGCCTTTCATTGCCTAAGAAAATAAAAAGATCTCCAATAATGGGCCAAATAAGTAGTGTATTATATTGTCTTCTTTCAAATCCTAAAATATAATTATCCAAATATATAATATGATGACTAAAACAGATAAAACAGAAATATTCGATTTCAATCATATTGATACAAACATAAGCCCAGAAAAATTATCTGAAATCAAAGCATTGTATAAATTTTATCATAAACGCTTTTGGTGTTATAAGAAGGCTTTCAAATATTTCAAGAGATTGAATTTAATTATTAATGTAACTTCAACAGGCTTAGTAGTTATTGGTACAGTAGCTGGTAGTATCACATTAAATCCTGCTATACTAGCTTCTATTTCTGGAGCTGGTTTAGTTCTAAAAACAGTAAGTGACATTAATAATTATTCGAAGAAAATAGAAATGTCTAAATTTGCATACACAACATATGAAATAGTATTAGTTGATTTACGGTCTTGTTTAAGAGGAAATCAATTTAACAACACTGTTTTCATCAATGAAATGAGACAGTTAGATGAAATAATCATCGATCTTTGTCCTCTTGCCGATAAATTTGATAAACAGTATGATAAAAAATTCACTTCCGAGTAAACTTTTAGAGTAAATTTTACTAACAAACTTTATTCAATAACTCATTCATAGGGAAAACCCCCTTTGCATGACGTATGACTTCCTGTTTTTCTGAGAATCACGCAACAGGTCACCTTTTAATAATTTTGTTTATATCATTCTTTATCAATTCATAAACATGTTTCCACCAAGTCTCATAGAATTTTAATGTCTTCATTGACTTCGTTACTTTAATACTCTTGTATGGAAGCTCAAGCATCCTAAATAATTGCTTGATAATAAATTTAATACTAATCATCCGTTTACGGTTATTGTTAACCTGCGATAATACTTCATTAACCAAAGCGAATATTCTCAGGATTTTCTGTCTATTATCATTACTAATTTGTACATGATTCTGTTGTGCTATATGATTGACCACATTCAAAATATGATATTTTCTTATATACACACTCTTTCTCGTCATTTTATATTTGTTATCATGGAAATCAATATATGGAGCTTGTAAATCATACCCATTAACAACGCCACAATTTTTACAAACATTCATTCCATTGTCATTAAACAAATCTTTTTTATCACAACATGATTCAACAACTTCCGTATTTCTACCAACATCTGCTAATCGTTGGTCACAAAAGGGACAGGTCAACTCTCCCATATTCTCAAATTCGTCATGGATTACAGAATTACAATTCATTCTATACTATAATATGAGATTATATTTTTTAAACAAAACCGCAGTTGTTACCATATTATCAAAAAACAAGAATAAACGCAAAGGAAATCACGCAATGGAATAAACGCACTTTGTTTTTATTAACATATAGTTTAATTATTTTATGGAAACATATAGTTTAATTATTTTATGGAAACATATAGTTTAATTATTTTATGGAAACATATAGTTTTCCAAAAACTGATTTACGTTAAATGGAAACAAAAAACTGGTTACCATCATATGGCAAGTAGTATTAGAGTTGGGTTGGTATCAGATCAAAAAAATATTTTTTTGATCTGGTGCCCCCAACTCTAAAACTACTTACACGTAGGCTTAAAAACGTGGTAAATTTGTGGTATGTTGCGCAATTCAACTCTGCACTGACCAGAGGGCCTCTGGTTATTTGACGCATTGCTAATGCTAATGCTTATGCTTATAACGCTAAAGAAAACTATGTTTTAGTTTTCATTAACCGCTTAGTAAACAAGGAATGTTACTGAAATGCTAAACTGATGACTTATGCTTTACAATTCAGGCTTCACACTTCAAAGTGTGATTTACACTAGGAGCGTGTTTAGACGAATCCAATGTCCAAAAGGTAAAATTACTAGTGACTACCACTATTCAACGGTAGATTAATTAACTAATTAATTAATAATTAATTAATTACACTTCTATAGCGCCTAATACAAAAGTTCTAAGGCGTCGCTTACGATGTCTAACAATTAATTGAAAATTCGCTAATGCTACCGTAAGTTAAAAGCTCCACGGAATAATACATTAATACTAAATTAAGTAAAAGCCTGACGTAATTAAGAAGGTCTTCAAATGGCACTTAAATGACATTATATCAGAAGACTGTCTAAGATGGTCAGGGACACTCATTTGTGGCCCCAATGAGTATGTTTTGCTTTTTGGCCGTGTTGGTCACATTCTTTTAAAGTTGTAGAATTTCCTGTTGTTATATAAGTTTATTCGCAATCAAATAAAGATTTTTATGTCCTTCGCTCATAATAATTTAATGTATTTAATTTGGGGGTGTGTCTATTGCTTGATTGATGAGTAAAAGGTCTCATGCCGTATTGCATAACATTTTCGTGACAAAGGATAAATTTTCCTCGCGTAATATTACTCAACCTCGCTTGCGTGTAGACACTATATATAGTGGGCGCAACCACTATTTCACCCTCTCAGTCCTTCAGATACTCAGTCATTCGGTGGTGAGAGCACTTGCCTCCCAGTAATGTGGCCCGGGTTCGATTCCCGGAATCGGCGTCATATGTGCGTTGAGTTTGTTGTTGGTTCTCATCCTTGCACCGAGGGTTTTTCTTCGGGTACTCCCGTTTTCCTCCCTCCACAAAAAAAACATTTCCAAATTCCAATTCGATCCGGAAACAGTGGAAGTAAGAGCCACCTCGTGGATTCCACTGAAATTCCTATTTATTTATTTATTTATTTATTTATTTTATTGATTGCATACGTGACTATCTCAATGTATTATGAGTTGTATTATGTAGTTTAGGAACCTATTATATAGAGACTGCACACCTGTGGTCTCGTATAATCGGTGCCTGCACAGTTGCCCTAATACATTGAGGAAAGCCAGAAACTAGCGATGCATGCATACTCAAAGCATAGACTAGGACTGCGGCGAAACATACGCACCATACATTGTAACTCTTCGAGAGAGAAAATCTTGTAAAATCCTTCTTAAATCGCAAAACGATTGCTTAATGTAAATTTTCCAATTGATAAGTGTAAAGTGCTTCCCGGAATTTTATTTTACGCGCGTGTACGCGCACCTTCTTGATAATCGTACCCTATACAACTTTATGAAAAAGGTTTCCAGGGAATCATAACAATCGAAATCAAACATTAAGACAAATTTTACTCAGTCTCGTAGCTTATATAACTGTTTTCTTCCAAACTTCCACAGTTTGGCTTCCACCTAATGTCTACATTCTCAATTACAAATAAACAGTTGAAAACCCTTTTAAGGACCACGCTCAATCAGTGCGCCTCTGTTACTGTATTATCCTTGGAATCAACGCATGGACTCGCATACTGAAGTGCAAGAATCAAGCACTTCGGATGTTGACCCTGAATTGTTTGCATGTAATATTCTTACCGATTTTGCCGAAATGCCGGCCCCGTTAGGCTACTTCAATGGTTTTCTTGTTGCGTCTTAATGTACGTTCCCCTCACGGACATTAATTCACATTGATCCCTGCGTTTCAACGTTTTAGATCCTAGATACTTGTAGCTTGTAGCTTTTCGAACAAATCACACATGGAATGCTACATGCTGTGGAATACTGCGGGATTATAATATTGTATCATAAAGATACAAAGGCCTATTTCCGAGTTGCCTTTAGCCTCTTTTTCAAACCGAGGTCAAGTGCAAAACCATCTATATGGATATTAGTTTTATTTGCATGTGAATGAAAACTAATATCTGTAAGAATGATTTTGCACTTAGCCTCTCTTTGAAAAAGGGTCTGAAGGCAACTTGGAAATGGGCTATTAGATAAGCGAATACACTCTGGTGAAGCATGGTTTCTAGTTACAAAAAATGGCGCGATCTACTGGAGTTCATGCCCATAATGCTGACATATATGACTCATGGTTGAGCGTGGTCCTTTAAATTTGAACATTTATTTGACTTTTGGAAAAAACACGAAAGCAAAAATGACAGCGAGCCCGACATAACCAGCCAGCATGTACCTCATTAGTGTTTCCTGTTCCTTACTTCTCTGGAGTTGCCTTCCCAGGATATTCACCTGATCTTGAAGGTCTTTTACTCTTTCTTCTTGATTGTTTTGAAATAAATTCACCGCCTCGTAGCCTGGTTTCTCTTGAAGTTGCCTTCTCAGGTCAGTCACGTCCTCTTGAAACAGTTTGGCTCTGTCTTCTTGTTCATTTTGAAAGGCATCGAATTTCACTTTATTGGCGGCCTGTTCGACTTGCAAGACATTGAATTTCTCTTCAAAATGCCCTTTAAGAAAACTCAACTCTTCCTGTGAGTTCTTCATTCTCTGTTCGTTGTCGTTTTGCAAGACGAGCAACTGTTGCAAGATATTGGTTTTCTCTTCAAGTTGTCTCTTTAGAAGATTCACTTCTTCCTGCAAAGTGTTTACTCTCTGCTTGTGGTCATCTCGAAAACCAATGAATTCTTCTTTGAGGCTGTTCAGCTCTCCTGTTCTCTTTGTCAGTTCCTCTTGAGTTTTAGTTAATCCTAAACAGACCAAGTTGATGTGAAGTCCTAGGTCAGACTGAATATGTGACGCTAGTTTCTCTCGCTGAACCTGAAAACACGCACAAAAATCTTTAAAAAAAACTCCACTTCAACAGCTTACAAAGTTTCTTTCGCATATTCATAATGTTATCAAAACATCTTCTACTAGTTTCATATCTGAGGCTTGGTTCTTAAAAGTCCCGAAAACCTTTTTAAGTAATGATCCACATAAGAACGATAGCAAACTTCATTGTTCTGCGGCATTTGCTTTTTCCCACATATAATATCTTTGATTTCTTCAAGAATAGAGGAGGAGCTGATGGTTAATAATATTATTATTATATTTCATTATAAAAATAAAGAAAATCCATTTGCGTCAATTAAATTTTAGGAAATGTTCGTGCTTAACCAATCAGAATAGCAGAAGACAATAGCTAATAATTTTGCTTCTTTGATGAAGTTCGCCAAATACAATATCTTTTAAAAATTGCATGTTGTGCGATTGGGTCTCAAATTACTTGAAACCTTAAAAAAATTACACAAAATGCACCTTGAACCTTGACTTTTTAGCGATTTTTGAGTCTAGGCCAATTAGATCACTAGTTGTAACAATGAAAAAAGTTGGCATTCCATCGTGCATTGCCGTTCAGCGCTATCCTTCTTATGCGGATCATCACTTAATTTTTATTTTTCCCAGACGATAATTCAACAAAGATTCTATTTTTGTTGATTTTTCCAAGGTCAACAATGAATGTTTAGGTTGACGAAACAAGTAGACCTGGATTGCGGGCAAACGACTATACTCAGTACGATGGAAACCAGGCGGTGTTGGACCAGTCCATGTCACTTCATTCGGCCAATTACGCGCCATTTCAGTGAAAGTCATAGCGGCTGTGTTCAGTTGAGGTCGTGTTGAGGTCACCTCTCTGTTCTTGGATCGATTTCTCCTTTCATCTAGCGTTCTAGTTTATCGGTTTTAAAGGACCGAAAGTAAGGTACCGTGGGATGCTATTACCCGATTTATTGTTTCAGGTAAGTGTTTTTTAGACTTTTTATACAATATTTGTTCAATGAAAATAATCATAGTAGTAGTAGTATAGGGTCAAAGATAAGCCCCGCGATGGACTAGGTGACTAGGTGACTAGGTGCCTAGTCAATGACGTCACAATATGCCTTCCCGCATACTAATTTGGATTAGGTGCCTAGGTGCCTAGTCAATGACGTCACAATATGCCTTCCTGCATACTAATTTGGATTTCCTGCATATGTAATAAACTGCCCAGTCAACTACCTATTCCTTTTGTGTTATTCTGAAACATAGAAACAATAGACCGGCCCAAACTTGCCCGCTCTATTCCAACTCACTTCAAAACAATAAAAACAACTGACACAGATATCCTTTACAGGGATAGATCAAAACAACTTATCTTTACCACTAGACCATCAAAGCTGTGCGGGATATTATAACCGAATAAAACTAATTAGAGGTTTCCGAAACATTCAAGTTTAGAAGCAATAAAATTTCACAGGATAAAAAACCGCTTATTCGTATTTACCGCCGTTTTAGCCGCTACATCGCTAGACTCTATATCGATTTTCCGTTTCGCAACCATCACCCAATTTAAGTTTTATAACTTTACCGGTAGCTTCAATGTTAAAACTTTTAATTATGCGAACTTTCTCTGAACTAAATTTGCATGAAAAATTAGCACCTCGGAAAAATAAACAAAGCAACCAATTACATGCGTTACTAAAACAATAAACCCACACTCTGTTTAAGTAAAAATATATTTAATAATAACAAAACGCAATAAGGTTTCATCAAATCATTATGTCAACAAAAGCTGTTTTATTTAGAACAACTGAAATCCATATTCTACACAAATGAAAAGGAAATCAAGAACAAAATATTAGAATGAAATTACTTTACGGACGCAGCGCGAATTCACTCTAAGACCGTATTGCAGCCCTAAAGCTTTGTTGGCTTTTTTCGGAAGCGAAGGTTTCCTCTGAAAACGATTTTGCGTTTGGTTCATCTCCGTGTTCGTAAATCCACATTGTTTTATCGTTTGAATAATGTCTTAATTTAACTGGAGAACTCGGACGGGGGTTGTAAGGATTTTGGGAACTGGTATATTTCTAT